>OZ038436.1:11605457-11835362 GCA_964036275.1 Litoditis marina
TACCAAGAACATATTGAAAAGGAGGCTCTATTTCTTGCCCATATCGAAAAAACTGTCTAGTTTTTAATCAAAAGATACAGTTTCACGTTCTGAAAACTGGTGTAATATTTTCAGGCCCAATTGTACGAGTTGCTGCCGGACCTGTTCAAGGTGATCCAGCCGATTGTGTGTGAATGGAGGGACTATCGCCGTCTCTCCGCCATGCATGCCCGTCTCAGTGAGGCCCTGGCCCGCATCGAGCCAACAGTTCCCGTACTCGAAGACACTGCGGACGCCTGGCTGTCGCCTTTAAGGAGGTAATATAATGATGAAACACGTAAGCTCGAATTGAATGTTGTTATTGTGTGGGAGAATATTGAAAATGAAAACCAATAAAAGTGGTACGTGACGCGCCTCGACCCCAAAAAATGAAGTTCCCGGTTATCTTCGGTTCACAGTAACTGGTCTCGACGAAATAATATGATCTGTGAAAAGTCCAAAGAAACCTCCTAAGTTGTGAAATTCTATCAAAAAATTGAATCTGCATCGATGTGATATTTGGCTCTGAAAAGTTTGTGGGAGTTTTGTTTGAATTAGTGACCAAACAAGTTGTAGTCTGTTTCAGTTCTGACAAGCGCTGTTTCGGTACCTACTTCCGTGTCGGTTTCTATGGAACTCGGTTTGGGGATCTCGACGGGGAGGAGTTCATCTACAAGGTATCTCAGCTCATTTCAAGTTGAGTCGAGTAACTGGGTTTCTGCTGAAACTGGAGAAAATAGTTTTGCTTGGGAATAAAAATGGATTTTCTCCGAATTTGAAATGTTACTTGTTTTCCCGAAACGTAATTCTCAGCCGTAGTACGTGCATAACTGGCAACAGGAACAGCTGGCCCCTTGAACGCATTCTCCACCCAACTGTTCCCGATTTATGTATTCTCTTCGTATCACAAAAATGGGTTCATTGTATACGAATATGTGGATGAATGTTTCGGGCGTTCTACATATTAGTTGCCATATGATTGTGTATGGAGTCAACTGCATCCTTCAGTATGGTTGTCCTTTCCGCAAACAAACTCCTTTTTCGCCGCAAAAGAGGGAGTGTGTCTATTTTTCATGAAAAATCCTTAATGTTCACCTGTTTAAATCTAAAAACCGACTACTTTTCGTCGATTAGTGGATCTTACTAGTGTATGGTAATCTGTCATCGATAGTTCCCTTGCAGGAGTCTCCGTTCACCAAACTGTCGGAGATCAGTCACCGTCTCGAGTTGTTCTACGTGAATCGATTCGGGAAGGACGTCGTCGAGGTTATCAAGGACTCGAATAATGTGAGTAGAAAAAACTGCTAAGTTTATTTTTCCATCATTTCACCCATAAAATGAAAATGTTTTATCTATTGAGATAGATTTCTACGGGAATTTCAATTTTACCTTCACTAATAAATTTTCTGGTTTTAGTCTCGCTTAGTCTTGCTACCTTTCATTTGACTTTCCAGGTTTCCCAATTTTGAATCACGGATGATCAAATTTCTTTTGTGGTTCCGCCAAAAATTTTGCAGTTTACAAACTATTTGCTAACTTGCAGGTGACTCGCAGCTCGCATTGCAACAACAAGGCGTATCTCCAAATCACGTACGTGGAACCATACTTGGACAAGTGGGAAAGGCGTAGACGACCCACCCATTTCGAGAGAGGAAACGGAATCAAGAGGTTCGATCTTTGATTCTTGAACTCGCAATTATTGATTGTGGAAAACCTGTGAGTGTAAGAAGGGTTTGCAGGCAGCCGGTTGCTTTGTATAAAGCAGCTTCTTCCCAATTTAAATTCGAAAGTTTACACTTCGAACGTGTCTGCTATGTTTAATGTTCGCTCGAGTGTAACGTAGCGATAGTGGGAGTCAATCGGTTAGAATTAAAAAGTCGAGTTGCACAGATTCCCTTCTTCGAAAAAGTTATCCTATGTTGATGGTGTACTCTGTTGCATTCTGAATCAGTCCTACGGTAACTCATAGTATTGGGCTCGATTTTCTCAAGGAATAAAGCGTGTACGGTTTTTCTATCTCGATGGGTTCGTAGTTTGATCTCCTTGCTTTTCGGTCGTGATTGGTTAATTTGACGCATCGAGATCAAACTACATGAAACATGGTTATAGTCACTTCATATATACTAAATTGAATAGTCACGTAAAGTTAGCATTCTAATGAGGAATCGTGCAGTTTGTACGTTTCTGAGTTCTGCTGTGTTTAACACGTTTCACTTGACTCTGCACTTGACTAACGGTATATAGTGTTATTTCGAAACTTTACGAAACGAAACGAAACTTCGAAATTCAACCCTACGGCTACTTACTCGTTTACTGACTACTAACTTGAACTTAACTCGAGAACTATAACGAACTTCTTACTATAAAGTACTATAAACAAATAACACGTATACTCTACTGCTAGAACACGGGAAATGACCTATAATCCTAAAAACTTCTTACGTCACTTTGTGACCGCTACGCGGCCGCTCCGCGGCCTAGAATCGCTTCGAGACTCGTTTCAGGCCTCGCAATTCATTTTCCACTCGTCGATGTAAATTCTCTTTGAGACTCTTCGAGCGCTCCCTTTGGTCGCTTACTCATCGTCACAAACGTATTTACATCTCCTCGAGGACAAATAACTGCGAGTCTTGAAACTCGTAAATACAAACAAATACACTGAGTAAATATAAATTTATTAATATAATGGGAACTGCTTAGCCGCTGCGGAGAGAAAGGTTCTATTTAGCCTAAAACAGAATGAACGCGAAATCCGAATGCGAGAATGTCGATGAGAAAGGTCCCTCCGGCGATGCTCTTGTCGGAATGAATAAATGAGTCCCTGCGTGGAAAATTTTTACTGCTCGAATTTGCGGAAGCCAGTTACCTTCTGGTCGCACTGCCATGTACGACGGGTGAGAAGGCCACAGCGGGATTGCTAGGATACCTTTTGATCGGAATCTCGATATGTACGCGATAACTTGAGGAATAAGAGACGGAGGGGGAACCCACCATGACATATTCGATGACCAGGCACAGATGGAAGAGAAGGCTTCTCCCGCATAGCCGTCCGCTGATGAGTAGAACTTGCTGCAAAAATTCACAGTCTTGCGATTGAACTCGTTCGCAAATGCGTCGAATTCGGGACGACCCCACAAACTCACGATTTCATTGAAAACCTTCGCACAAATTTCCCAATCATCAAAATCAACCTGCCTACTAGCCTCGTCGGCTTCCACGTTCCATTCCCTAGGTACCCAAGAAGTGAATAGCTTAGAATTACAATCCGAGACCGCTGCATTTATCAAAAGCGCTAGTTGTTGGAGAGCTGGTTTGAAACTGCCTTTCTTGATTATTGCAACTGCGGCTTGATTGTCAACGCGCAGGAAGATGTTAGAATCTTCCAATAGTGACTCTAGAGCCCTAATTGACCTCCAGACTGCTAGTAATTCGCGGAACGTGCTAGACTCCATCTTTTCTTCGGGGGTGAGGTTGAACGAAACGCGCTCTACTTCCTGGCCTGATTCGTTGATCAGAACTCCACCTGCCGCCACTGCTGAGGCGTCCGTAAACAATGACACACACTTACCTTGCAAATTAAGGTGAATCCTTGCTCTGGCACGTGGGAGGACATTCTGCCAGAAATTGAGACTTTCCTTCTCGGAAGGCGACAGGGCGAACTTGACAGACTTCGAGAGGACTTGTGATTGGGCTTCTGCAATCACGAACATTATTGGTCTGGACTTCAGAGATACTTTATGTCCTACCACCAACCACATAGAGCTCAGAGTGCCCACTACTTTCAGCCGCTGTAATACTGAGGGGTTCGGATCAGCCACTAACTCTTGAATTCTCTGCAATGCTTTCTGAAGCCGTTCTTGGGAGACCGTAAAGTAGCCAGTCCCCAAGTCTATGTCAAACCCTAACCATGAAACTTTCCTATCTGGAACTAGGCTACACTTTTCCGTAGCCAAAATCACTCCGGCTTGGAACAAGTCCTTCGTTATGATCTCTACTGCTGACTGGGCTAGCTCCCGGGACTTAGCGAAAATCAGCGCGTCGTCTAAATACAAAGCTACCCCCAGTCCCTGGGCCCTCCACTTGGCTACTAGCGGCTTAAAAACCTTGGTAAATACTCTAGGGGCCGCGGCTAGACCAAAAGGCAAAACGTTATACTGATAATAAACGTCATCCCAATAAAAACCGAGAAACTTACGCGACTTGTTGGCAACTGCTACGAGGTGGTACCCCGAGCGGAAGTCCAAGGAGGCAGCGAAACCTGGAACTGGTAATAAATCTTTGACCTTAGCGAGATCTTCGAATTTTACTCCACGTCTAACCAACGATTGATTCAACCATGATAGATCCAATATTAGTCTGGGCTTTTTCCCGTTATGTGCCACCATAAGGGGGCTTACTACTCGCGGTTTCTCTAACGCTACAGAAATTGCGCCGGACGAAAGTAATTTTGCTACCTCGTCCGAAACAAATTGCCTATCCGATTTCGGTACATGGTTAGGTTCAGAATGCTGCGACACCTCGTGTTGGAACTCTAATTCGTAACCTTTTTCTATCCATTCAAAAACAACATCTGAAATAGCTAATGATCTCCAAAACTGCAAATGTAAGGACAACGAACCTGGAACCAAACGATTATCTTCTTGAACAGTGCTTGGCCAAGTGCCCGAGCTCCCCACAGTTGAAACAGCCTGCACCCCTGGGGCGCTTACTGGCTCCGCTTGGACCTGGCTGCTGACCGAATTGCTGCTGGAAGACTGGTCCTGAGGGACCTGGCTGACCGAATAGAGCTGCTCCTTGAGAAGCATATGGTGGGAATGGGAAGGGAATTTGGAAAGGAAGTTGGAAATTCCCTCCCTGACTGCCTCCTGAAGGTCGGATCTGAGCTCCATCCTGAGACGATGCTGGTCTCTTCACTCCTTTCGTTGATGTCACCGTCTTCAATCGATCGTTGAGAATTTCGATGAACTTGTCCTTAGTTTCACCGGCTTCGAGAGCTTCCGCCGCTTCAAACTTATCCAAGGCGTCAAATACGCCGGGGTCGTTTTCCGCTCTGATGAGAGTGGACGATCTGCGGTTCAGGAGGAGCCTGGCTCTCACGAGAGACGGGGACTCCGGTAGCGATGGGTCGTCTAGTTGATCTAGAACTCGGAAGTTGAAGGCTAGTTGATTAGAGTAACTGACGTTGGTGACGTGAGGAGGGACTATCCTAGCAACCGGTTTTGCCTGAACGGAAACCGGAACGCTGGCTGTAGCTGGAACTGCTGGCGCTGTTGCTGGAACTGCTGGCACCGGTGCTGGGACTGCTGGCTGCGGCTGGACCGGTACCTGCTGCTGAAGCAGACTTGGATTCTTCGACAGCGTCTGAAGGAGACGTTCGAGCACCCTGTCAGTCACGGAATTTGAGATGGAGTCTACCAGACGTTGTTTGTAGTTTGATCCTAATGATCATCGGTCAAACCTTTACAAATAATGGACTACAGTGGTATGAATCATTATTTGTTTGCTCTTCCGAAGTAGTAATACGTGAACTGTTTCCAGATTCATGTACGCGACGCCGTTCACTCGCGACGGTCGCCCGCACGGAGACCTGAAGGACCAGTTCAAACGGAGGACCATTCTCACCACACAGAATAGGTGGGTTTTCAAGATAAAACCTTCAAGGAACACCATTTCGGAACATTGGACGTGATCTGATGAATCGTGTAATTTTGAATAATAGTAATAATATTCTTTCACGCCTTTCATGGTAATATTCGAGCCATGTGTTAGTTGACATCAGGCAATCTCATACGCGGTAGAACTTTACTTAGAGGGGTGGCAATGAGCACATGTGAGCTTTGTTACCAGCTTTACCCGCCTTGAAAAGCCTGGAATTTGTGTCCTCTCCATTTTATCGATTTTTTTCTACTTCTACGTAAAGTCCGTATAGTATAGTACAAAGCAAACGTTGGGATTGTTTACTTGTTGTTGTTATTGTTGTGTTATGTTGTTGTTTACCTGCAGTTTCCCGTACGTGAAGACGCGTCTGCGTGTGGTGGAGAGGGAGCAGAAGGTGTTGCAGCCAATTCAGGTGGCAATTGAGGACATTGAGAAGAAGACCAGGTTCGTACAGGAACAGTTAACTTGTCTTTTTTCGTTTGGTCTTTGTTATTTGATTATAGATCATATCTAGATCAAACTACATCAGGTCATCTTTGATCGTTTGACATTTTTTTGATTTGTTCCCGATCATACGTCCTCATGATCCATCATTCATGTTCATTGGAAATTTAGTCCGAGGCTTTTGTTCAGTTTCAACTGAAATCAGATAACACTTTTCTAGGATCTAATTATCGTTCTCGAAGCAATGCACGTTATCCTAATACCACTGACTATTCAACTGTCGAATATTAAAACACGGTCTTCGAACCTTTCTGCTATTCACTATATAGGGTAATGTATGAACTGAACATATAGATCAACCAGCCGGTTGTTGGGATATGTTTTACATCTGTTCTTATCAGATATTCATTTTAGGGAGTTGTCGGCGGCAGTTTCGCAGAGTCCGCCCGATGCCAAAATGCTGCAGATGGTCCTGCAGGGATGTATCGGGACCACCGTCAACCAGGGACCAGTACAGGCTAGTTTCGCGGGGAGCGGAATCGTTTGGAACTATGAAAGTGTTTTCGTTCTTCTCGCCTTTACACTACTGTATCTGTCCTCATGCTCGGAAAAATTTCAAAACTGTTGTGGTGGTGTTCACTACCCTTCGTGGAGTACTGGAATACCTAATGTATAGCATATTACAGTACCATGATCATAATTTGATCTACCGTACTGTGTTTATCTCGGCACTCGTTCCAGGTCGCCAACGTGTTTCTGGCCGATGTCTCATTGGATGAGCGTGGGAAACCGGTGGACAAACTACAAAATAAGCTCCGCCTCTCGTTCCGGGATTTCTCGAAGAAATGTGCCGATGCGCTCTATCTGAACAAGCATCTCATACACCCGGATCAGCTGGCCTATCAGGTAATTTATTTGTTTAAGTTTTTAATTTTGATTTCGAAAGTACATCAGTAAGGTTCATAAATGTTATTTCGATTGAGACATCAGGTACTCACGACAAAACGCACTGATTCAGTTTCTGTATCTGGGACGAGCGAATGCTAGAGCTTACTTAGTCCCCTAACCCCTTCCGTTCCTCAGAAAAGCTGCTGGTTTATAATGAAAAATCGTTGACTGAGACAATGGCGAAACGTGATTTTCGCGGTAGCCTATTGTTAATCTTGTTTTTGTTTGTTTTATGTCATAGCTACGCGAATGGTCGTATTCTTATGATTGTCAAAATGTCTCGTGTTTCCAGAACGAGTTGCACAAGAACTTTGTGGACTTCACGCGTCGCATGGCCCCCATCATGGGTGGTCACCCGAAGCGGGAGACCTCCGTGACAGCCGCCGAGAGGGAGCTGGCAGCCGCACTCGAGAACGGACCAGTGTCTGCTGTTTAAGCGATTTTTCATACTTGTAGTTTGAGATTGATAATGGTTTGTAGTTTGATCACGATTCTCACCTCTCACCACCATGATTCATCCGATTTTTGACCGATAAACAGGGTGACCAAACTACAAACTCAACGGAAGAGCGAACCGCTATTCAGTTGAACGAAGCACCCATGTGTAGTCACACAGCAGAAAAATACGACGGTCCAAGAACGTTTTCCGATTAATATAGGTCCATTTGGCTAATTTCGTGTCTGCAATAGATGAATTTGCCTGGTTTTAAGTTTCCCTGACTACTATGCTAGGATTGCAAAAGTGTGTTTAGTATCTTTTAGCTTCTATTGGTATTTGAAGCATTTTTCATGTAGATTATAAGTAAATGTGGTGGTTGTTTGGTACTTCGACGTTTATTGTATATATTTGTTAGAGTCTGTACTTTGTTAGTTTGCACAATTTGTATGATAGGGTTAGGTTTCGAGTAAATCAGCACGCCTGTTTTCATAATGTAACTAGGTGCCGCTTTACTCTTATTTTTCAGTTACTTGTACTGCTTTATCACAATATTCGGTGTTTTGTTGCTGTATAGGTTGAAAATCTGAATATGTTTCCGCTTTACTCACCTTTATTGATGATCTGATCGAACTTTGTATAATAATATTGCCCACCAGCTTTATGCATTTTGTGCATCTCATTCATTCCCTGTTAGATTTATTTATTTTCTCGCAAAGAGCAAGGCAAAGAGAAACAACTTTTTTTACAATCGAATTTTTCCGGTTTGGTTAAAATTCTGGGTAAAATAACCCTAATATATCTGTTGTTTTCAAGTTTCTTTCATCTTTGTTATTGATATTGTTGTATGTAATTTCACATGTTGGTTTCAGGGTTCAACTGCGCTTCGTTCTCATCTAAAATGGCCAAGTTTGTATCTGAGCAACCAGGTTAGTTGAGATTTGTTTTATCTTGTTGGATACTACAGTAATCATGTTATTAGGTGTAGCCATCCGCCTGTTAATTGATACCCGCTACAGGGCTGGCTTTTGAAGCAGCTGGATGCGATATGTTACTGTATTTGTAGTTCGATCCTGTTTGATATTAGGTGCAGCCTTCCACCGATTAATTGACACCCTCTAAAGGGCTATCTTTAAATACAGCTCCAAATGATCTGTGACTGTATTCCTGTGTTTATGGTTTAATCCCGTTCTTTTTCGAACAACCCTTGGAACCTATAGCTGTCGAGATCGCACCACAACTAAGATTTACTCACCCCTCCACCTATTTTCAGAATCTCTCTTCAACGCCGACATCTTGAAGGAGTTCTCCGTCGATGTCCCCGAAGGACTGTTGCTCCGACCACTCAACGTCAAGGACTACGATACTGGGTACGCAGATGGGGATTAGAGAGAGAGAGTGAACTATTTATCAACTGCTTCATGATAACGCATTGTGTGGGCCGATTCTATAACCTAACCGTTTTTCAGGTTAGCCCACAGGTAATCGATAGGTAACCTAAAACTAAATTGCGATTACCGTAGCGAATTTTTCATCTTAGGTTACCTGCTCTCTGCTGAGGTTACATGAAGAAGAGGTTACCATAAATTAGGTTACCGAAACCCTGGTTGCATATATATCTCACCGATAGTGTGTGAAAATGCCTTGCCAGTGGCTTTTTTGTGAGAAGAGTTTGTTTTCCTGAAATTAAGGAATTTCTTTCAGTTTTCTGGAGCTGCTGAGTCAGCTGACAACGGTGGGCCCCGTTTCGCGAGATCAGTTCGAGACGCGATTCAATACGATGCGCGACACCCGGCCAAACATGTACTTTGTGGTTGTGCTCGAGAACAAGAAGTTCGTTTCTTTTTTATCACACAATGCACAGTTGAACCTAATTCATGAAAGTAAATTTCCACTAGAAATCAGCAGCTGCGGTGTTCAATGTCAATGTAATGCAACAGAAGGGGTTTGAACTTTTATGAACTCAAAACGTCGCACCTTACCAGCACCAGTGGTGCTTCAGTTTATCTGGCTGTTCGGAGAATGTTGCTGGAGGATGAGAACGAGTTGTTCTACAAGACCCTCGCGTATCTGAGGCGCGGGTCATACTTTCTGCACGTGCGGCCTATGTCAGCGTAAAAAATGCGTTTGTATTTGGTTGACGAGTTACTCTCCACGACGTAATACGCGCTCATAGAAAGTGTAAATTCAACCCTAACTAATGTGTGTTTCCAGTGATTCTCGCGTGGTTGGTGCTGCCACCCTGGTAGTTGAGTGGAAGTTTATCCACGTTTTTGTTAAAAATTGGCCATTTTTTTCGATTTTGGTTGGGAATGAGTCGGTTTTTGCGGTTTTTCTGGCAACTTTACTTATGTGAATATGTTTTTGTCAGTGATTCTCGCGTGGTTGGTGCAGCCACCCTGGTAGTTGAGTGGAAGTTCATCCACGAGGCCGGCTCTCGCGGCAGGGTCGAAGATGTGGTTGTGGACAGCTCGATGAGGGGAAGGAAACTGGGGGCACTGCTCAATCGGGTACTCGTTGGAATTGCAAAGGAGGTAGAATTCATTATTTTCTATACAATACAATATACAATACAATACAAGCTTTATTTGTCTCTGGGTGTTGTCTTGGCATGTGAAGGTGTTGTTGGCGTCAAAGGGGCGTTGAGTAGAAGTAGGAGACGTAGTTGTGGACACATTGATCGGGTACTGGTTGGGATTGCCAAGGAGGTGAGTTGAATGGCAAATATTGCGAAAATGCAGTAGATTAAAGTACAAACACTGCGGATTTCACTGACATCGAGAGATTTAAATAGAGCATTCGCGAGCCGTAATTTTGAAATTGGAAAAAGTCAATTTACTTGCTTTTTAAGTTTGAAAAACTTGAGTTGTTTTGCCAACATCAATATATAAAATTACATATGAAGTTCTGAATGTTTGTGCTATCAGAATTATTCAGCTTCAATTTGTGAAGTTCTATCATTGCAGATTGGTGTGTACAAACTGTCTTTGGAGTGCAAGGATTCCCTGATTCCCTTCTACGAATTATTCGGCTACAGGAAGGCGGAGAACAACAACTTCCTCGTGCAACGATTCGGACCCGACCCGAGCAGAGTCAGTATTGATTTGGTGAATTCTGAAACCGGGTTTTGGTTAACATCTTTGCAGATTATCTAAGTAGGTAGCCGGAGTTCAGTTCTAGGTTACCTACCGGTTACCTGGACCTGGGAGTTTATTCGATAAAAAGGGGTTTGCAAAAGCCGGTTTGGTTGGCTAATTCTATATGTAACCGGGTTTTTGGTAGCCTAACCGGGGTAACCCATTTCGCAGGTTACCTTACAGGTAACCGGTAGGTGACCCAAAACTGAAATCCGGTTAACGTACACCCTAACGGTAAAATTCACATTTTACATTGAAAAACAGGTAACCGCTTTTTCATTTTCGGTAAACGACCGGTTACTTACTGAGGTGACCTGAAAAAGGATTACCGAAAACCGGTTAGGTTACCTAAAAACCCGGTTACTTATAGAATTCACCGGTTTGGTTACCAAAAACCGATCAGATACAGAAATGACCTTTCAATTTATAGTCAATGGGTCAGCCACTTTTGTAGCTTAGAGGCTTAGACAAAGGTCCAGAGAGTGTGCGAGATGCAGACTTTTTTAGCTCGGAGAAGTAATCAGGTTGTGTGAGCCTCGTTTCGAAATCTAGAACCGTTACCTGACGACTTTTACGTGTTCGTCACATGGTTACATCGTAATTTTCAGGTGATCATCCCGAGCAACCTATAGAATGTCACACAGATGCTTTGAACTTCCCGTTTTGTGCTTTTCCAGTGTTGTTTGAGCATAATTTGTTTTCATGAGTAGAAAGTTATAATTGGTTTCACCTTCTCCACTATCTACTAGATTGATATCCTTCTAAAGTAATGTATTCTGCATGTTAAAGGAGGGCAGAATGGAAAGCTAGTTTAGGTACCCCGGGGTACCTAAACATAACGCTGCGCGCCCCGACACAGACGAGAACATGTGAACCATATGCAAATTAGGTTTATTAGTTTGAATAGACAAAGGTATATATCAGTTTATCTTGAGCAGCTCTTCCATATTAACTTTTCTTTCTGTCCCCCTTATCGAACTAGTAGTTTTTTTAAATTTCATCATACTGTATAGTTCAATTTTAGATGTCATATTAGCCTTCATCTACCCCTGGGTTTCCTGTGCATTTGATTTGTTTTATTTCAAAGTTTTCTAGTTTTATTCTGTTTCAGCCGGTGATCTTTTCATATGCCTTCGAAACTGTTTTACTCGGTCTTTTTACATGTTTCACTTTGCAATTTGGTTTACTGGTTGTTTCATAAATATTCTTTCCATGAAATATTAAGTTATTTTTTTTTCTGGGTCAATCTCACCCTCGTCTTATTTATATATTTTTGATATAGGTGGGGTAATTTGTTGTGCATACGAAATTTCCCGTGAAAACGTTTTTGATGAATGGGAATGTTCCCGAACAGACAAACTGGATTATGTACAATTCATCCTCCTAACCTAATCTTCTGTGTTTGTAGTCTACTGCTCTGATGAGGTTTGAAGTATTCCTTATATAGATTATAGGTTCAAACCAGTCTATAGTCTGATGTCTGGACTATTTGGTGTTTGTAGTCTGGTTCCCTCATATTCTTCCTTTGTAGTTTGGTGTTCTGATGCTATGTCTCTGCCGCCTCCCTCTCTAATTGGCTCGGGACATAATTTGGTGTACGTGGACAAAGAGTGGATATTTCATCAACTGCCCAAGGTATGGTCACCGACATTCAAATGTGTATTCGTACAGTAGGTCACCGTGTATTCCTACAGTAGGTATTGTACCTAGCCATTCAAAAACATTGTAAATGTAGCATTGGTTTTCTGTTCTAGAGAAAAGTGATATTGATCACACACGCGTTCTGTCGTAAAAGAGGGAAGAAAAAATGAATTTTGTTTAAAGAAGGACGATTATGTGGACCAATCTCGTGTCAACGGTCCTTTAAACTGCAATTGAAAAGTGTATTGCAGTTTAAAGGACTGAACCGTTGCGATCGGACCACATAAATGAACAAGTCTTACGTGTGCTTGTATTTCTTCCCTATCCTTAGTGCTGGCTGTCATTGGCACATGTAACGAATAGCGAAAATAAAAACAGTTATCGACACCAAAATTAACGCAATTTCATTCTGATTTTCGATTCCTTCAATTGTCACAGTGATTGGATAGTCTTTCAGGAGAACGTGGAAATTCCCCGTGAACATATTCCCGACCCAGAGGCCGAAGCGATTCCCGGGACTGCGAAACAGGTGAGAAATGAGGGACTCAGAAAGTATAGTCGTTGCCAACGGAGAGGCGGGAGCGTACTGTATTCCTTACTTTTCGCTGTGTACGCACACATGTCCTCGATACTTCGATTCCAAAACTTGGCCGCTATTCCCACTCATAGCGCAGTGGTTAGCACTCTGCTAGCTCGCAGGTTCGATACCTGCGAGAGACAGGAATGCATGAATTTGGCACTCACTATACTCGAGGTTTGGCTCCCGACCGTTTAGTAGATGTTGTGTATGCCGACTTGCCTACCGCTGCACAATGTTTGTATTGAGACTGCCGTAAATTTGATGTCAAATGTAACCATTATGTAATCGAACAACTGTGTAAGTTTACTGAATAGGTATTTTATACTAGCACTTGAATGTTTCACACGCGGGGACATACTGATTGCACTGGTCGGTTACAAATAAGATTGAATATGGTTCACACTATTCCTACTGAGACTCCTACAGTAACCTTACAAACTTTCCGAAGGCTGTTGTGAAGCTGAAAATTAAGTCTATGGAAAAAGCTCTGGTATATTTACTCTGCCTGAAAACGAGAATGAGGTACGAAAATCCTGAACTTCTCCGATCAAAAGTGAGTGAGCAAAACGGCTTGGAAGTTTCGAAATCCTACTGTAGAAGTCTCAGTAGGAATGGAAAAGACTATATGTGTTGACAGGATTCGGTGGTAGATTTGGAGCGTCGTTGGTTGGATACTGGACTGGATCGAGTGTTGATGGAATCCCGCCCCCAACCGAGATAGAAAAGGGACCAATTTAGGTGAGACAGGTTGAAGTTTGTAGTTTGATCAACATATACTGCACCGGATTCGAGTTACAGTCTACACAAAAGAAGATTAGACCAAACATGAACTTTTAGTCGAATTTTCTCCTAGATGATAGTGTATTTCTTCAAATTTTGAGATGTGTGTGTGTGTTGACCTATCTGAATGTTTTCGACAATATAAGTTATTTGTTTGTTGGTTTCAGCACTCCCTCAATCTCTTTCGTATCTTCCCCCTCTATCCCTGTTTCCTCCCTAATTTTCTAAATGGGAAACGAGCAGAGTTCGTCTCCTGGAGCTCCAGTATCGTCCAGCTCCTCATCCACCTTTGCCTTTCTTTCCAATAGAGGTCAGTTCAGTCTGATCACATAAGACCTAATTGTAGTTGTAGTTTGATCTCGACACTTCATAGTTCACGAATTCCGATCACCAAACTACAAAAAGGCTATATAGGGCCAAATTAACAAAAATTAGATTACGCAATAAAAACTTTGTACGTACATGTTTTATTGTCGTTGTTGAATATTGCTACTTGTTATTTGTTTTCAGCAAGTGTGAGAAAAGGTCGTGGCATCGTGACTGTTAGTGATGGAACAGTCAAGCAAAGCACAATAGATGGGGACGAAATCTACAAACGTTTCAAGGTTGGTAATAATTCTCCAGTTGTTTACGACAGAACAATTTTCGACCTTCGAAAATCGAAACGAAATCTTATAGCAGAAACCTCACTGCTGTCCCAGAAATCTATTTTTGAACTTCAAAGTGCTGTTTTTTTTTCGAAAAAATCTTTCATTGCACTATTCTATGGAGTGGAGAAACTTTTAAAGTTCCGATTTGTTTTCAGGAAATTCCCCGTTTTCTTCCCATTCTCCCGAATTCTGTCGGGAAAAAAGAGGTGGACTCGCATCCGCGAATGAACAGTCGACCCATTTTCAAGTTGGTTATCAGAGTTTTCCTCTGTCTTTTTTTTCACGTGAGATTCACGTGCCTTTCATGTTCTTTCGTGTGATAGCTAATAAGCTAATAGTTGATTACGATCATAATTTTGGCTCGTCAGCAACATTTTGAACTTTGTTGTCGTTACGCCGTTACGGTCAACTAGCTGGTCTGTCAAAGGAGTCTCTAACTTGAAGTTTTCAAGTTTTTCTTCTCCCAGCATTCAGCTAGCCATCATAAATGTTATTTATTACTTCTCTTCATGAAGCAAGCTAGTTTCACTTGTCTAGGATAACTCACCCTGAAAGGATACATGTTGATTTATCTTATCTTATGATCTGCTGTGTTTGTAGTCTGATCCCCGCATTCGAGTCATTGTTCTTCATCTCTGAAGTGTATGCTTATCAAACTGCAATCAAACTGCAAAGACAGGTCAACCCTATACTCACAGTTGACTCTTTTTTTCAGACTAGCCACTCGTCTCCAGGAACATCTGGTCATCTGCGGTCGCACAGTTTCTACCGACCAGGTCGCCCTTTCCACTGCCATGAAAAAGGTGCGTATAGTATCTTTTCATTATTTACAGCCGAATCGAATGTCCAGCTGGATTCAAGCCACAACAGGATGGTGCGTATTGTTGCGACATTTGGCGACGAAAAACTATTCAGTCGAAAATTGCTATATTGTCTAATGTATTTCGGACCTTATCTCTTTACATTTTTCCGGCATGCGGTAGAGTAAACCCATTTCGTAATGACTTGAAATGATATAATTATCTTTGAAATGAAAATTTAAACTTTTAATATTCAGATAGAGAAGAAGAGCGAGAGTGTCTCTGCGTCCATCATTGTGAAAAAGGCGTCGATGGATCAGCTGGAGACTGCATTCGCCAATCTTCCGAGGTTGCGGGATGACGTCATGAAAATACAGGTACTGTATTGAGACTGGTAATAGATTTCAAGTTTTGTAGTTAATTTTAGTTATTTTGTTTTGTTCAGGTTGGGTCACAGGGTTGTTAAAGGAGTTCAGCATATGAAGTATTGAGTTTAAGAAAAAATCGAGGTACAGAGTGTGTACGAGATAGCGAGTTTCTATATGGGACTTTTGGCAGTCCGAGTCGAGTTTCAAATACGAGTTTAACAACCCTATTGGTGTTATTTTATTGATATGAAGCAAAAAGTTGAGCGAACACCGGATCCTACATCCTACTGTTTGTTTGCAGCTTCTTCTGGAGGAGTTGGTTCCAGTGGCTGAGACCCTGAATGAACTGTTGCTGCCAACCGATCGACTGCCCCATTTGAACCTGAAGAAGGTAACTTTGCTTGATGGGTTTATTAACATACAATCATTGATATACATAAGGAAGCAGTAAACACGACGGTACATACATCAGCTGATTTTCTTGGTCATTCACTCTTAGAAACTGATCTTTACAAATTAATCAAATTTTCAGTGAAATGATACGTTTTTTGAGCTAAAGGGACCCGATTATTTTAAATTTTGTCACATTAAGGACCTGATTTTTGGAAAGAATCTTTCCATGAGAAAAGTCTGCTCATGTATGTGATAGTAAAATACAAAAACATTTAAACACTGAAAGATGTGTTCGAAATTAACAACTTTCCAGGCCAATACTATATCTAAGCGGTTTTTGGTGTAGCCCATTTTTCAGGTTACCTGAGTAATTAATCTGAAAGTTAACCTGAAGCCGACATTTGGTTAATGTTAAAACTGATGGTGAAAGCATAATTTTTGATTTTAAGTAACCAGCCGGTAGGTAACGTGAAAAAGGGTTACCGGTTACCGAAAGAATCGGTTGTAATGTGTTATTATTCTTCTTCTTCTTGTTATTATTATTTTATTAAGGTATTGATCCGGACGCCCGTTTCGAGTAGTGACAGTTCACTACAAAGTACACCCAGAAGGCAGCCGGTCCCAATTGAATGTATAGAAGAAATCAAGGTTGTCGATAGGAGTTGATGGGGGATACTGTAGGTTTCACTTGAAACGTGAAAAAACACTGGAAAATATGCTAATTTTGGAATCTGATGTGTTTTCACTTTTCACGTGATTTCGATTCTTCATATTCGTATCGCTTGAAATTTCACATGTTTTCCATTCCATATTCCTGAAACTTTGAGACTTTCTCTCCTTTTGATTCTTCATGTAAAGTTGTCTAGTAAGACTTAATTCGTTCAGTTGTTGTATTTTTCTCTTTTCTATTGTTTTTGTAAGATTTTTAACGTTGTCACAATTTGTTTTCAGTATTCTTATGTGGTAGTCTACATATTAGTCCCCAATTCACTTCTTCTATGATATCTCAACTATTGGATTGTATCTATTAATTTTTAAGTGAAATTACTGCGTGAATATCATTTTGGTTGGTCATATACTATTTCTGTGTTCGTGTAGTGTTTTATTTTTTTGTCTCAAAATAAATCACTGTATTAATCTCTGGTTAGTTTTGATTGGGTTTCAACCACCCTGTTGCGTATCTACAAATATTAAGAATGTGGAAAATGATCAACAGGAGATGTGTGAATCTTCATTCAAATGTTTTAGATGAACTCGCAGTTGAACTCCATTAGGACCGATATCAATCTTGCGGAGGTTAGTTTGTCAACATTTGGATTTGAATGCGTAAAATTTAACTACAGACAGTTCTGTATCGAGTTGAGGTTACTGTAGTTTTCCTCGTGAGCAATTTTGCACTTCAAAGGTGAGAGACGAAGTATCATTTTGTTTTTGTAATTATTGGTAAAAAGTGTTTACATCAGTGGACACTCGGAAGTTGAGAGTGGAGGAATTTCATCTATTAATCGCGTACCAGTTAGAAACAGTAGAAACTTGAATCTGCAGTATCCAGAGTGCGCGACTATATTATTTTGACAAGAAAGAACCATAGATGTTGTTGGGATTGTAGTCTAGGTCATGGAACTCAAGTCAGAATATGCGACTATGTGAATATCAAACTATAACACGAGAGAAATATGTGTGAACATCGAACTACAACAAATCCTGAATAACTATCTTTCCAGGTGCCGCCACTAAACCACCGTCGTATGGTTGCCTTCGTCAACTGTTATCTGATGCGAATGACGGACATGTTGAACGATTTCGCCCTCAGGGCAAATGACGTCATTTTGGCCACCGAGGAACAGCTGAGAGTCACCGACAAACGGCTGGCAATACTCGAGAAGAAGGTACGGGGGATTGTTATATAGAAATGATATACATTATGAGAGCTTGGCAATGTGATTTGTAGTATGATAGGCTGTCAATACTGGAGAAGAAGGTATGATACTGTCTAGTTTGCAGTATGATCTCAGTTTGTAGTCTGCTCTCGTAGATTGATATATAGAAATGATATGTAGTATGAGAGTGTCAATTCTGGGAGCAAAGGAACGATAGATTGTGGATTTGAGATGATGTGTAGTTTGTAGTTTTGTCTCAAACTACAAGATACGGTAAATTCTCATCCGAAAGGGTATAGTATGATCTCAAACAACAGTCGGCTGGCAATACCAGAGAAGAAGGTAAGGTGGACTGTTTCAGTTGTTAATTGTAGAAACAGTTGTTCCACGACTGAGGTTACCCTGGCAGCTATAGATTTTCTGGAGGTAGATGAGAGCGCAAACAGTATAACACTCTGTATCTCTCTGATCGGCATACTATCTCGGAGGGAGTTGGTAAAACTGCTAGAAATATGGCTTGGAATTGAGATCAAGCAAACTACAACGAATATTTGGCCCATGATTTGTATTGCAGCTGTCCGGTATAAGTCTATCTGCTGCCAGTCCAGTGGTCCCTTCCCCAAGTGAAGTAGAGACGCCTTCCTATGTGAGACCCGACCCGCCTTCTCTTGTGGAGAAAGAGAAAGATGCGACGAATAGAGAGGAAACTATAGTAGTTAAGGTACTGTCAACACGTTCTAGTGAAGTTATTCGAATAGTGGAGACAGTTCGCTTATTGTCATGCACATACACCACAAAGTGCAGATTTTGAGCAGGACTTGGGGTTCAAACTACACACAGAACACAACAGAACACATCTGAACACCGTTCATCTCTGTATGCTGCTTTGAATAATAATAATAATAATAATAATACGTGCTTTCTACAATAAATCACACCCACGTGCTGCCTAATCACTTTACTTGGAGACACCCTACTTAACTACTGCGCTGGTGCAGTCTCACTATTCAAAGGCCCGATTCCACAACGAATAGGGTATTTCGGTAACGGTAATAGTTTAACGGTGAACATGTAGCATGCTAAATAGAGAATTCTCTGTTTACAGGTAGATCCACCCGCAGCTCCAGTAGAAGTAGCCGTGCCGCGACCCCAGTCTCTGTCTACTCTCACAGTCAAGGACGACCCCGCATACGCCAAGTACTTCAAGATGCTGAAACTGGTGGGTTTACAATACATTGCAATATTATATCACCAAACACTTAGCCGATACATTTCACGTCTTCAAAGCAGGACGATTATGTGGATCAATCCCGTGCCCCCAACGGTCCTCTAAACTGCAATGGAAAAATGTATTGCAGTTTTGAGGATTGAGGTGTTGGGATTGGACCACATAGTAACTCTTCTTTAAGTTACCTCATACTAGATAATCCCAAAACGAAACTGATTGGTTAAAAACTGAATAGTTCCAAAACCGCAAAGAACCGAATGCCATCGAACTAAACTTCGTGTTTGTTTTGTATCAGTTAGGCTGACTTGTTCTTCCACTTTTGCCGAATAAGTTCGTTGTCAATTCTTCTATCCTGGTTGGATATAACTGGATAACCCCTGAGTAGCAGAGATATTCTATCAGACTTTTTCACATATAGTTTAATATATCAGTATCTTCGATTCCTGACTTTTCAATTGACTTTATCTTTAACTCGTTATTCGTTAAGCATGTTTATCATCATTTTGTAGTTCATATTCCGATTTAAGTATTTCTTGTAAACAGGGCGTGCTGGAGCCAGCCGTGAAGTTGAAAATGCAGTCCGAAGGAGTCGATCCATCCATTCTAGAGTACGTTTCAGTTCGATATACTCTGTTTCGCATCCAGATGGATTTTATACGTGTAGTTCCTTCTTTGATGAATGAGAATAGTTCTCTTTTTCTCCAACTTTTTCTTCAAAATACAAAGGAGGAACTTCTACGTAAAGCTCGTTTTCATCTGGTAACAGTCATTCGTAGACGGCATACTGTAATACTTAGGAATGAAGCCGATCATATTGAATCGGAGAACCAATAACTTATTTGCTAACATACACTTTTACAATAACAACAATTACTTTTACCAGAAACGGCTACTTTTACAGTTTGTGAAATGGCCAGTCTTATATTTTTGTGTGATTACAGTAACCCCACGGCTCCCTCACCGAATGCAGCTAAGGTCCCGGATCAATCGATAATGGAATCGGACAACTCGTCCGAATTCGGCGATGAGTCGGACTCTTCGTTCAGCGATTAACACATCTCCTTCACTCCTGGCTTTGGCTTTGAGAACAATTTTCTAGTCTCTGTATTACCGTTTGTAGTATCGTTCTTCTCCCCCACCATTACCGTAGAGCGAAGGGTTATATTTCATTAATCAAATTTATAAAAATACATGCAATTCCTAAATTAAATTATTACAATACTAGTCTGTTACTGCAGACACAGTTACAAGTGATCCTGTTCGATTTCTGTTGTTTTCCACGAAAAAGTTTAATTTTAGAGGGTAGCAATATTGGAGTTATGTTTTCATTTAGGAGAAATTGACGAGAAATGAGTTAGATTTGATCTGCAGAGCATTACATTCAGATTTATCTCCAATTCTTGTATTGTTGAGTTTGAATAACACCTACGCAAAACACATTTTATAATCATTGTGATCAACTGTCTCTAGTTTGAATTGCTGGTACGTTCATGTCATATATGTATAGTTTTTCACATTGTATATTTGATGAGCATGTTGTGATGTTGTACAATAGAGATTTAATATTAATATTTAAACCGTTTTATAATGAGCTTTTCTTGTTTTCTTATTTGCAGTGGATTGTCCCTCCCCAATGTTTGGACCAATGCCAATGTTGGCGCGAAAACGTAGCATTTGAATCAGCCAGCTGTTTGAGCGGCGCGGCTCAATTAAACCTACCACTTTTCTATATAATTTCAGTCAATACTTGCTGTTTGTATTCCTACAACATATTGAAATGCAATGTACGTCGGATTACGGCTAGAGGTCAGTGACTCTTTTATTTTGTTCGATTTTTACGCGTTTTCCGATTAACTTTGTTGGATTCGACACAATTCAATGCATTTCTTCATTCATTGCTATTAAGTAAAAGTAATGTTGTAATGTGTGTAATTATAGTAATTATTATTGTTACAGGATTTCCACATTGTGAAGGAGATAGGGAAGGGTGGCTTTGGTGTTGTATACGAAGCCACCCATCCACAGCTGAAACGGGTCGCCCTCAAAAAGGTCAGTCTATCTTTCCTTTTATTTACTTTATCTATTAGAGTGTATTGTGTATCTTTTCGTATTCATTGAGAACCTAACAAACATGGTAGCATTTATTTCATTATATGATTAGTGCGTTTATTTCCACTTTGCAGTTTTAAAAAGAATCAAGCATACAAACTGACTAGTACCAAGATTTACGAGACTTGAATGTAATGAACTAATTCCCATATTCAAATAGTTAAAATTGAATTAGGGTGTTTGATAATGTGACTACGTGACTACGTATAACGTATAACATATTTATAAGCACTTTTCACATCTTTTGTTTGCAGATTCTCAGTGGTGCTGGTGGCGTTCACGCCAGCAAGATCAAGTCGGAATACGAGCTGCTCCACAAAATAGAACACAACAATGTGGTCAAGGTTAGTTACTGTCAGGACTCTGTCTAATCTCAATTTTTTGCTAACTGAAAATAACTTGACGTTGACGAGTTCCAAATGGAATGTTCACTGTTTAGGGATGTTAAAACATCAAACTAATGGAATAGATCTGTATCTGTTAATTTTAAGCAAGGTGAAACAAGTTTGTTTGTTTTATTATATTTATATTTGACCATTCGAATCAGGAACTTCAGTTTTGTTCGTCTGCTTGAACTGTATAATGTACACGTAGATTTCCAAATATGGGCCTATTTCCAGTTGTACGGTTACTTCAAATCGAACCACGACCATTATCTGGTCATGGAATTGTGCGAACACGGCTCGATTCGGTCATTTGTGCGAAAGAATGGACCTCTACCCGATCCCTCAGGTATGTATATTTTTATTCATGTTATTTATTCTAAGCAAGTGATCCTTTTCTATTCATTTTACAAGTAGTTTTACATGACAATTTACATAATAATGTTCTTTATGGTTTTTGTATACTCTCATCGTTTGTACCAGATTTGAGTGTTTTCTCATACCAGTAAGATTCAACTGTTCACTGTTCTTGAAACATAAATTTATTGGTTGTAATAATTGGATTACGTTGGAGAGTTCTGTATTTTTTCGGCAAAGAAACACCTCACTTGAGTGTGTAGGAGAAAAAAGCCGTTTACATACTTCATCAAACTTAGTCGAAAGACACACTCATTCAAAAGCTCGACACTAACGAAAATTTGCACATTTTGCACTCGAAATCATGATGTTTCACGTATTTGGATCTCATAAAGAGTTCATTTTCATAGATTAGTCAAATATCACTGGTGAATATTAGGAGTATAATTAAATATTGTAATTTTCTCCAGCGGCCTACGTGATGAAGCAACTGGTGTGTGCCGTCCGTCAATGTCACAAGATGAAGGTTATTCACCGTGACTTGTCCGCAGGGAATATTCTCATCTCACGCATTTCTACCAAGAAACTACTCACCGTGGTACGTTTTTGCTCTCATTCTGTCTTTTCGATACACACCGGTAAAGTACGTGATAGTTATGGATGTTGCATCAAAAAGAGCCCAATTTTATAATTTTGACAAACAGGGAAACAGGTAGTGTTGCACAGTTTGATGTGTGCTGGATGTTCCGAGTTCTTCATTTTTTTCAGCATTACTGTACAACTGGCGACTGGCCAAATCCATCATTTTGACCACATTTTGTAGTTGGTTCAGATGCAACTATTGATTATCTACAAAATTTTGTGCACAACAAAGTTGCCTCTCTTACTTTGCTACTTTTACTCTGCTACTCTTCGCAGAAAATCTGTGACTTTGGTCTGGCCCGCACCCTGTCCCTGTATGGAGGAGCCGCACAAACTGTCGTCGGGACTCCCGGCTTTATGGCACCGTTAGTTTATTCTCCCTTTATATACTATCTATAACCATATAGGTATTGACCATTTAAACAAGATATAAAAATTACATTGTTTCTTTTTTCCAGAACACAGTGTAACTTTGATAATACAAGTCGTCATTGTTCTCGTATTGGAAAGTTGCAAAGAAATGAAAGAAAATGGGCATTTCTTCCATAATTAAAATGATATACCGTGTTCGTATATAAGTAGTTCAATTGACCTAAAACTGAGTAGGGCAGTCTCAAAATACAACAAATATACGTATTAATCTTACGATCCTAGTGTAGTGGATAGGTATCGCTATGTCGATTCAATGTTTCAGTCGTGGTTTAAGTCAGCAGGCCTTCATACTTCTCTCGCTAACCCAGTTCAATGTTTCAACCGTACTTGTATTTCAGTGAGTTGTTGGGCGGTGACTACAACGAGAGTGCGGACGTGTTCTCATTGGGCGCCGCCCTGTTCACTATGTTGACTGCCGACGATCCGCCAGCGGGAGGTACGTTTACTATTTTCCACAGTTTCACACGCACGTGAACTGCTACATTTTAAATTTGAAAATTCTAATTTCTCTCCCATAAAATGATTCTCTATTTCAAAGGCAGGCTTTTATATAGTGGTACCATGTGCTAATTCTTGGATTTTTTTTAACTTATAGGCATCTCAATGTTTCAGGCAAACCGCCGTCGTTCGTGAAGCTGAGCAGTTTGGCGGCCGATTTGATTAGTCAAATGATGTGCGAAGACGAGAGGCGGATCTCTCTTAGAGGTATTAATTTGAGGGTTTTTCTTCAAAATTTTCAAAAATTGGCTCATTTTCTATGGAAAACGGGGGAAATTGAACATTTTTTTTATAACCAGGTCCATCTTATTCTTATTCATCCATGTCTTTTCTCGCGCCGGTGATGTATGAGAAATGAAGAAAATTTGACGGTCGATATTGATAATAGGAAGGGACAAACGGTTGAAACCATGAAATAGGCTGTGCCCAAATTTATTATCTATCTTCAAACTTTGATTTCAATGTTGCAGATATTCTGACGACGCCGTTCATGACAGCCCACGTGGAGAGTTGCGATGAGAGACACTCGCGACAGATGAATCTGTCCTCGCGGGAGTTCTCGGTCGATAGGAGGGTGGGTAGCTGGGTAGTCTGGATATCAGTCATTTCTCTAGCAGAGTTTGCTAGAACCTTCAGAAAAATAGTAGCTTTTCTGTTAAATCTGGGAACATTAGCGTATTTGCAATGCTGACTTATAATTTTTACATATTTCTATCAAAAAGGGAAGTTTTCGAAAAACTGTTAAAGCTTGTTAGTGTACAAATTGACGAGAGACACTTGAGACAGATGAATCTGTTTTTGCGGGAATTCTCCGTCGACCGAGGAGTTGGCATTCCTGGTCACAGCCATACACTTCGGCAAATTTGGCTCAATAGTCAGAAAACTTGAAAACTAACCTCCCTTTCTTCAGATTATAGGCGAATTTGAATACTTGAACTGCACATTTTGGTCGGAAAACTATTTTTCATCGGAAAATTGTTATAGATGTGGGTGTAGATAAGTGAACTGCTTGAAACGAAAAGAAACTAACTGGTCCGCAATTTCCTAGCGGAATGAATTATGCAGATGTTGGTAACAGCGTAAAAGTGTTGTAACCCTCCCGAAATTATTTCGACGTCTTATAAGAATTACATAGGAACTTCTAGCCCACAGTTGAGACACTGGTAGAACGGTAGTAACAGTTAAACTGTAGTGATATGGTCGTATACGTCCCGCGATTCAGTGGTGAACTTCTGGTAACGTTGAATCACGATTACTACCAGTAAATCGGTGATGTATCTCAAGTAACCTCAGAAATGAACTAGATATCTAATACCACACGTGATACCTGTACTAGATACGGATGTCTGCGAGACTGCTCTGCCGGCTTCTGGCTGTTTTCGGTTTAATTACCCAAGTTTGAGGTACTTTTCACCTCTGAAGCGGATTTAGAATTTAGTACGTGAGGACTAGATACTAGAGGGGCCATGAAAAGATAATTAAATTTTGTTTTATGAAAAAAATAATTTTTAAATGTTTTATTTTCGATAATTCGAAATAATTTTACTGCTGTTTTACTGCAGTTAAACTACAACTTTACTGGCGTTTTACTGCAGTAGCGACACCGTACTACTACCGTTTTACGACTGGTGATACTGCAGTAACACTACCAGTAAAACGGCAGTAGTACGATGTCGCTACTGTAGTAGAACACCGGTTTTATCTTTACAGTGCAATACGTTGCACAATTCCAGGGTGCTTCCGTGGAGAGACGCCACTTGTATGAGGATAAGGGCGGTAGATGTGAATCTGGTGACAGAAGGGGATGGTCCCGCGAGAGATCGGTCGATAGAATGGCAGCACGGAGAGGGTCCAGAGAGGTTATACACATGTCATTAGATTTTCCTTTAGGTTGCTGTAAATTTTAAAACTTTCTACTTTGCTAGATTCGATTCTGGTTGAAACTAATGTGGAGTAGAATCATTCTGCATCAAAATAGCAGCGTTTTTCTGAAATCGGGCAGAGATGGTAAGGGAGCTCTGGATTTTACTGACACTCATTCATTGTTTTGTCGTTTTTTTTCGAAGTAATACTTGGCTTGCAGACCTCCCGTGAGGCGAGACTACCCCCTCTAGGGGATGATAATATTCGCAGAAACTCTGCTGATAGACAGGTTTGTTCGACTGGAGTACTTCTAATTTGCCTCTTTTGTCTTGAAATTTTGAAGCCGGGCTGCATTTGATCATATTGTCAGTATTCCATATTATAAAGTTTTGGCTGAATATACATAACTATGAAATATGCTCATTCTTTGCAAAAGCTCAGCAAATTTTGTGTTTCTGACCCAGAATTAAGACATTTGACGTAAAACGGGTTTATTTTTGAATAACCCCTTCTTACCGTTTTTGAATGTGCGGGTAATCAATATGTTTAGTACGGCGATCGATTGAATCTGAAGGCGAAGATGTCCGAACCAGCCGCTGGAGATGTACTACAGCAGCGACAGATTGGAAGGGTTAGTGCAATTTCCATTTTTCTAAGTCAATGGTCAAAGGTTACTATAGGAACAACTACCTAGAAAGTGTGATTGAGTGGGAAGTGCGGAAGAGTTGTTTTTTAATCATTTTCTGTCGGAAAATATGTCGGACGTGGAAAGTTATTTTGTTTTTCGTTCAGGGTTTGTCACGTGACGTGAGTTATATGTGGCTTATTCTCATTTTTGATGCAAAGTTGCGTAATTTGGCGTATTTCGATTTTTGACGAATAGTCAGATTAGGTGAGGAATAATATATGTTTTGCAGCCGCGTATACGCTCGAGTAGCCAGCCGCCGACCAACTTTGGCCGCGAGCCAAACCACGCCTCCAGGGATAGGGAGAGCGGATTCGAAAGCGCCGGCGATCAGGTATCGATTGCACTCACTTTTACCGAGTGGATTTTGCCGTAGGCCAATCAAAAAAAGAGATTGTCTTCATAAACCAGCAAGGTTGTCCGAATAGTCAGAAAAGTTCGAAAACCGGACTACTTTTTAGCCAAAAAGATGAAAATCGGTCCACCTTTGATGGAAAATCCTCAATTTTCACGTGTTTACATCTAAAAACGGATTACTTTTTGTCGCTTAGTCGGACCTTACTGGTGTATGATTGTCTTGATGTTGCAACGGGTTATAGGGGTACCGAACGCGAGAGATCGGTGGATAGAATGGCAGCACGGATAGGGTCCAGAGAGGTTAGACTAAGATGGTATTTATAGATTTTATTTTCTGGAACAGTGAGAGAATATAAAGTGAATTTTTTTCCAATTTGCTAGGAGGTTATGTTTCAGGTGCATGTGTTGCGACCTCCCGCCAACGCCACAAAGAGTGATACTGCTGCTAACAGGTGGGTTGCTCATCCTCATAGTTTGAACAAATTTGAAAGTATAACTCAAACTTTTGGCCATCTAATCGAAATGAGCATAATTGTAGAATTGGTCCCTGGCCTGCAAAAAATGTCGTCGTTTTGATGTTGCCCTATGTGAAAGCGAACATTGTCGAAAGTTTGGCAAAAAAAACGGTTTCAGTTCTGGTTTTCAAATGATCATACCTAATTTGTATTCCAGTGTATATGTTTCTATTAGGATATGCAGATTAAGATTGTTTATCGATGGCAACAAAATTACAAATTTTTTAGTTTCAGCAGAAATCTTTTAGAAATTTCTAGTTAAAAAACGACTTTCGAGCTCGACTTTACCCATCTAATTGCAGATCTCGTACTCGTGCCTCCTCCTCTGTGTGGCCGCTCAGCACCAAACGACTCTGTAGTCGGACCTTTGTTCGACCCAAAGTGGGAAGGGTGAGTACATTGTTGTAGCTTAAATGAAGTCAACGGTTGGAAACAAGTTACCGGTTCAAATAGAATTGTTTAGTTTTTTCTAAGAATACGTTCTCGACTTCAGTTACGAGTGACTGACAACGGCAACCTAATCTTCGAGCAGGAGAACGAGAGAGGCTGTGTCGGACATATTCTCCAAATTGCTATTGAGGACCGCGGACAGGAGGTACGGACTTATTTCTTATTTTTCGTGATTTGGGTGTTCAAGATAGTTGTAAAACTGTATAACTATTCGACCAAACATGGTTACATTCCCTGAACCATGGCGAACTAGCCAGAAAAGTAGTCGTTTTTTTTTGAGATTTCGAGGCAAATTTTTTAATCGAAAATGTGATCAGTACATCATCTAGTACACGGTATATAAGGCAAATTGTATTGAATATGTTTTTCTTCAGTTGATGTTCTATTCCCCCCTCCGCAGTGGAATTCCGTGTTCCCGCCAAACGGATCCTCCGGTAGAAATCGACAAAACGAGCCGGATTGGGCCGTATAGATCGTAAGTTTCAGAAAATGATTGAAAATAACCTGTTGAATAACCTGTCACCTAAAAGATAAAAAATTGTTTTAAAAAAATACCGAAATCCTGCTTTTCGGCCAGTAATCTGGTTTCCGGCTGCCAGGTGGAGGATGGCTAATGATTGAAACTACGGTGAAAATTGGTTTATATCTCGAATCTCCCCTCCCTCTCTCAATCTCTTTTATCTCTCTCTCTCTCTCTCTCTCTCTCTCTCTCTCTCTCTCTCTCTCTCTCTCTCTCTCTCTTTCTCTTTCTCCCTCTCGTCTCCCCATTCATTCGTATCTAATGCTTCCGCAGCTGTTTGCGACTTTCCCACGCGCACTTTCAGTTTTTCGCGCCCCTATAAAAACAATCCATTGTCGTTGTTTTTTGCCCTATTAGCGAGGCGAGACTGAAACGGGTTTAGCTATGGCGATTCCGGGTTAGTAAGATTAAAAACAAGCACTTTCTGTTGAACATGATTGAATTGCAGGGGTGACTTTTTTCTATTCATTGTTTTAGACAGTGGAGGTCTTAAGTTTTGTGGTCACCTCTGCTAAATAGGCTGCAAAAATGGGTTCGAAATTAAGACATTTTTGTGCGAAACCTTTGAATTTTGTGTTTTTAGAGAGGTCATTATGTAGAGTTGATAAATTTGAAGTTGTTCAATTGTTAAAGCATGGATTTCTTTGCCAATATGAGCTGTATCTATTTGATGTGCGAGTGCGATAGAACTAATAGAACCAAAAGAAGAACTGATCGATTGTTTATTAAATATTTATTCCCGCACTGTACAAATAGGCGATGACGATGATCAGTATCCGGGCGCAGTCCTGGGTGGTGGGCAGTGTTCGCAGCCGCCACCCTCCCCCGTCTCTCCGAGGGGTCCCTGTTCTCCCGGATTTCCCGGCTGACCGGGCACTCCGTCGGCGCCGGCGTCTCCGGGAGGTCCCTGGGGTCCGTCGGGTCCGGGCGAACCGGCAGTTCCGGGTGGTCCCTGGATTCCCGGGGAACCGGGAGATCCGGGAGGTCCTGGTGGTCCGGCGGGTACCTCGATTTCCTCGAGGATTCCGGGTGCTCCGGGCTCTCCGGGTTGTCCGTCCTCTCCGTCGAGACCGGCCGGTCCCTCGGGTCCGGGCTCTCCGGGAAGACCTGGCATACCCGGTTGACCGGGCTGGCCGTCTTGTCCGTTGTCTCCTCTGGGCCCCTTTGGTCCCTCTCTTCCGGGAGGTCCCGGGGGTCCGGCGGGACAGTCGAAGCAGAAATCGTCGGCGGTGGGCTGTTGCTCGGGTCCGGCGTCGGGCCCATTCTCTCCGTTGGGTCCGTTTTCCCCGTCTTTTCCGTCGTGTCCGTCTGGACCGGGGGGACCGGGAGGTCCGGCCAGACCGGACTTGCACGAACAGCACTGCGCCTCGACGGCCGGCTTGTGCACTGGTTCGGGGCTCTCGACGCCCGCGTCGTCTGGAAAACAAGTAAATAAGCTAATGGTGCATCATATCGCTTGTATTGACGAAGTTTGTAGGTTCGAATTAGTATTCCATGGTATTTGGTCTTTCTCTATTAGTTTCTCGCTTGCTCGGTAGTACGATAAGCGTGGAATTGATGTTTGTATTCGATTAATCGGAATCTCCGTTGAAGGCCTGGTGTTTAAACACAAAAGCCATTACTGACTATCTTGAGTTGATTATTGGAATATTTACAATGGATTCGGATGTTTCTGTGCATTCTATGTTGATAAAACAAATTAAAGAAGTAAACGACTAACCCTCACTGGAACCTCCAAAGTCATATCCGGCCTGTCGCTTGTGGATCTGTTTTCCTCTGACTCCTACCACCTGTTGCATTCGCTCGTATTGGGACAAGAGGCCGGTGGTGCGGTGGCGACAGAAATCAACCTGACGAATTATGATAATATAATTGTAGTCAACACAATACATACCAAGTAGGTGATTGTGACACCGTTTTCTTGTTGTTGAAATATAATTCGGTGTAATATTTATGGTTTGAAGTAGCTTTATTTATGGTTTGATGTGAGAATTAGAAGTTTCGCGGTAGAATTGAACTGAAAGATGAAATATTTCGTCTGATTCGGATGGTGTTGCTGATCGGCCTCCTTAGCTAGATATCTATTCGTACCTCGGTTTGTAGGGTGGATTGCACATGTTGCATGTAGTTGTACAGCGATGGAATTGCAACAATGCACGTCAATGTGGCGACAGTACTGAAACACTTGGTCGATGAACGCGACAGATGAGTTTCGGGGGAAAAAGAATGGTTTTAAACAGTTCGTAACCGAGTTACAATGGTTTCTAAATCATTTTTGAATTACTATTTTCGACAATCTCGTGGATGAAAACTGCAAATGAAAGCTGATATAAAACCCGAAATTCTAGGTGTCGCATGAGTGTACGATTCGAGAAGTCAAAGCTGACGGATGAATAAAGCCACAAAGTTGGTACCAGTACAGAAGTATAGGGGATATATGATGGCCGTACCTGATGCATATTCCAAAAAAGGCGACCTTTCGCAGTCCCTCTGCCTCGTGGTAGAGCTCTTTCTCACTCTTCGAATACATTTGGAAGGGGAAGGGGAGTTGGAATGTAGAAATCAACTTCTCATCATCTCCGCTAATCCTCGTCCATTTATACACTTCGAAGCACTTGGGATTCGATCCGCTCCGTTTCGATTTTCTCGTTTCCGTCCGGCTGGGAACATGTCGGCGCGCGGGGTCAGCGCTAGTGGGGTGGCAAAAAACCCGCGCGCGCTCAAACGTCTCACCCGAGCGTCTGGTCATCCGGGATTCTGATGATGGATACTGCTACAAGCACGAGTGAGATGTGACTTCTTTGCGAACGTAGCCTATTTGGACATAAGTTTGTCTTGATTTTGCCTATCAATTAGACCGATTCTCCCTTTCCGTCCATGAAAACATGTCGACGCACGGGGTGAAAAAACCGTCTCACCCCGCGCGCGCCACTGGATTGCTCGAGAACATCCGGGATTTCGACAACGGATAGGTTCATCGGTGTTTGTAACATAATCAGAGTTACAAACTAATATATTGGTACATGGCGCATATGACGACATTGAGTACGACAGAACTGTCGTTTATATTTGCGCTCACCTTATAGCAACCAGGTGCAACATTTGAATGCTCATAATCAATGGGCGATCTCAACGAATCGGGGTGAACATAGGATAGGGTTCGATTTTGCCTAAGTACATGTTGCGTGTGGAAGATGTGTTCATGTAGTTTGATCCGATTATCTCTTTCGAAATGGGAGAATGGTGATCGTGATGTGTTGACATGTTTCATTAAAGTTTTAATTTTAAAATTGTCAATAAGGGCTGCAACTGTCGACTACTAAATACTAACTGTTTCGTGGTAATCGTAGTTGGGTGTGAGAGTCACGACTACTACAGGGGGCTCATATCTACCCCGATATTGCACAATTTCCCAGATCCAACGTAGGGCGACGTTGTAGGTTGGTTCATTGCTTCCCCCAATTTGCCTCAATGTCGAAATTTTAAACAGCCCCAGTGTTCGACCTTTTGTGCACAACAAAGTCGCCTTCTGTATGTTTCACATGTTGTATATTTATCTATTATCTTACAACTCTCCATCCATCTTCTTTCGTACTTTTGCTGAAAGTGAAAGTACCTAACTGTTGCCAGTTTGCTTTCCAGTTGTCAAGTTTACTTTAACCATTACTTTTCGGTACTTATTGATCTTTTTTCAGACTGAGTTCCATGGGCGAAAAGGAGAGAGCCATCTATGGTCAGGCGAGGGTCATACTGTCACAACTGCGCAGCCAGGTGAACAAGGTATGTTGCCAGCCGCCATACACTTATTCTACATTGATTTCACAGACCAGTAAAGTTCGACTATTCGACAAAGAGAAGTCAGTTACATGTGAACACGTGAAACATAATGCTTATGCATCATAGAACATAGACAGATTGGATTTTCTTGTTTTCGGCAAAAAAGTAGTCCGTTTCACGGTTTTGTTTCTGGCTATTCGGACCACTTCATGAGGTATGATTGATTTGTTCTTTCATTAATATATTTACATGTGAAACTGTGAGACTATTACTATGCTGAAACGGGTAACGGGTATTTAGTAAACCGTCAGTCAACCGTCAACCGGGTGTTCTTTTCATGGATTTATGTTATTTCATTCACAGTTTTTCTGCTCCAAAACTCCGTGGAATTCAGCGAATTCGGCAAGATTTTCAGTTCTTGGCTAATTTCGGCCGGATAATATCTTTCGGAACCATGTTTGCGTTTCTTCCACAAACATTCTCTTCGTTCTATGAAAATAAGTGCAGATTAGCGGCTATTTCTTTTTTCGCGAGAACGTAGTTTCGGTCGCAGATGGCTGGAAGAGATAGGGTGGCCGTGGCTAGAGGCTAGATATTACTGCTATTAGAAGAATCTACAATTGGTAGGGAATAGGATTAGATATATTAGGTGAGAGGGTGAGGTGCGCATATAACCTGTACAAATTCCACCTTCGGTCTCAGTCTCAGATGACTAGAAACTATAGAGTGGCTTGAAATGGCACATTCACATGAACAATGCGATAAGTTCGGATTAAATTTCAAATGTTCTGGGAATCGCCTGTTTCGATCGAAAGGGGACAAGTTCAATTATTCAGCTTCAGATATCGCCTAATTTTTGCGAGGCAACAAAAAATGCACGAAAACTGCAGGAGGCCTAATTATGAAAGAAAGTCACGTAACATTCAAAAATGTTCTGTAGTGTAATCTATGCCCTTACGTGCTAGTTTTATTCGTTCAGTTCATATGGAACACGTGTTAATCGCGAATAAACTTTATGTCCTTGTATTCTGCTCGATGGTGTAGTCTCACATTTCCAGCTGATTCTGCGTCGTCCTGTGCAATTTCCGTGGGCTCAGGCGAAGATAATGGAGAGCGGAGACCTGAGGGTGGTACCCGTCTCGGAGGAGGAGACACACGGGGGTAGATACAAACTACATTAGAGAGAGGGAGAGAGAGAGATAGATAAAGAGAGAGAGAGAGATAAAGAGAGAGTAGGTGGGAGGAGAGGAAGAGAGAGGGGGAGGGAGAGAGACTAGGAGACACATGGGGCACATGGGGTCAGATACAAACTACAACTTAGAGACTAGAAAGAGGGAGAGAGAGAGAGAGAGTAGGTAAGGGGAAGAGAAAGAGAGAGAGAGAGAGAGAGGTATATAGACAGATGGTAGGTGGTAGAAAGAGAGATAGATATAGAGAGATAAGGAGCGAGGGAGATAGGAGAGCGAGGGACTGCGTGTGAAAATTGGCTCCGTCTCCGAAGTTACGTGTAATGCCACGTCACGTGAAGCTTGGAACGTGTGTCGAACGTGTTCCAATCGGAAAATGGTACCGTTTTAAGAATATGTGTATGTTACTGGGGTGGAATGGCGTTGTTTCATTTGTGTATTTTTGCAGAGAAGCTGGTTCGCAAGGTGACCAATGGGAAGGTGGCATTCCGTCGATATTTGGGAAACAGCAATGGAGTCGATATTACAGATGGTTAGTATACTAATCATAATAATAGTAAGAAAAAATAATAGTTGTGATGTTTCACGGCAACTATTTAAGTCGTGTGCCAGTTTTTAGTACGTATGAAACGGAAGTTTGTGGCGAATTCTTTATTCAACCCGGTATTTCGTTCCCCCTCTCAGTTAAACATTAACCGGGTTAACCCTTTTGTTAACCACTGATTAACTAAAATAACCCGGTCAACGGTTAATGGTTAACTGAGAGGGTTAACGAAATACCGGGTTCCTTGTGGAATTTTCCAGCTGATCAGGTTACTGTGGTAGAGCAGTTACGAATTTTCGACTACGGTTTGATATTTATAACATATAACATATAACATATAACATGATATATATTTATGTATTTCAGCGGACACCCTGAATAGAATGCAGGCCGTGCACGCATTTCTACTGGAAATGGAGAGTTGTGTGGAGAAGTCGGGGCAGCCGTTCCCTTTTGTAATGACAGCCGGCTCGTCGAGGTGGGTCTCCCTCTATCTGTCTCTCTTTCTCCTCTCCCTCCCGCTATTAGTAGTTTCAATCTCTACCTCTGTGATTTGCTTTCTATCTGTCTCTCTCTCTCTCTCTCATGTGCTTTTCCTTCTTTCTCTCTCCTCTTTTTCTCTACTCGAGCCGCTATTTTCATTCGTTGTTTGTGGAGAATTACTCCACAATAAAGCTATAACATAACGGGTAGTCTTCGAAAAGGAACCCGGTTTGCTTGCTATCAAAATTTTTCTGGCTCTACAGTCTAGTTTGTCAGAGTACGATTGTCGACTGTTACAGTATCTTTCTTTTTGTGATTCGTGTCTGTCGTTTTCTCTGCGTGTGTCTATGTTTATCTCTCTCTTCCTATCTCTCTCTCTCTCTCTCTCTCTCTCTCTATCTCTCTCTCTCTCTCTCTCTCTCTCTCTCTCTCCATTTCCCTCTCTCCTCTGTCTTTCTCTATTCCAATAGTTGCAGTACCCCCTCACCGACCGCCTCTTCTCGAGTCCAATCGGCCATCGGATCAAGGTCCCGACTGTTCACCAATCAGGTTGGTTAAAGCTTGACGTCGTTGAATATTTCTTACCAGCCGATGCGGTTTGTATTGAAGATAAGAGAGACGCATAGATGGGCTACCTCGGTTGATCGACGGAGCGTGAACGTTTCCGTGAAAACTAGCGGACATAACTGACAGCTCCGAAATTTAGTGCAGCTTTCGAAAATCACCTAAACAGGGTTAAAAGCCTAACGCTAACCATTCGCCTATATGTTGCTCTTCCTGCTGATTAGTGTTACCAACGTAAATAACAACTGGGTCCTTTGCTGTCTTTGTTGTTGAAATGTCTGTTGCAGGTCTCGCTGCCGATGCCTTCTATGGCCTCTGCGCCGGCCACAATCGACCGTCGACCCCCGTTGACCGAATTGCGACAGGGAGTTAGGGCGGCAGGAGAAAGACACGACGAATACGCCATCAAGGATGTTAGTTGGTGGTTTTTTGGTTGTGGTACATAACTAGTAACGTTTTTTTTCTCGGTTGCCTGGGTAGGTGACTGGTTGGTAACCTGAAATTCAAGAGAACGGGTTACCCTCCGAATTTTGGTTTTAGGTTACTGAGTTACTGTCACACATCACACTATGCAATAGAATATGTTCAGTAATGATTCGCTGTTCCTTCAGATTGGTCGTAGCTGTTTTTCGGTGAAACACACGGGTGATGGTCGATTTCTGCGAATGTCGACGGCCGTCCCAAATCTTTTGATCTACCGCCCGAATGAATTTGACCCCGCGAAGGAGGAAAGGTAGTTTTTTGCTGATCCCCTCATTTTTTCTCGCTTTCCCTTATTTCTCATCCGGGTTTTCCAATTTTCATCTTTACCCACAGGTTTAGTTTTCTCTCGTTATTTTTGAACATGCCCAGTAACTTTGCGGCTCCTAATCTTCACAGTTAACTGAAAGTTTGGTCAGTAACATGTTGGTTAGGTTAGTGTTAAAAAGAGGGAAAAATTGTATGATTTGCCCGTTTGTGCACATGAATAACAGCATTTCCTTACGTTTGTACTCATTGTTGATTAGAACAACTGTTCATATAAGACATTTTTGTGATGTTTCAGATTCAGCGTGAAAGAAGTGATTCCACGTGAAGCACGTGACCTGGTGGATAAACTGAAGGTCGTTCTCAGGGAAAGAAGACTGAACTCGGCACGACGGGTTTAGCTCATGTTTTCAGTTGTTACATTATCGTGACAGAATAGTAACCGACAACAAGTAACCGATTAGACGTTTTCGCCCTTTTTCATGAATACTTCGGTTACTCTTGATATCGGTTACTGTTTGGTTACTTTTGTTGTCACATTTGATATTTCTTAGCGACCAAATTGTAATCAGCATAGAGATTAAAACGGAATTCAGGCAGTTCAATGTATCATCGAACTTTTAGTCAGCTGATCGATAAGCATCTTTAACATACTGGCGTATGGGTTGAATTGGGATTTGTAGTAGGGAGTATGAACCTGTCTTTCGGTGGTCTGTCCTTGCATTTTTACTACGAAATTGAGTTGTATGGGAGCATGATTACATATAATATACATATCATTGCCTTAGTTCTAGTGAAACCATTACAGTTTGCTTGAATGAGAAGTAAATATCATAATAGGTTTTTGTGTGTTTACTTTCATGAGAAATGGTATTTGACGAATTCTTTCAGTTTCTGTAACGTATTGTGTAGTTTGTTTTTCCAATTGTTTCTTTTTGTGTTGTTTAATGGATTTTTATTCTGGCTATATAATGTAATCATCAGTTGTAGTGCGTATGCGGCGGTTCATAAAGTATTATTTGATCTGGAGTTCTTTTTGTCGAGTTGACAAGGTTTTGACCAGTCGTTCGTATCTATTCAATCTCTGCATCAGTCGCATGTTTCGGTCGCATTACATAACAACCAGTTTCAATACAACATTAGTAAGTTCTTCTCATAATATGGTTTTAAAGTTCATGTGTATGATCGATGGGTATTTGGATTATTATTACTTTCAAATCCACTAGTAGAATTATGTTTTAATTATTGGATTACTATTACTGTACTCTTTGATTCCCTGTAAGGTAATTAGAGGTTTGTCAGGTAATTAGATTTTTGTAAGGTAATTAGATTGAATAATTTGTATTACAACTCTAAATATTGAAGATATTTGAATGTATTTCCATTGCAGACTCGAAATGGTATTCGTGAAGGGTCACCAGTTGCCGTGGAACATGCGCGAGCAGTTGCAGCTCCTCCAGCTCTACTATTCGGAGAGCGACTGGTCAGTTAGTATCGATATTCGGCTTATGAGATTCACTATTATATTTTCAAAGCAGGCCTATCTATATGGTGCCCTCTGGCCATGTTTGCAGTTCGATTCCTTTGCTTTCTCCAGTCGAAATTCGCAATTTAGGGCGCGTACTAAGGTCCAACTATAGCGGTAGCATGATCACTCCCCATGTTTGACAGTTTTTATTGTTTTTGTTATACTAACCGTGGCATGATAGAAATGGAGAAGTTGGGAAGGAAATAGAGAGAAAACTTTAAAGAGACTAACTTTAGATGAGTGTGCAGTCTTTTGTTTCAATGATACTAGAATTACGCAAGCTGCATTCACACAACTGCGCTGTTGGGTTTTATCGTGAAAAAAGTGTGTTTCAGGCCGTCACGAGCGGGGAAGATGTCAAAACAGTTCAATGAGGAGCGTGGGCGAGGATTCTTCACTCCCAAGGTATGCATATCGATCGAATATTTTTCAAAGAGTATTTTAATCTTACACACTTCAGAAATGTAAAAATATTTTTGAAATAGAAACCCATGTTCGATTGTAATGCGTAGAACTTCAAACATGTGTATGGTGTATTGGCGAACTTTCCCAATAGTGATTTTCCCAAAAAAGTAGCCGTTTACTTGAACCATACACAATACCGTCCCGAGTAAAGTCATTACACACCAGTAAGCTACCTGAAAGTTTACAAATTATGGCCATTTGCAGAGTTGTCAACGGGAGTTCGACCGTGTGATGTCTCTTCCCTGTCCGGGCCACGAGTCAACGGCCAGTGGGCGAGCCGGCTACAGCCACAAGGCCGTTATTGAGGCATGGATGAAACACTTGACTGAAGAGGTGAGCGGTTCGGATAACCTGGGAAGTGAGAAAGGTACCAAAATAGGTCAGATCGTCGAAGAAGCATGATAGGTTGTTGAGTATTATCTATTCATAGACATTATGAAGTTCCAGGTCCCACCTAGTTCAACGATTTTCATAACTCATTGAACGGAACATTCAGAACAGTTGATCTTCCTCGTTCAAATTCCATACTTTTCTGCTAAAGTGTACATACGACGTACGTAGGCCGAATCATGAACGTTGCGCACTCTTAACCAGTTTTTTATGGACAAGAGTCATCTCATTGGAAGTGGAAGGTGACCAATGCAAAGTATTTTCTGTCTACTCTCTTCGAACTCTCAGATTTGGTCTAGAAGACAAAATCACACAATCAAATGTGTTTTGTAGATCAAAAAGGAGGACGATCGATTGGAGGAATTGGATCTGGTGGAAATTCGTCGAATCTCGGCCATGGTCGAACGGCTGTGGAACGGGAAGCCGCCACTGAACAACAGGGAAATAAGGACGATGCTGGAGGAGGCGGAGCAGGCCGATGCTAAGGTATGAATAGCGTGGTTAATCGAGTTCAAAATTTTGAGTTTCGGGAAATTTCGAGTTTGACTCGACTCGAAAATTTTCCAGTTTTTTCTAGTCGTTCGACTTCATCAACCCTGGGTACGAAATACGAAAGGTTATAGCCCTTTCCATTCCTACATTGATCTTCTCCATATAGTCGTCATTTTACCCATAAAGACAGCAGAGGGTACGAAAGGTACGAAATCAGTCGTAAAATACACCCTAGATCCGATAATGGCGCATGGTCACTTTTGGGGCCTGATGCGTCTGAGAAACTATGAGTGGTAGTGGTGACAGAAACACGGCGCTTTTATTTGCATAAACTCACTTTTGGTGTTGCTCTTGCTCACTTTTCTCGACCTGATTGAACAGAGTTTACGTATGTACGAAATAGGAGAGGTTATAGTCCTTTCCATTCCTACATAGATCCCCGTCATACACCGCCGAGGCTCTTATTTAATAGATTTCATAATAAACTATATCTCTACAAAATTGTCGGTAATTTATGGAAAAGGAGTGGAAATCGCAGTTTTGGAGATGGCACATGAAAAATGTCGCTGAATTTCACGTCAATTTGTGGCCTGTTTCAGAGATCGGACCAGGAGCAGGCCGGCCTTATCTTCAATGCCTATGTGTCGCGAATCACAGAGGTCATGACTGGAGAAAAGAAGACGGTATGTTATTTGAAGGGGGGGGGGGGGGGGGGTATTCCAGTTTACCAGTAGGCACTAGCTCAACTATTTTGCCTGGAAACTTGGCTTCGTACGTTCTCCCACCATTTTGTCCAAAAACTAGGGTTTAGAGAAAATTCCGTGGTAGTGTGTTATTTATTTGAAGTATAATATGTTTCCTAACTAGAAGGGTTCCGGCTCTGACATATGTCTCTATTCGGTTACTGATCTTTGACCTCTGACCTCTTGAAGGTGGTCCCCGGTCGTTCTCTCCCACCAACCAAGGCCTCGGTACAGTCTCCAAAAGGGGCGCAGTCGGCATTCAGATCCCCGTCACCATTCTCGTACGTTATTTCTTGAAACGCATCCGAATTTGTAGTTTGTAATTTCTCACCGAAAAGATTGTTCATGTAAGATCTTGGGTAACACAAATAATCAGTGGAAATGAAGGGAACCAGCCTAGATTCAAAACATTTATGAGTAAACCTAGTAAACATCCATTTTCTCATGTGGAGTGTTTCCAGCAGTTTTTTGTCTCAAAACGCACACAGCGCTATTTGAGAGGCTGTTTTACCTATTTTAATGAAGTTGAGCATATCATATTGTTAGTTACATAATCATACTTGTATGATACATGTTTTCATTTTGTAGTCTGTACTTTGTAGTTCTCCACTAAAACTGAGCATATTATGTTGTACCAGGCAAAAAAGAAATCCATTGACACCCATTCTTATTCCATTTTGTACTTGAACGTTGATCTTTGTACTTTGTAGTTCTCCGTTGAAGTCGCCGATTCGTCCGGTGGCCGAGGCTATTCGCGAGGCCATGTCTCCGAAGAAACAGTCGGAGCCCCCCGCGCCGGTGGAGAAACAGGAGGAAGAACAGCACATGGAGGTCCCGCCGGAGACGATCGTCGTGGTCAGTGGCTTTCTCCTGCGGTTCTAGTCATTTCACGCGCAAAGAAAAATATTTTAGCAGCCTCTGATATATAGCCAGAAAGAAATCAAAAAGTACTTTTTTTTTTTGCAATTTTTGGGGCAAAGGTAAGTCATTTTTTCGGTTTTTAACCTAAAAACTTTAATAGTTAGAAGTAAAACTGAAAATAAATTTCTGGCTTAAATTAGTGGGTAACTGGTTCTTTTGTTCACTTCCGGTAACCCGAAAATCGGGTTAAACATCCGGCTTTGAACGATAAGAGTATACGGTAGATAAGTGGCGTGAACTTTATCTAAGAATATCGTATTTCTTCCAGGAGGAGCCGGTGGTGGAATTGGAGAAGGAAGTGGAGAAAGTGCGAACCCCGTCTCCGGTGAAACCGCCCAGAGAACCGCTGAAAACACCGGAGAAACCGACGGAGAAAAGAGGTCGCGGACGCCCGCCAAAGGTTGGATATCGATCGATTGTCGATTTTTATTCTTCTCTTCATTCATACCTCTACTCATGCATTACTAAAGTTGTCCGAATCGACACGAACATTTGAATAACAAGCTTCATTTACGTCAATGTTGGTGAAAAGTGCCTATTTTCAGACAAAAATCTATTTATTATTTTTTCTTAAGGAGATCTATTTTATAATCTGGGAAACTAAGAGCGTGTGCCGTAGCGTGCTATATATTTAGGGTTTGCTCTTCCCAAAGAAAGCCTCTTCGGGGTATGTGGCTCGATCCGGCTGTGTTTGGGATTTGATTCCGTTGTTTATCGTTCGAAAATCGTGAATTAAGAAGTGTGTTGAGACCAAACTACAACTTATCTATGCTAATCTCATATACCCTCATTTAGCAGGTAGTTGTGCCGTCTCTGCCGCCGACACCGACTGCCCCGTCTGTCACAGAAGAAAAGGAATCGATCGAGACTCCGCCCCCAAAGATAGAGAAAGAGGAGAAGAAAAAGACAAAGGAGAGGGGGGAGGCAGACGGAATTCACGTGGAAAACAGTCCCGCCGGGTGAGAATTGGGAATACAGGTTTATGAACAACACTTAACTTTACTATCGAAATATTCAGAAATATACAAGAAAAAAGATTGGACAATTCCAAGCATGCCTGTACGAGTTCCAGTCGCTAATCGATTGTTGTGCAGCTGTGATAAACACTAATGAATGTTTCTTTTGCAGCCGTCGTGGTTCCCGCCGTGGCGGTGTGGCGGATTCTCCGTTGGTCTCCGGTCGGAAACGACCTCGAACCGCCGGAATAGAGTCATCGGAAGAGCCGGTGGAGCCGGAGGAGAAGAAGAGGTCAGTCGAGTCGATATACTTTCTCTTTCCGTTTTTGAGGTGCGATCAAACCGCTTCCGACAGCGAACGGTCTATCTGGCACTCTCTCTCTGTGGGTGTGAATTACAGGTTTAGCTGTCTGAAGAAACAAAACGCTAACACACTCTGTAAGATTAGAATCGAACCCTCTTTCTATTCCGTTCATATCTTTATTCATGAGATCTCATACTTAGTAGGAATCACTTTCCATGAGTGCCATGCTCTGTACTCTACTATAAGCAACAAACCCTACCCCTCAGCCTCACATGCATTCTACACCAGTTTCAGTCGTCGTTCCGAGCTAAAGAAGGAGTCTTCCGTGGTCTCTGACGTCTCCCCCTCCCTCGCGTCTTCCCTGGCTTCAGCCCCCGACCGCGTGGCGGCGGGAGAGGCGGTGTCCGTGTCCGTCCAGACCGAAGTCTCCATTCGCGGTTCGCTCTGGCTGCCGCATGAGAAGAAGGAGAAACGACACACGGTCAGTGTAGGAGGGGATCAAACTACACACGACAAAAACATAATAAGAAGGGAAAAACGTTGTTGAGGCTTTCATCTTTGATTTTCATCAAAAAGGCCCGAAAAGTTGACTGTTCCTGACAACTGCAGATTGTCTCGAACTGTCTGCGGTCTCGTTGATCTCTATCATCTCACGTTCTTGTAGTTTCCTAATAGAAGAAGTTTGTCACCACTATTTCCGAGATTCAGAAATTCGTAATTGTGATTTCTGTTGTTTGCAGCCGAGTCGTAAGTCGACGCGTCGTTCTGACGTGAGTGAGGACTCCTCCCAACCCTTCCATCATTCCATGTCACAGACCGGCAAAGTCGAGTTCGATAGGGATGATAAGGTACATATATTGATTTTTTTCCGTTGGTAGGGTAATAACATTGATCTTCACGATGGCAAGGTAACTATATTGATTTTTCTCTTCCAAAAATAGAGTGGATTTGCTGTTGTGTATGTAGGTGAGACGGAATCATACGTCAGCGAAATTGTCAAAATAGCCAGACAATTCAAAGAATGGGCCACTTTTTCGCGGTTATCGGAAAATCGGTAGTTTTTGCGTGAATTTTCATTATTCGAATAGAAGTGTTGATCTTTGTTTGGTTCATTGCAGATAGTTCTCAGCTGGAGACCCGATGTGAAACCATTCGTTTCCACGATATCGATTGATTCCGTCGAGAAGAAGGAGGACGACTGGAGTGATGAGGACGACCTGGTTAGTCTTTTCTACTCATTTTTATAGTCACGTAGAACATCTGAAAGTTATGAGTGAAAAAAATGTCGAAACGGCTGCACTTTACAACCTTTTCGATACAGTAAAGTTGTCCGCATAGGCGGAAAACTTCAACTTCCGCCTTTTCGCCGAAATCGGGCCGGTTTCTGTTTGAAAAAATATGAGTTTCTCCAATCCATAGTAAAAATTGACTTCTCTCTCACTGGTGTGTGACCTTTTCTATAGAATTCCAATTTAGGCGTTGGCAAATATTTCGAAGCGAAGTTCGGCGCACAGCGTTCCCTCCCACCCAACAGCTGAGGAAACGGAGGAGAAACACTCGAAGAAAGACTCGAAACGGGAGCTGAAAGTGGTGTTTGAGACGGACGACTGGCTATGTAGAGGTAGAGTAAAACTCATTCTAACGCCTGTTTTCCGTAAAAAACTTGAAACTGTTAAAAATGGACATGCAGGAGGTATTAGTTCGTGTAGGAATAAATAAAGTACAGTGTGATTCTTCTACAGGAAAGGCAGTCGTTTTTCGATTTAAATGCGGCAAACTTTTCAATAAATAAAAGGCAAATTCTGCCAATAGTTGATGTTATTTCGAATTGCAATCCTGTCTGTTACATTGTTACGTGCACTGTTGTCACGGTAAAATAACTAGTATTTTTCCTCAGAACTAGGAAAGCTGCCGAATCACAAGTTGTTGGATGGCTCGGCGGCCGCGTCTTCGAGCAAACGACTGCGAAAGGAGGAGAAGTCGAAGGAGGACTCCGGCTCACAGACCAAGGTACAGACTACAAAGTACAGGTTGATCATTTTGGTAGTTCAGGGTCATGGGTTGAACTTGTCCTATTGACACCAACCTTTTTGTGGGGGTGGTTAGGAAGAGGTTCTGAATAGTTGTATTGCTATCGGGAGTGTTTAACTGGTTTTTCATGTGTTGATGGAAGTTCAACCATTTAGTGTCCTGTTTGTTCCAATTGGGTTTACTTTTCGTTGTTTTCATTAAAAACTATGCTTCCACAGGAGAAAAACCGTCAAAACACGTGATAGTTCGAGATGTGGTTGTGTCGCCATACTCTAGAGATGAAATGAATAGTCACGTAATGTTAGCATTTTAATGTGGAATCTTCCAGTTTTTCATTGCACGTTCGTGATTTCTGATGTGGTCCACATGTTTCACGTGACTCTACAATTGACTAACAGTCCGTTCTTATTAATTCCAGTCTGTTCTACCGATAGAGAGTATTGACTATTGTTTATATACAGAGTCTTATATTAATAACCCATTATTGATGTTCTTTCCAGTCCCTTCTTCTGAATGCGTTCCGCAGCATCGGGGAGCATCGCCACTCGGGCATATTCGCCCATCCTGTGAACGACAAAGAGGCACCCGGATACTCGGTTGCCGTCAAGAGGTACGGTAGGCGGGTCCAGTTTTTTTTGGGAAGAGGAAGAGTATCAGATTTAAAGTTGTAAGTCTTTAAAGTTACAAGACATGAAACTTTAAAGAAGGACGATTATGTGGACCAATCTCGTGTCGCCGGTCCTTTAAACTGCAATTGAAAAATGTATTGAAGTTGAAAGGACTGAACCGTTGTGATTGGACCACATAATCGTCCTTCTTTAAGTCCAAATGTGGTACGTTTTCAGTTTGCAATAGTGTTTGTCAGGCATACAGTAAGGGAGTGGCCCTACTTGTCACGTTTTCATCAGAATGAGGATCGGTAAAAAACATAGTTCTGATATTCGTTTCTGATCTCCATCTTACAGGCGTATGGATCTTCACACGCTGAAACGAGAGATCGAGACGGGCGCCGTGACTACTCCAGCTCAAGTGAAACACAAGTGGGCGCTCATTCATTTTTCAAATTCTGCTTCTATGATGAGTTAATACTGTATTGACTGTTCTTCTGTTCCGCTGAGCTGTGTTTGATCTATCTTTCAGAGACGTTGTTAGTCCCGTAGATCTGATGAGGGTCATGTAACAGTAGGAACTAACAACAAGAGAGATCAAACTATAAACACATCAAAACGGAACAGAACGCTGGTTCTCGCTCACTCGCTTTTATTTTATTGTTATTGACACCCTATTCGGCATTCTATGGTTTTTCACCAACAAATACGCTGTTACGTTACGTAAATAATAAACGTTACTAGTAATAATAAACGTAAATACGTTACGGAGTCCAGTAGCCGAGAAAGACTGTGTAGATCAAACATCCCTCTACAAATGTGTTAGTACGGGGTCAAAATAGTTCCTAGCTCTCATGACAAACGTTTTCATCTATTCTCTATTCCAGACTTTTGCTGATGTACGCGAATGCGATAATGTTCAACAGCACTGGCCATGATGTGAATACGTTTGCCAAGGATATGGCAAAGGATACAATTGAACAGCTGCTTCGACTGGTAGGGACAGAGATTAAAAATAAGAATAATAATAATTAGATTATATGTAAGAACAGACATGTTAAGAATAATAACATATTAGTGTTTTTATTTACTTGAAACAAAAGGATTTGTTGTCATGAAGACTGTTAGCTGGTGTTAGGAAATTGTATCGCACCTCTCACTGACCACATAACTTCCTGATAGTTAGATAGGTCATGATAGTATTAGTGATAATAACATAGTAACAGCAGTATGAATGAACATAGGTGTGATTAGTCGTTTCTGCAAGGAAATTCGCTTCGCATCGTGTGTAGTGCACAAAGAGAAACCGACAAGTTGGCTCGAAGCCATACTTTCCACAGTATTTTCGATATGAATGATAACTATTTCTTATATAGGAATAATAATAATAGTCTTTTAAATGAATAGCAATTGTTTGTTGTCTTTATCAATCTCATCTTGTTTCCAGACGACTGATGACAGGAAAGCGCCGATTCTCGGTCATCCCCGTCGCAGCAAAGTGGCGGACGAGGTACGCTATTTCATCGGGTTTTTGACAAGAAAATATAACGATGGAATACAATAAACGTTTTCTCGTATTATGTAGAAACTTTCACATTTTTAAGAGTAAATTTTTCTCTTATTTTACAAACTGATTTTTATTTTATTCTATTTAGTACATCATTAGAATAGATTATAAAATTAATCGAATCCCTTGTTATTCGAAAGTTGGATGCAAAAAGAAGAAAAAGAGGTGAGTTAATCGGCAAATCGTCCAAGGTACCACATATGCGTGTTAGAGGGGTAGAAGCGAAATAATTGATTTTTACCCAATTTTTCGAAATTTGAGACCCACCTTGTTTGATTCAGGTGACCCGTTCGACCCGCCAGTCCTCCCAGCCACACAGTTTCGCCCACGAATTCCCGGAAGTCGGTACTTCACGTGCACTTTTTGGAAGAAACGTGAAAGCGAACATCGTCAGAAAGCTGCCATCGTAAATTTGTTTTTATACTTTGTTTCACTCACACGTAATTCTTTACAGTATCTGGTCGTTAAAGATGTTTTCTAATGAACATCGAGTAATAAGTATCGAAATCTGAACGTTTTTCGAAAATGTTAACCTATCAAAAACGGCCATTAATGTTTTAACAACGTACTGTGGAAAGTTGTACGTGCGTGGAATACGATTTCATATTTTTGAAACGATATTTTATTTTAAGTCTCATTGGTTTACTATTTCTCTTCATTAGCTTTCGAATGGAATGAGAATTATAGCTTATCATTAAGTATTCTTTTAGCTATTTTGAAAATACGACCTATTAAATTATACCGGAATGTAGACATTTTGCATTTGTTAACTGATCAACAATTTCGTGAAATGTTTTCTTTGTTTTGTTGTGTTCAATATTCTGTTATTTCACATGTATCGCCTGTCGAGTGGATGTTCAAGATAAATTATTTTTCGGAAATTTGCTTTTTCAAAGCAAAACTGATGAAATAATCAAAGAAGAAGAAATATGAAGTTTAACAAGTAAAGATTGAGTATAGTTTTTTAATTCAGTTATATGTTTTGGGTGAGTTATTTGAATTGCTTGGACCAAATCGACATTGTAGTTTCATCTCGAAATACGACAGTTCTCGAAACTATTGGAAAATAACAGTAAATTGGTGAGAAAAACGTTTCCAAAGCAGATTTTAGCTAACGTATCTAAATAGCATCGTTTCTCCTCTAATTGAGGTCATACTCCAACGGGATCTAACACCGTGTAAGCTTGTTTTGTGCCTAATATAAAGTTTCTTGAAAAAGATAATTTAGTAGTTGTATAGCATCGTTTCTTCTCGGAACGAGGTATAATGACCTCCATTGGGTGTAGATCAAACTACAACCCAGTTTTGACCTCTTCATATATAGACTTGTTATCGAAATTACGACAACTGTAATCCGCATATTGTTAAGGTTTGACCGAAAATCAACAGAATCAAACTACAAACTTGTTTTCGAAATAGCGAGCCCTATATACCGTTAGTCAATTGCAAAGTCACGTGAAACATTTTAAACACAGCAGAACTTAGAAACGTGCAATGACAAAGTGCACGATTCCTCATTAGAATGCTAACTTTACGTGACTATTCAATGTACTTCTAGTATACAATGGTCAAAAGTGGCTGGTTGTCCCTCAGCGTCTGAAAATAAGACAGTTGCCAGGCGACACAAAAACACATTACACAGCAACCATTTCAAGTTGGATGGGAGTTGCACAATAGGTACTTTTTATTTTATTATGTTATAAAGAAAGTTTCATTATGTGCATCTTTAACCTGTTTATTCCTACCGTAGTCTGTTTATTTCTACTCACATGTAAAGTCACGTGAAGCACGTAGAAAACGTAAAACTTTTAGAGTGGAAATAGTTCGATGAAGTCTCACGTGAACTTTCACTAGCACTGTCTACACAGTAACCATTTTGGTTGTCAGTTACCAAATGGATATTTTTTTCTGTATATTCCGACAGTCGGCCGCTCATTTCTACTCACATTTATGGTCACGTGAAGGTTGTGTACTTCATCGATTATGTCCTCGTTTCTTTTACCTTTACGTTCAACCTTAAACACAGGTTTCAACGTTTAAACGCGTAACTTAACGTTGACACGTGTCTTAATGTGTGACATGTGCCTGATGGATATTAATAACCTCTTTTAAATACAATTATTCAAATCCGTCGTTCAAACTTTCAATTAAATTTTTTTTTCAGAAGTACACCCTAGCCAATGAGCGACAATGTGAATTCGGTTGTTAGCGTTTTCCAGAATCTTTTTTCTAATCATGGATCAACTCTTTTGAATGGATTATTGATTATTTCTACGATTGGCGGACAGTCGGTGAGCCTTCACACGATTCTCATGGGTATTGATTTTATTCGAACTGAAAACTATTTTCAACTCTCAGAATAGGTCAGAAAAAAATTCATATTGACAAAAGACATTTTTGACGGTGTCGAAAAAGTACGGTGACTTCCCATATAATAGAGTTCCGCTGAACCACTGCTGAAATTTGACGTAGCTGCTAGTAGCTACCAACTTTCTCTGGTTGGTGTTTGAAAAATCAACCATCCTTTTGATGTATGACGTCAAATTGCAATTCAAAATACTCATGCTCAATCACAACTTTGAACAACTATATCGCTGTGTTATAGTCTGATTCAAACCCGTGCTGACTTCACATTATGATTGCGACTTTTTCGGTTTTTATAGCGGTTTTCAGATTATTATACTGGACTAATGTCATCACAAAACGGACTCAAAGTGTTCATCTTTAAACAGAAAATACACGTTTCAACTGGTTACGGTACCGTTCCCCGTAGAAATGGATATGACTATATTCCAGTTAGGGTTTTCCAGATAATCCGGAAGTTGACCTTCTCCTGTCCCTGTGCATATCCCCTGAATGTTTATCATTCTATTGTTTTCATTTTTGGACCCACAATCGCCCTTTTCATAATTGGAATTATGATTAATACAACTACTTGGAAACTGGTTCATGGATTCTTCTTTAGGTACGTTTTTAAACTACATGGAAAAATGGTAAAAACAGCGGAAAAGTTCTTGAAAGTTTCAGGGGAAAGCAATATCGTTCGTAGCGTTCTTACACCACTGTTAGGTAACCGCAAAAACGGCTGAGCTTCCAACAATATGGTTTTGGTAAATAGCACAGCACTGAGGCTCTGAGTCGCGTGATTATATGAAGACTGGGCGCAACATTCGATTGCGTTGGAAATAGATCCCGTCTAAGAAACGCTACAAATTCAGGAAATATTAGTAAAAAGTGGGGGAACCAACAAATGTGTGAGTTGTGTTTGGTTTGACCTCGATGTCAGCAAAAAGTGAACGATACGAATTGCTGTGATACTGTAGTAGAAGTATTCTGCAAAAATAGAACAATACAAATGTTGCACAGTGGTTCACGAAGCCCGCATGATATTTCAGAAATTGCCGAATGGTATTTCATGTGTGCTTTGACGACATGCGTGCGTTGTGAACCATTGTGCAACATTTGTATTGTTCTATTTTTGCAGAATACTTCTACTACAGTATCACAGCAATTCGTATCGTTCACTTTTTGCTGACATCGAGGTCAAACCAAACACAACTCACACATTTGTTGGTTCCCCCACTTTTTACTAATTGTTCTATTTTTGCTAGTTGTACTCCTACAACTTCCTATGTTGCCTATTCACAGAGTGGATCTTGTGAACTCAATATATGATAATGGAAATCTTAGTTTTGTGTGTGCACGAAGCCAAATGCAGACCATAAAATTGCTGGTGCTGTAATATAACGCTTTTTTAACGATAAGTTACTGGCTCTGTGACTATCAACAACTGAACGAAAACGCTAATTGTTCCGATTGACATGTACACCGCTTTTAGCGGCGATAAGCGAACGGGATTGGCGCCATTGAGCAATCTACAATTAGAGACACCAAATCACTTACAATATAGCCATTATTTCCGATACCACATGAAACACCTTCATGTTGAAACTTTCTTGTTTTTCGTTCCAGCGCCAATCGGCACACATGTCTGGCGCCAGAACGAAACGAAATTTTCTAGGTTTTTGAGCTACCAGTACACACTACATGTGTCAATTACTGAATGGAGCAATATTCAAACTATTCAATTGTCAGTTCGTGTGTTTTTGTTTTGGCGCCATTTGGCGTCTGTTCCGAGCCAGAAGATAAAATTCGGTTTTGAATTTGTGGATCTATATTTCACATTGGAGTATTCAATATCTGTTAACTTAAAACAGTTTGATAGACGATAACTGATATTTTTCCAACTTTGGCGCCAATTGGCGCCAGCGCACAATGCCAACAGAACTTTTTTTGATTTTCAGATTGAGCATCTTACTTGCCATGTGATAGTTATTTAGTGTACCGAATTTCAGACGATTCCATTGACGCTGTCGTGAGTTTGGGTTTTGGCGCCATCTGGCGCCTGGTTCGAGCGCCGGAAGAAAAATTTCAGTTTTGGAAGAAGACTTTCACACTTTTCACCAATTTATTCAATTTCTATTAGTATTCAACATTTTAGTTGATGATAAATAGTGTTTTGCCGTTTTTGGCGCCTATTGGCGCCAGCGCCGGGCGCCAATGATGATGTATCCATCTCATATTTGACGCGATGGGCTAACTCCTGCATTATAACTCATGTTCCAAATTTCAGCTAAATCGGTTCGGTAGTTTTTTCAATAGTGGTTTTTGGCGCCTATTGGCGCCAGCGCCGGGCGCTAATGATGATGTATTCATCTCATATTTGGCGCGACAGGCTAACTTCTGCATTATAACTCATGTTCCAAATTTCAGCTAAATCGGTTCGGTAGTTTTTCCAATAGTGGTTTTTGGCGCCTATTGGCGCCCGCGCCCGGCGCCAATGAGGAGCTATACATCTCATATTTGGCGCGACATGCTAAATTTTGCATTGGAACTCATGTTTCAAATTTCAGCTAAATCGGTTCGATAGTTTTTCCAATAGTCGTTTTTGGCGCCTATTGGCGCCCGCGCCCGGCGCCAGAGATTACATATACATTTCATACTTGGCACGACGAGCTAACTTTTGCCATAGAATAGATGTTCTAAATTTCAGCCAAATTGGTTCAGTAGTTTTTCCACTACGATGCGGACAGAATTCCGTGAGGGAGGAGGGACGAGGGACGAATTACGGCGGAACTTTTCAACAACGACACGAAACCATAACTCAGGCGAAAATAATCCAATTTGGCTGAAATTTTCACACAATGTTCAATTCATGATTCTCTAACGTTCTCTCCTTTTAGTTTTCAAAAAAAGAATATGTTTGAAGATTTTTGGTAATTAAAAGGAAAAAACGAGTCCGCAATGGCCAAACCAAAGACAACTCACGCAGAGCGCTTCGCGCTCCGCGCGATTGGAACGCAAACGCGACAAATTATCCACTAGTATTAAAACCCAACGTAGATACTTACCCTAACGTAAGTATCGTACGTGAGTATTGTAAAGAATCGTACCTTAATATTAAGAGTGTGTACTTGTAGGGTGAACGACACCCGCCATAGTTGGCGTACCGTGTGTGTCTATTGGGTGGAACTACTCGTCCAGTCCTGCATTGCACCCATCGCGTGGCTTTTCGTCGTTTTCCTCGATGGAGGGTTAGTGGATTTACTCTCTCTCTCTCTCTCTCTCTCTCTCTCTCTCTCTCTCTCTCTCTCTCTCTCTCTCTCTCTCTCTCTCTCTCTCTCTCTCTCTCTCTCTCTCTCTCTCTCACACTTTTTCTATCTCTTTCGGGATCCAGTCACAAACACAGATTATCAGATTAGTATACATAGTTCAAATTTCCTGAGCATCGGTCGATACCTATATTTCGCGTGTTCCAGCTACTATCGTTGCCTGAGGGCATCCGACTTTTGTGCCATGGAGACGGCCACATTGTGTCAGAATGAGACAATTCTGGGATATTATCAGACGAGTCCCTCGTTTCACACCGTCTCTGGAGACGGGAAGGTTGGTTGAAACATTAGAGTGAGTGAGTGGGTGACGATTAAGCTCGAATACATTAAGGTACGACCTATAACTCACGTCGAAACATCAACAGAGAGTTTAAAGTGTCACAATGGATAGTTAATGTGGTTAAACTATGTCTGTTCAAGTTTGGAGAAAAACAATTAACCCAGTTTCTGATGGGAGACACCCGCTCAATGTGTTTAAGCTCAATCGTCACCCACTCAGTGAGTTTACAGATGTGGCAATAGACAAGTTGTAGTTTGAATGCGATAAAACTACAAACACAGTGGTACAATTAGATATGTACGCGAAAAGGTGCGCGGGGAAGCCTAAGGTCAAAAGATCATTTGAAGGAGAACGGAACACAACTTGAGCAGAGGTTTTGCTTTGGGCTGCTTTTAACTGTATTGAGATCAGAGAGCCCAAATAACTCGTATATTAGTTTGATCAGTCCACGTGACATTCACATGACAATGCCGCGCGACACGCAACGCGTCCAATTCAAAGTAGGATACAGCAGCTTTACGAGAAACCATGTTGTTCTCCGGTCTCCTTCATTTAAGTACAAAATAAAAATGAGGATGACCGTCTACTGGTTGTAGTTTGATCGGTTACCACAGTGAATATAACTATAGTGAGTGACAAAATCATTATTTTTTCTCTCTCGCCGGAATCGAGCCTGCGAGCAAATGATTCGTAGCAGGGCGCTAACGACTGCGCTATTAGATCCCATAACCGACAAGCTTTGGAATCGAAAACCGGCGTACGTACAGAGCGGGAAGTGAGATATACAGTACCCTACCGCCATTCCGTTGGCAACGACCATACAACCAAAACGAAGCGGGATAGACTAGAATAGAAGAAAATTTATTCGCGATTGAACACGTGACTTGCCACATAATATGTGGCACTCCAAAAGGGTTAATGGAGAGAAGTTGAAAAGGGTACGTTTGCCCTGTTACGCGCACATGATAGTACATGCAATTACACTACTACAAAAACTTTGAGCGCGGTATACTGTGTTCCACCGATTGATGTCTTTCTACAGTAATCCGTCCAATATTCAGGAGGCTTTTTCCGATGTATGATTCGTTGTTTTGGTTTCAAACTTTCAGAGTTTGCGATAGTAACGGTGCAAAGGTCACTTACACAATATGGCAATAAAACAAAAACGCTAACATTTCCGTTTAAAAAATGTTTCCGTTTCAGTTCTGTCCAGAATGTATCTGTAACCTTGGAGGGGCTGACGGCTCATATCTAGAGGCAGAATCTCAGATTTTCGCCTGGTTTCTGCTCATTTTCACGGGGTTAGCAACACTTATGAGTGAGTTAATATAGGAGAGAGAGGAAGAGAGGAAGAGAGAAAGAGAGAGAAAGTGAGAGAAAGAAAGAGAAAGAGAGAGAGTAAAGGAAAAACATTTAAATTATGAGTTTGCCTCTGCAAACCAACCAGCTTTTCTACAACAAACCTTAGTCATGAGTGAGTTTCCCTGTCAATGTCACTTCAAGGTTTCACCCATCCTTTATACTAGAGATCTGTATCACCAAGCATTACCGTCTCCCTATCCAAAGAACCTGTTTTCATTGTTCACTTGTTAACAACAATACCACATAGCCAAATCGGTTGAATAATGCGCAATGCGCGATATTGTTGATTATGTGCCAGCGGATGAGAGAGTGTGTAGATCGAGGATGCGCAGATGAGCTGGCTCGCTCTCTACTAAATTAACCGTACGCTGTACAAAAAATGATCGATAAATTTCAATTACAATACACAATCATAACAATTATGATAATATTATTATATTACATTCAGTTCTATGTTGCACCCGAATGTGTGACAAGTACACATTGGTTCAACGACAGTACGTCGACATGTACAAGGACGCCGAGAAACACAAATTCGATTCCGTCGCCAAGGTTGGTTATATTTATTGGCATAGCTACATGGGAAGTTTTCTACTCTACCGATAACTATGTTAACTACTAGTGATGAAAATTATCATCGATAGTTCAGTGATAATTCGTTCACTTTTTTCTGTATTTTTAGTAGTAACCGGTTTCCAGGGTTTAGTTCAGCTTTTTTTGCTTTTTTTGATTGAAGAGAATCTACTCAGGTAAAAAGTCAAGGGACTATTAGCCCCTAAAAGGGTGATTTCGGGTGGTTGAGTAAGAGCGGGCCCAAAAGGCCCTAAAGAGGGCCGCGAATCTGATAACGACCACGCGTTGATCGATTTTGAAAACAATCGTATTGCACTACTCTACATTTTCTCCCATTTTCCGAGTAAGTACGCTAGGGTGAGCAGGAAAAAGAAACTAAATCTATTTGAGCTTTTGAGACAAATAGAGATTTTTTTATTTGAGACGAAAAATGTCTTTCTACGCGGCTCTATTAGGTCCTACTTCGAAAAACATTTGACCATGGCAAACCCAAATTTTGACCATGGCAAACCCAAACTTTGACCAAATTTTGCGTACACGCTGCCATGGTCAAAATTTGGGTTTGCCATGGTCAAATCATTTGGGTTTGCCATGGTCAAATTTTGGGTTTGCCATGGTCAAATTGAAAACCATTATTCAATACTGAATTTCGCGATTCATTTCCAAACAAAAATTTATTTGCATAAACAGAGACAACTCAACGATCGGTAAGCAACAACAACAACATCAATTTGAACAAATAATAATAATAAGATAAACCATGTTGTCGAGGTAAATAAGTGAGAACAAAGAGCAACAAATCTGATTGAAGACAAACACCCAATATGGAACTGAGAGAGGATCACATAGTTCCCAAATTGTCAAGAATCCTACCCAACGGAAACGCTGCTTTCGGATCTTCGAGTACTACTTCGGTCGTGGTTTCCTCCTGCGCACTTGGTGTATTCTCGCCAGTCGGTAGTGGTGTCTCCCTGATAAATGAAACCGTTGGTAATTATGAACAAGTAAGGAACAAACTTTATGAATTGCTTGATTCTTTCAAACCATACGCTGTCGTAAAACAGCAGATTGAGACAATTTGCAAATAATGAGAAGAAAACTGTGTAATCCAGAGAAACCTCAATTTAGCAGAGGAACCAAGTTTGAAAAGATGATAAACACACCTTCCGCGATATGCAATAGGTGGGGATTGTGCATACACAGCAGGTGGATGGTGACCTCCGTTGAAAACTGCCGGTTGATGGATATTCCCGTTGAACATGGTGGTCGGATGTGGTCCGTAGTATTGCTGATTGCCGTAATAACTGAAAAAAAAACATAAAACTGCAGTTTTGTCAAAAAACTAATCTAAACCGGAGTGATTGTGGCCGGCTAGGTTTCATTGGAGCACACTCAGTAGATAAAAAACAATATAAATCACTAACCTCAATTGGTTCATTTGAGCATGGTACGCTGCCAATGGGTGAATCATGTGAGGCGAACCTCTCGAATCGGGGAGCAAACTCCTGAAAAAACCAACATCTATTGAACTCTGAACATTGACCGAACATTGAACTGGCTGAACATTCTAAGTTGGCAAAGCGCGTATTAGTGAGTTTCCGCATATAGTGAAGGCCAAACCTATAAATTTTTCTCTATTACCGGATTCGAACTTGCCAGCAGAAGTTTCGTAGCAGGGCGCAAACCACTGCGCTATTGAAGCACATGACCGGCGACCTTTGAAAATGAATACATGTGTGCGTAAACCGCGGAAAGTGATATACAGTACCCTTCCGTCTTTCCGTTGGCGACTACTATAACGATATAGCTTACCCTTGCATATTAGGTGCGGGAGATGACAGAGTTCTAGTCGCATCGTTAACAACGTGGGGTGACCTAAATGTAACTATTGATTGATCGTAGAGCAAAGCACGACAGACAGCATTGTCTCTCATAATAGTTAGACAAAAGCTTATCACAAGGTACGACGAAACAAATTCAACTTGGGCTGACTGGAAGAAATGTCACTTACCGTGAAGGCGTTGTGTTGATATTTTCAGCAGGCACCGACGACGCTTGGTCACCTCTACTGGAAGAGGACGATTTACTTTCTCAATTAGTATTAAGAAAAAGCCCAACTCGAACAATAGAACACAAACCATCCTTTGACGAATTATGTGCCGGTAAAAAAATAAGAAATTACCTTGCCGATGACTCACGATTGCCACTCTGTTCGTCTGGATCTTCTACTTCCCGTGAACTGAAATTAGGAACATGAGGAACAGGAGTAGATCAAACGGTATTTGTTTAGATTGCTTGTTTCAATGTGACATTATCTTGAAATGTCCGAAACGAATTACTTATAACACACTCGATTGTAACCCTATAAGGCATTTATTCCGTCGCTGTTCCATGATAAGCCTTATTTGGTTCTAAACAACAAAACATTTCAGACCGACACATAGTCTTAAAAAAAAAACTTTTTCACCGATACAAGAACATTTCGTCGATTTTCAGATGCTCCATTAAGTGGTTCATATCAAAGTTCACATGTCACAGTTACCAAATGGTAACATATTTCCGTTACGAATGCTCAATAGTCACAAAGAAACTCTAACCTCCTTAGCAGAGACGAAAAACCGCCCGTCCTTCACGGTGGCTGCATCTTCAAACAGGTCCCTGAACGCTTTATCAGTCATGCAATCCAAAAATCAAAACTTTCAGCAGCAAGTAGAATTATCGAACGGTTTGCGGAATCAATGAAATCCAACACACCATGTCATGCGGTCAACTTCCCCGAAAAGGCCGAAACATAATCTGATAAAACATATGGTTTTAGGATTAATACATTCTACCACTCACTGTCTAACGGTTGAAATTCTGCGCGGGAAATACTCTCTAAAGACATGGATCCTGTGTGGGGAAAATCCAAATGATCTTCGGAGGAAGAATTACCTGGAACACGCCCCTCAAAGTAAAATTACTTAACGAAAGATAACGAAAATACCCACCCGTACCACAGAGTTACAGGAAAAATTGGCTATTTTGTTCGCCATGAACGGAAAATGTATCCACTTTCGCTGCGAAATTGTCAACGTTCACGTGTTAAAATCTAAAACCCGACTACTGTCTGCCACAAACAGTCGGAGCTTACTCAAGAATGGATGAGACGGCGTGAAAACCATAACTGTAAAAACCATAAATTAACCACATACCTTCATCAAGCAGATGTCCCTCCAGACGCATACCAACGTTGTCACTAGCGCGGAATGTTTTGTTGGGGGGTTCCTCGGCCATTTTGAAAGGATACGAATTGTCTCCCGGGCTCAGTACCGTGCTAAGTCGTCTAAATGTCAAGAATATGTGTCAGGCGAATGAGAAAAAAGTAATTACACTATAAAGAATGGATAAATGAGAGCTCGGACCGAAAATTGGGAATAAATTGAGAATAATTTGAATTCTGTGGATTTAGAGAAAGAATCTGTTACTAGCTTCAAGAACGAGACCACAAATTATGAGAAAACGCTCAGTTTTGAGATAACCGAAGTCATGCCCATTCCAAAAACAGACTAATCGATACAACACGATTTTCTATCAGCACAATAGTTAAATAAAAGACTTCTGCAATTTGTTCTACTCTAAAGTCAAAAAATCAATTGCATTCACCATAAACGGAAATAGATAGTGATACTTACTTTCGAGGTGTCCTGTACATCGTTTATTCGTTCTTTCAGAATTATTCGTTCTACCTGGTCGAATAACACACGATGAGGGTGATCTTGCGAGCAGCTGAAACAAAAATCATATAAGTCCGACAGAACTGTATCAAACACTGCGCTGATTATCAAAACTGGACGGCTCAGAAATGAACCAAATCATCACAGAACATCTAAATTAGGTAACCCTCGTCATCCACGGTCGGTTGATCAGAACTAGTGAAACTATTACTGAAACTAAGAGATAGGAACATATAAATTGACTAATTTTCAGTGGGAGCTATAAAATGCTTGAAATTTCGATTCTCCTGCTAATAGGAACAAACTGAATACATTTAAAACTGTGAAACGAAACGTCTCAACACGTTACATCTTTCACTGATGTTAAATAACTAGAAAAAAATCTGTGGCCTAAAATATTCCCTATAAACACAATTTCAGCGCTCTGCAATAGTTAGTAAGGTTGAATTTGTTGAAAACTTCTTGCATAATAGGCTTAACTAAATCACAATGACCAAAATACTTAAATATATACAATTTATAACAATAAAAACCTAAAACAGTAATTTTCAAATTTCGAAAATATGCTCGAATGAAGGTCTAATATGTCCACAGTACGGTATAGCTGGGGCGCGGTTTGTGTCGCCAGTGAGCTACGGCTCATCGTGAAAAAACAGGAAGCAAACGAACATTGAGCGAAATGCTGTATTTGTTATTGTAATACGAAGTTACTTTAACTGAATAATATTAGAGTTTTTGTAAATTGTACAGCTTATGACGTATAAGTAGAGAAACAGTTTAAAAACGATCATATTTGTATTGTTTGATTTTATCTACGGGAGTTTTGCTCAGCTATTGTTTTTATACATCCTTTCGAAAAGTCAAGTTCACAACAATAGTTTTTGCTAGCTTTAAAAACCGTTTGGAGTGATCATAAGTATTGTTTTCTTGGTTTCGAGCATTAGATGTGTACATTTTGACCATGGCAAACCCAAACTTCAGATTTGACCATGGCAAACCCAAAAATGTGGGCGGGGCTTCAACATTTTGGGTTTGCCATGGTCAACATTTTCTCAGAGAATAGGGTGATTTCGGCTACGAAAATCGCTGGCCTAAAAGAAACCTTTTAGGTCCTTGACTTTTTACCTATGTAATTTAGAGCAGTTTGGGATACACTGAAGACTTTTATCAAGAAGGCAGACAATTACTGTTGGTTTACACAATAAAACAACCTCACTCCGTCATAATCAACGCACTACTCTCATTCTTTAACCAAATCAATGACTTCTCTCACGAATATATGAAACAAAAAGAGTGTACGATAGAATACTTTGTTGTACGTTCAGCAATTTTCGAAAGGTTTAACTTCCGAACAAGAGACTAGGGCCTTTTAGTCCCTAATAGGTTGTTTAAGGTGTTCGACTGACTGCGGGCCCTATTATGCCATATTAGGGCCGTGACGTTTCACCGATGACCCATCAATAATATGGTTTGCAGGAGTACGCAGCTCAGTTGGCGGAGCGGAACGCTCGCGCCTTTTTCAACCAAACGGATTGGTCGAAAAAGGACTGGGACTGGGTTTCTGGTGAGTTTATAGGATTTGAGAAGAAGAGTCAGGACTAAGAGAGGGAAATGTAAAGAGAAAGATAGAGAGATGTAGAGAGAAAAGAAAAAAACTACACAAGATAAAGAGAGAGAGAAAGAAAGATAGATGGGAAGAGAGAGAGTGAAAGAGAACGGGAGAGAAAGATAGATAAGAAAGAGAGGGAGAAGGAGAAAACAGGGAGAGAAAGAAAGAGAAAGAGAGAAATATAGAGAAACAGAGAGAGAGAGAGAGAAGAGAGAGAGAAAGAGAGTAATAGAGAATCCTTGCAGGAGTGGCCGAGGTGAACAATCCTATGTTCGCCCGACTGCGTCTCATCGCCTCTGAGAAGACGAATACCACCATGTATACGCCCCTTCAGTTGTGGAATGATCACAAGGTAATAATAGTAATAATAATAATAGTAAAAATGATAATTATAATGATAATACTAAAACGATAATAATAATAATACTAAAACGATAATAATAATAATAATAATAATAATAATAATTATTATTATTATTATTATAATTATTATTATAACTATAATTATAATTATAAAATATTCGTATTTGTGTCCCAGCTGTGAAGTGATCACAAGGTATAGTCGTCGCCAACGGAAAGGCGAGAGGGTACTGTCTATCTCACTTTTCACTGTGTACGCATACATTTCTCTGATTCCACAGCTAGCCCATTTTGTGCTCAAATAGCACAGTGATTAGCGTCTTGCTACAAAATTTTTGCTCGCAGGTTCGATTCCGGAAAGAGACAGAAATTCACAAATTTGGCGCTCACTATGATGATAGTAATGATAATAATATCAATAACAATGATAAAATACCGATTTAATTGATTTTACATAGATCAGAAGGACATTGCTCGAGAATATAAACTAGTCGGAATTACATGGGAAAGACTAACTCCCACCAAAACTTCTACAGTATAATACATTTTGACGAGAAGGGAAACGGAAAAGTCACATGATAGTTCTATCTCGGTACATGCCCAAATTTACGACTTGTAATTGAAAAACAGTGTGATTCGCCGTTTTTATAGTTTGATCCCGCTGCATATCGATCAATATTCTAGATTTCGAATTTGCAGGGATTGTGTGGATAAAAACAGAATATCGATTTAACGAAGATATCGATTTTTCAGGGCTATCGAATAATGAAGCCGGAGGTGTTGGAGTGCGATGAGACGGTCGCCTCGGGGGTCATTGCACCAGAAGACATCGGAGTGAAGGAGGACTAGTCTCTCTCTCTCTCTCTCTCTCTCTCTCTCTTTCTCTCTCTAAGGACTAAAGACTATCCGAAATTCACAAAGATTTCATTGTGACTCTAACAGATAAGGCAAATTCAAACTATTCATTCACCTGTAAAAACCTCTATATTATGTTCATGAATAAAGAAACTGGGTATTTCGCTAATACCACTAATTTAGACAGCCCATATCAAAAATATACCTTAATGAACGAAGAAACTCTATTAGACAAACACTGTCAACTATCTTCCAAGTGGAATGGAGAACTAGATGAGCAACAATCTATGACTATTCCCAGAATTTACGGTGCGCCCAAACTACATAAATCACCAATAAAATTGAGATTTATTACAGGAGCTAAAACTAGCAGTATCAGAAATCTGTCTATTAATGTACAACGCTTGCTTAAACACATCAAACTACACTTCAAACGATACTGCAATGTCATTGAAGGGCGTACGAACATTAAAACATTTTGGTCAATTGATGGAAGTTTACAACTTATTAAAGAGTTGAGACGTTGCAAAGTTAATAATCCTAATGTTTACTCAGCTGATTTCAGTAGCTTATTCACTAACTTGCCGCACACAGTAGTTAAAAACTCAGTGTTCAATATTATAGACCTATGTTTCAAAAATGCGGGAAAACATATTGATTATATTAGCATTGAGGGCCAACACACGTTCTACTCTAAAGAACAATCGAACAAACCAAACGTCAACAGTTATGGCCAAGAAGAAATCAGAGCCATGATAAGTTATATTCTAGATAACAGTTTCGCTAAATATGGTGGTCAACTATATAAACAAACTAAGGGTATTCCACAAGGAAATAACACATCCCCGTTACTAGCAGATTTGACTCTTAGCTATATGGAATATGCCTTTGTTTTGAAAAACAAAAAACTGTTCTCGAGAAAGAACATCATAGCATTCAGATATATGGATGATTTGCTATTATTTTATAACAGAAATAACCCAGATATTACACAACTTGTATCTCAGTTCGGTAATGAAATATATCACAGTTCACTATCACTTGATCAAACGAATGAAACTGATACTAGCGCTCACTATTTGGACTTAAGTATACATATTGATAGTAATTTGGGAATTTCTACGGCACTTTATAATAAAACTGATGATTACAATTTCAAGATCATGAGATATCCTCATTTTGACTCTAATATTCCACTCAGATTAGGTCTAAGTACACTGCATGGTGAAGTTATTAGATTCAGTCGCAGTTGCTCACGAATAGACGATTTCATAGTTAGAGTGAAAACCATTATTCACGAATTTGTTGATAACTCCTATCCCAAATCCATCATTCTCAACAAAATTAAAAACGTTATCAGAAATAACGAGTTAATCAAATTCAAATATGATCCTAATCTTTTAAGATTAGCTTTCAGAGATATTTGATCTTTGAACGATCGTTTTATCTAATTATTTTGTTTCCCACCTATACCACTGCTTCTTAGAACACACCAGACATTCTTACCCCAGACTTGCTCATGGGAAGCTACTCTTGATAAGGTCGATAGGAAAACAACAACAAACCGCGCGAATGCGGATATAAATAGAAGGGACGAACATTAGTATTTCATTCGACCGCAACTTTTACTTTAAATTCATAAAATCTGACAGCTTTTAGACTAGAACTTAACAATTGTAAGATTCATTTAAAATAGATTAGCTACATTTAGTTGATAATTTTAACAACGTTTCTTTTTGATAACTTGTAGAAATAAATAATTTAATATATAATCCAAATTTATGGCTAGCGGGTTCTCCTGATGAGGCTCGACCGCTAGCCAGTGTAGTTTCGTAGCGAATCAGAGCCGAAACGTACTGCACTTGATTTAAAATATAGCTAACTTCATAAATTAATAGTATTTACTCTTCTATATTGTTAGTTAAGCGTTTAAAATATAAATAGTAATTTAACATAAGCCCTGACATAGTATATGTTCTCATTAATCTCTCTCTTCATCTCTATCTCTCTCTCTTTTCCTCTCTCTCCATCTCTCCATCTCTCTCATTTTCTCTTCATCTCTGTCTATTTTCTCTCTTTCTTTTCCTCTCTCAATGTATTTCCCTTTCTTTCATACTCTGTCATTATTTATCTCTATTTCTCTCTATCTCCATTTCCATCCCTGCTCTTCATCCTCTCTGTTTCCTATTAGCGTCACACAATTCTTTGAATTTTCAACCTTTTCCGGGTGGGTGAAACACATTTGGAAAACGTTTTTCTCGTTTTAACCACAATTTTTCTTTTGTTGTACTTCATTTTTTACAGCTTTAAGATTTTGTACTCCAATATAAAAATGCCAAATATTGAACTGTGATCTCTGTTTTCCGTGTGATCTTATTGTTCTAAATTTCTTTGTTTTTCGTTCAAACATAAACTAACCAACAGAACAAAATTATTTATTGAATAAAACTGAACAAATGACTTTACAAGAACATTAACAAAAACCAATCAGAAGAGAAAAGTAAATTACAAACGATCAATTTTGTTTAGTGTTTTCTTCACAGTTACTATCATATTTGTGTTATAAATACGAGTAGAGTGAATGTGATACTGCTACGCGCACTGCAATGTTTCACACTAGTTAATAAAAGGCGCGCGATCGGCAATTGCAGTAGTTCGTCACTCAGAGACAGCGTTTTTTTAAAGAATAAGTTTCATGGGTAACGCTGAACACTTAACATGAGTTATGCAAGATTCTGCTCCCATCATTTTCGTTATTTTTTTCCCCGGTGGGTGAAAACCGCAAAACGTCACGCCACGATTTTGCTTGATTTCACTTTTTAGAGTTTTAAGATTTTGTACGCCAATATAATAATGCCGAATATTATACTGTGATCTCATCTTCCGAGTTCATATTTCTGTTTTTCGGTTTGAAAAAAAAATAAAACAAAACGAGAGACGCAGGATGGGAAACAAGTCGAGATGTTCTAGCATACGTATTTCAATGTTTTTGATGTTTCACGTAATAGGGCACTTCACAGCAGCGTTTTATGGTTGCTCAATTTTCCACGTTGTATAAGTATACGGCTCATTCGGAAGAAACCCTTTACGGTTACTATTGTTTGTTCTGCCCGATTTGCTAAGTGTATTTGCTAAAAAAAATTGTTTGCTAAAAACGGTGCCAACATTCAGTATTCGAAAATGGTTTGGTAGACCCGAGAGGGTAGAATTACTATACTATCTATACTCTACTTTTTATTATTCCCTCTATTATATCTTCATATTCTCGTAAATGGAGTTTCATATATACCAATGTGAAAAGACACGTTCGATCTCGAATAAACTTCTATTCTATACTACCACTACTTTTGCACGAGTTACTCCTCAATGGATCCGGAATATCACTTTTACGAAGTGTGCGCCATATTAGTAAAGGGTGTGCTACATTGCACTGCGCGAAGCAGCATCAAAGGTGATCTCGTACAATATCGAAGTTTTGATCAGAGTATGAGTAAACAAGAGAAGGACACATTTATAGTTCGCAATGTTCAACCACTATCATGTTTTCAGAGAACGTTACATCCTAATATGTTGTAATATTGGAATAAAATACAGTTAATGAGCTTAGTAGAGCACAAACTAGTATATCGACTAAACCATTATATTGGACACGGTGTGGAACGGTTAATCATTCACTCGCAGACATATAAGTAAATCAATAAGAAAACTGTGGAAAAACGAGATTTGAGCGAAATTTAATCTGAACAATGAAACATACACAGGAAAACAGTGAAACGAATATTTGTAAGACTGAACCATCAACATTCAGAAAGGTTGTGAACGTTGAACAGAGTCAGTTACCAGTGCTTTTTCGAAATTAACCCAGAAAAGTACTACTTCTAAGCTTTTATAAAGCCATACCAGATTGAGCCAATTTCACTTTGGAAAAATTGTATGCGTCCTTTTATTTGTCAGACATACCGGTACACCCCCTCATTCAAATATAGTATACGATAAAAAGTAAGAGATTTTCACTTAAAGTAGGACGCCAATGTGGACAGTGGACCAATCCCGACGCATCGGTCCTTTAAACTGCAATTGAAAAATGTATTGCAGTTTGAAGGACTGAAGCGTTGCGATTGGACCACATAATCGTCCTTCTTCAAACTCATATTCGAGGTAAACGTGTCTTCTCAAAGGGTCTGGACACTGAGCCTAAAAAACCTCGTTCTCAAATGTGAGTACACGCGACGTTTGCCAGTTTCATGGAATCGCGCGCAGCGCGAAGCGCTGCGCAGATTAGTTTTTGATCACAACATTGCGGACTTTCAAAAGTGGTTTTATGCCATTTTCTCAAAAACTCCTGAACGGATTTTTGAGATTTTGATGGAAAGAGATAGAGGAGGAAAGGCTTTATCATTGAGCTATTCGATATTTGATGTGCGACCAGTGATCTACAGTTATGCTGAATATCGTCTCGCAAAAATGTCTTCCGACGGCGGCCGCGTGGCGCGGCGTGGCGCGGCGCGGCGGCCGCAAAACCGACGAATTTAACCGATTCGTCTGAAACTTGGAATATAGTTAGAAACAGCAGAGTTATGTATAAATCTGAAATCTTGGACCAATCGGTTAAAAATGAGTCATTTTATCGCCTTGGAAACATTGCATTTAGCTGCTTTGACAATCACTTCTAGATGTGCGGAGTGTGCGCAGTGAGCTGTTGTTCCGCCTTTTGGTGGTTTGAATAGATCAAAATATATTGGAAAAACAATTGTGTTAATCCGTAGAGATCCTGACTACATAAAAAGGTTAATCGAACAAAAACAAAAATGCTGTCCGTGAAAGGATTCGAACCCTCGGCCTACTGAACTGTAGTGCGCTGCTCTGCCGACTGAGCCAAATCGTCACGAAGGAAGAAAAAATGGACGGCTCCACACGTGCGCTGCCCGAAATCAAGGATTGATCACGGTTTCTGAGAGAATGCTTACTAACCAGAGTTCTAACGCAGTTTATGTTCTGCAAATCAACTTAGTATTCATTGTTACGTTCAAAAAAGTATAATAATAATGGATTAGATGCTCATTATTTCCTATCTATTGATTCATTATTTCCTTCGGAAATATAGAAAATGAGGACAATTTGTATAAAAAAACGATGTAAAGTGAGAGACGATTAGCTTTTGAGATTGAACTGCATGGAATATAGAAAAGGAGGACAATAACTCAAGAGGGAAAACAAATCTAATCTCGCAATTTTCATGATCATCCTGACAGACTGATTCAAAAAATATATGCTAAATCTTTTAGAAAAGTCCGCTTACACTAAAAACGTATCTGAAACAAAAATCAGCTATACTGTCAGTCTTTCAGTCCACCCCTTGTCTCGGTCGTATGAGGTGACCCTCTCCCGATTGATTGATATGCCAACCCCTCGTCCAAAAATGGTACCACTTCGAACCCATTTTTCCACCATTTTGAGTGAAATAAAAACACTCAACAAGAAACTCGACACCATCGTCCATTCTATTCCCACTATTATTCAATCGGAGATACAGCGCTTCCACGATCGCCGTTGCCTTACAATCTACGGTCTCCCAGAGGACTCAAATACGACTGAAAAGGTGAATTCTATCTTCAATTTGATTTCTATCTCTCCTTTGTCCATCAATATACTTCACCGTTTGGGGAAACTCCGTCAAGATAAATCTCCACGTCCACTCAAAATATCTATCAAAGAAGATGTGCCCTTTCCACGTCTTATTGATCTATCTGATGCTATGAAACGTGATTCGTCATTGTCTACTTTCCATGTTCGCAAGTTCGAAACTCCGGAGCAGCGAAGGGCCGGATTCCTCGCCAGACAGGCCAAACGAGATGCCACCTCAGCTGTTCCGATCACACTACAAACTACGCCAGCCCCCGCCGAAACAAAAGAAAGCGTCGCCGAAACAACTTCGCCTGTAAAGGTACCCACAGAAGAATCTAGTGATGATGAATCCCTTGCTAGTGAAGATATTGTCGAATTTGATGATTTTCATGATAAAATGGTAAAACGTCTTCGCCAAATCTGGGACAATGGTGGCTATGTTCCAGACCTATATGCTTTATTCCGTAAACTGCATTATAAGGACCAAAAGTTTGTATCTGATCGTTACTTCGAATTGTATAATTTCCGCCTTCACCAATAATTTACTGTTTTGGCTATATTTTTGGCTAATATTCAACAGATTTGTCACAATTGTCACGTAGTTTGTGTTTGTATATTGCTCGTCGTGCGACTGATATTGATTTGGCCCCAATGCAAGTTTGCTAATCAGACATCAACCTATGTATTCATTTCTCTTCATGTATGTTTTTTTCTCATTTAGCGCGCCTCGAGCGTATTAAATAAATAAATAAATAAAAGTCTATCGCACAGTCACGTGAAACATGTTAAACACAGCAGAACTCGGAAACGTGAAACGACAAAGTGCACACTTAGGCTATTAGAATGCTAACTTTACATGAATATTCAAGAAACTTATAGTGTACTCTGTTCTGTTATCATTTTTGAATCAATGGTGATAATCATATTAGGACGTTTCATCTAATTGTTTGCTGCAAGGTTTTTTTCACTGAAAAACAAAATGTTTTTGACCCATGAAAATTGCGAGATTAGATTTTTTATTTCCCTCTTGAGTTATTGTCCTCCTTTTCTATATTCCATGCAGTTCAATCTCAAAAGCTAATCGTCTCTCACTTTACATCGTTTTTTATACAAATGTTAAATAGAGTGATTAACCAATTCCGAAAAACCAATTCAATTCAATTCCAATTCCAACCAATTCTCAAAAAATATCCGAGTTTCAATTCCAATTCTTTTCCGGCGCCAAAAAACCAATTCAATTCAATTCAATTCCGACCAATTCCGACCAATTCTCAAAAAAATCAATTCCAATTTCAATTCCAGATGCAGTTTTTTGTAAATTCGGTTCATAAAACAGTTTTTGTGTTTATTAACACTACTACCGCCTTGAGATTGAATAGAACACAGCAGAAAACAAAAAATTTTCCCACGCTGAAAAACCAATTCCAAAACCAATTCCAAATATTATTGCTGATATAAAAAAAACCAATTCAATTCAATTCTATTTTTTCTGGGTTTCAAAAAAAACCAATTCAATTCAATTCTAAGGAATTGGTTTTCAATTCTTTTCAATTCCAATTCCAATTCAATTCAATTCCTTAACCACTCTAATGTTAAACGAACCTACGGATCAGGAATGCTGAACATCGTTTTGTAGAAAGCCGGGAAAAGCCAAACCAACATTTCTTTTGTATTCATCTCTTGTTCTTTCATTTAAAGTTTAAAATGATAAAACACCCTTATTCCATAACTGAGAAGAACCCGACAAATAACAAAAATCTCACACTTGACTACTTTAAGTGAAATAGAGTGAGACCTTAGAGTGAGGCCTATATCCTAGACGAAACTTTGAGCAGTCGCTGCCAAGTCTATTGGGCAATGCGAACTACTTGTGAACGTGCTCAAATGTTTAACTGCAAAAAATAGCGACGAAGAAACCAATTCTGAAATAGAGAAATGCTGACAGTTGTTCACAGAGTTTCTTGAGAGGAAACAACTTAGTTCGGAGTCTACATTCTCATATTTGGCTTTCTATTTCTATACTTTGAATATATTTTTTTCCGCATTCAGTTTCAGTATGTACAAATTCCTATTCAGACGTTGGAATGAAAGCAACGTTGCAGCTCATTCGGTCGGAGCTCCACGCGCATAGTTGCGAATCTCACTCATGATGTGCACAGTCACTTGAAACATGTTGAACACAGCAGAACTCAGAAACGTGCAATAACAAATTGCAAGATGCCTCATTAGAATGCCAACTTTACGGGATTATTCAATTTGCTTCTAGTATAAACGTCTTTCGGACACATTTAACAATTATTTGAGACTGCAAAACTAGTTTCCAAAGTATCGTTCAAGTGAATGTGAATAGCAACAATTGACAATCCGGACTCCAAAGGTTTCAAACTCGTTTCATAGAAGATTAAGAAAGAGCCCATGAGATCGAACTCCAAACCAACCAACCTAAAATGCAACATCGTAAAGAATGAAAATAGAATGAAAAACAGCTCATGAGGTATCTCATGAGAAACTCATATGAACTCCTCGTGAGATTGGAGGATTCGCTACGCGGCCAGGAAGAAGTAAGAAAACAAGAAAATACTTAGCGAAACGTCGCTCGGCAGCTTTCGACTGGTTGCCTAAACCTGGCGGCATAGAGCCTAACCTCATGGGACGTTCTTGAGTCATCCAACCTCATGAGAAGGTCTTATGAGTTTCTCATGAACTCCTCATAAACTTCTCACGAACACCTCGTGAGCTACTCGTGAGCTCTCAATACTGTAGCACATCAATCGATAGAATCTCATCAGTAGTTCGTGAGATATAGCTCACAAGGTATCTCATGAGGTTTCCGAGCGATCGCTAGGCCTTCAGAGGGACATCAGAAAAACTCTAACGTTTCGTTCATTTTGAACCCTGTAAGTGGAACTCCTTACTTGTTTTGGAACTAGAACTTCTGAAACTCCAAGATTATAGTTTATCACTCTGATACATTTTCGAAACCACTTTGCACCGAGTGGGAGTAGAAGTCGGTCCTGCAAACATAGAAAAAAGACCAAACTATGAGATCGAACTACATTTTAACATTTGGTTACAGTATAAAATCATACAAGTAATTACAATTTGTTTTTCTTTAGTTTTGCTGTGCAATCGTTCAAGTTGAAACAGACTACAATGCATGAACAGAAATTAATGAGTTTCTCGAATACAACTACTCTTTCATTTTTTGTTATTGAAAACTACTGCAGTAATTGCTGCATGTAATATAACCATAAGCATTGGTGTCCATTAGAAAAACAGAATATAAATGTTAGTGTGTTAATAAAGTTTAATGGACTAATATTTTCAAAAACGTTATGATAAAGTTAACAGTAATCTAGAAAGGAAAGAAAACATTTCCTATGTTGATTAAAGTTTATGTGTTAAATTTTGTTAGCATCGTTTCGCGGTTAAATCTCTTGTCAGCGATCAACTGTCATTGCCGATCGCGCGCTGTTTAGTAACTAGTGTGCAACATTGCAGCGCGCGATGCAGTATAACTAGTACTGTATTATTTTTCATGACGCGAATAAAATAGTAAACATAATGAAAAACACTGAACAAGATTGGTTGTATGTAGGTTTTCTCGCTCTTTATAATAGTTATTAGGTGGAACTTCAAAATAAACTAAGCAAAATATAGATCAGAGACATTAAAGAAGGACGATTATGTGGTCCAATCCCAACGCTTCAGTCCTCAAACTGCAATACATTTTCCAATTGCAGTGTAAAGGGACACGGGATTTGTCCACATAATCGTCCTGCTTTTAGAACATTAAGCTGATACAATAGCATAAGTTGAACTTTTTACCAGTTGTGGTAACTCAATTAACATTGAAGTAAAGCTCCGATTTGATATAGTTACAGCGTGAAGAAAATAGATGAGATAAAAAGAATAAAAGTGATACATTTTGCCTCCACTCCAGATTCAAACACTTAGACAAATATGTTCCTTCCCTTGAGGCTCCTCAGTGGATTTCCGCTGTTTTATGTTGATACCTTCTCATTTGGTTACAGCATAAAAACCTACAAATAATTAAACTCTGTTTTTCTCAGCTTTGATGTCGTGATAGTTGGAGCTTCAACAATTTAGTAGCTCAATCATTCAAGTGTAAACAGACTACAATGCATGAACAGAAAATAATTAGTTCTTCGAATCCAATTACGCTACGTTTTTCGTTATTGAAAACTACTGTAAAAACAACTTCGTACAATATTATCATAAGTATTACAAATCAGATTAGGTTACCATATTTCAGAGAAAGCTCATTTGATTTCATTGCGTTTAGGTGGAATCTGTTTGTAACCAGATCGAACTAATCGATGATTTGGTGGAGAACTATATATATTTGTAGGTAATATTAATGTTGTAAAACTACCTGCGCACCACGAAGTGAACTGTAAGAGTCCACGTGCGGTTGGAATTGAGTATATTCTCGGGTTTTTCACACGTTCGCGTCTCCGCCCCCCCCCCCCCCCCCCCCAGAAATAACAGAATTGCAAAACATAATCGCATTCACACGCTCGTGGTCTGCTACAGTATAAGCTTGAAGCTTCTACACAACGTTTTGACATTAACATGGTTAGCTCTTACTTGCTCAACTCTGCCGGGAGTAGTGTACTCCCCCGAATTTGACACTTCCCCCAAATTTGACAAACCGCCACCAAATCTGCCAAATAATATAAACAAAAGGCCGTGCCCGACTGCCACCAAATCTGACCATGCAGCGTGGATGTTTACTAACTGGTAATAGACCCCGCCCCCTGCCGCCAGCTACCAGTGTAAACTAACTGGTAATAAGCCCCGCCTCCTTACACAGCACAAATAAGGAACACCGTAATCAAGAAAACGAAAAATATCTTCGAGTATAGACTTCATGTATATCAAACTTTTGTTTATATTATTTGGCAGATTTGGTGGCGGTTTGTCAAATTTGGGGGAAGTGTCAAATTCGGGGGAGTACACAGTACACTACTGCCGGGTTTGTATGTGATTTCGTCTTTTTTGGCCGAATTCCGTTGACTTTGGCGTGCATAGAGTTGAAAACAACTCAGCTTCAGTCTTCTCTTTACTCCCTTGAAATTCGTATTCATTCGACTTTTTTGTTTTTTTTTGTGTGAATATAATGCTCTACAAATTAACAGTATATATTATTCACCCCAATAGGAGTTTTTCACTACTCGAGAACTGGTACTAGCAATGTGATAAAAGTGGTGAGCTCTGTCTGCCCAAGTCTCCTGTACTGTTTCAACCAAGCTAACCGGTTCCTACCTCCAAGCACGGACATTCCATCTTCGATTGATATCAATATTATAAAATGGTTTTATGATTTAGAATAAAGTGACAAACTACTTAGATACAAACTTCGTTTCGTTGGAGTTCACGTAGTAGAACTGAAAAGATACAATACAATACAAGCTCTATTTTTTCCCGTATCACTGTGTGTTGTGTGAGGGTGTTGTTGGCGTCAAAAGGGCGCTGGGAGTTGGAGGAAAAGAGTCTTCTAGGAACGGCTATCTTCCAATAAACTGTCTGTTACATTTATGTTGCAAGTTTAAAATACATAATTTATGTTCAAAATACAATTTCAAACAGGTTCTTTACTTTACAAGAGGTTGTCAGATTTTTGTTGCTCCACGACAGTTTCTTTGGCTTTCTTTCTTTGATTTATCTCGAGGTTATAGACCATGAGCTCATTACCTTTTACTTCTGGTGTGAATGCGATAATGTTCAGTTGCCTGAATGTCTATGCACACATTACATAAATTGTCGTTCTTGCTCTTCATTATATATACTTTTCCGATATTCTACAATCTACAATTGCACACATTATTCACGTTAAATGAATTAATTATTTGTGTGTTTCTCTATTGATAACAACTCGCCTGGTTCCTATTTCACGTGAACGCTTCACTCACTCTACTTAAACGTCTGCCTAGATTTTTGAATAATAGTGTCTGTTAATCAATGCTTATCGACAATGACTTTTGCCTGGTTTCTATTATATATTCACTGTCAACATAGTGCTCACATTTCTCAACTGGACTCGTTGGCAGCGTGCCAAAAACTTTGGAAGACTGTTATTAAGAGAGAACATATATTTTACAGAAAGTTTCCCTGAATACGAATTATAACTAAGGAAAAGAACCCTTCACATACATTTCTAGTGTTTCAACATGTTCAAAAACTGCCTTGAAATTTCATTGGCAAGCTGCCCAGTTGGGAAATGTGCGAACTATAAGTTTACCTAATTTTTCAGTTGATAGCGACTATGACTTTTGCCTGGTTCCTTTTTTACCTGGACGCTTCACTGACTCTACTTATACTGCCCGCTGACTTTTGGATGACATTCTGTATCATCTATTCAAAGGAAATGAGAAACAACTTCATCCTCATCATATTTCTGACTCTCATCGTCAACGACACTCTGCAACATTTGAAAGCAGTTGCACATGATGTTCCCAGCAGGCTGCTGGGACACTCGATCATGCGTGAGTTCAAAGGTCAAAGATTCACCATTAAATATGAAAATTGTATATATTCTTGCGCGAATTTCAATGAATTCGTATAATTTTCATGTAGTTTTCTCCAAAAGTTGGGTGTACATTAAATGGGAAAAATAGTACAAACTGCAAACTTCGACTTTAGTTACACTGCTCACACATCTCAAAATCAGGTATACAATACACTTCTGTGTGTGGGATCCACAAAAGTTTTCTTCCAAAGTAAAATACGCTGGATCGAACAACAAGCACAGAACAACAGAAGTACTGCTTCAGTTGGTGCCTGGCTTTTATTGGCCGATCCCCTAACATAACTTTGAGCTCTACCTATTAATATGAGAAAACAATAGGCAAAGCAATAATGAATATACTTTTTGGGAAAAGTGATTTCAGCCGATTTTCTCTACGCTCCCGCAGTGATAATCCAAACAGCCAGATGGTTTGGTCAACTGTTGTTCCTTCCCATAATATCTCTACTGCATTGTATAGCTATCTTCTATCCCTTCATGTTCAGAACTTTGGGCACAAAAAGTGTCATTTATATCGTACTCATCACGTACTCCCTTATAGCCGCTCTCACGGGTGAGAATGTTTTATGGGAAACGCGTAACACTCAGGTGATGTTAGGGGGCAGGCAGTTTTTGAACTATTTCCGGAAATTATTCTCACATGCAGTTCAATTAGCGCCGTGTGAGGTACGAAAAAATGAAGACAAATGTTGCAGAGAGAAAAAACTGAAAGAAAAGCTTCCGATTCCTTGATTTTGCAATGAAATGTCAACGGAATGCACTGTTCAATTAAAGATGTACAAAATTGAGAGCGCACTCAGAGTACGTATGCTAGAAGATCCCGGCACTTTCATCCCATCCTGCGTCTCTCGCTCTGCCTCACTATTTCTCGTCTCTTACATCCCGGCGGGATGTAAGAGCAGAGAAATAGCGCATGTTTGAGGAGACGCAGGACGGGATGAAGGGGCCGGGATCTTCTAGCATACGTACTCAGGTAGCCAACGAACTTCTCAAAACGGGGGAGGGATCTACCACGTAAAATATTTATACATTGAAGCTGCTTTAATGGAAAACAGAATGGAAAGCTAATTTAGGTACCCCGGGGTACCTAAACCTAACGTTGCGCGCCCCAAAACAGACTAAAACATAGAACCGTATGCAAATTATCTTGTTAGTTTGAGTTGAATAGTTATATTTCAGTCTTTCTTAAGCAGCTCTTTCATATGAACTTTCCTTTCTGCCCTTTCTAAAACTTGTCCACAAGGTACAAAAAAGCATCACAAAATAGTTTATGATGGGAGCATTCTAACTCTTTCCTCTCCTCCGGGAAGTTCACAGTTTTCTCAAAGCTCCGTCTGCGGAGTGCGCTAGCGATAAAATGAAGTTTTTTCCAACGAATTAAACCCAAACAACTAGTTTGTAGTTCTCGAAAACTAGCAAAACTTGAAGTCGGGTGTGTGAGTTGTGTTTACAATCTGGGTTTCAGTCCCCCTCTTCACCTCTTGTTGTGGATTTATCTACTACGAGAGTGCGTTCTCGTGGTTTTTCGATTTTTCGAAACCCTATACTCCCGTTTATATGACAATCAACAACTACCTTCAGGTGAAAAACTCACCATCTACCATCTATTTCATAAGTGAATCAGAACCACTTATCAAACTATTTTAAAAGTTACCAGGTAGTTATGAACAGGCATGTGTCAAAGCTATAGATTTTTTTTGTGAGATACATGTTCACATTAGCTTTACTGAATCTGATAGAGAAGTTAACGCCGAATTACCTAAAGCGAGGTATAAGTAAAGAGTGTGCAACATTGTAGCGCGCAGAAAAATAGTGAAATAGCATTCCCGTCTCCCAATCAGGTCTGAAGCAGTTTTGTCCTAATTCAGAGCAGAGTGCTTGTACGGTAATATCTTGACACTTTAGTTTCATTCTGCGTCTCTTACTTTGCAAACTATTTCGCATACCTAGGGGTATAGATAAGGATGAAGGAAGCTCAGTCGTGTGATGTGTTTTGATTGGAAACTATGTTTATTCAAGAACCGCGATAGTTTGAACTTTGATCGTAAAACTTTATCAAACTACAAACACAACGGGATAGAGCCACATAAAACCGTGTTTGCTTCTTTTCAAGAAGGGGTACTTCATACTGAGTACCCGGAAGTTATTTCGGTCAACCTTTTAGTTTTTACAGACAATCTGCTACATCGTAATGGTAGTGTGCAACATTCTCATTGTGTGGAAGATGTATTTTCTGCAGAAGGAACGCGAGAGAACAATAATCACCGTCTCCATGGTCCCTACAGACAACTCTCCCAGTAGAAATCCCTCCCAGCCCAATACAGCGAACCCAATTCAGAAACCTAAGGTATACATGAAGTTTGAAGAAAACCTATAATCTCTAAAAACTTTAAATGGAACTAATAAAAAACAATTTGACCTCTACAGTTCAGCAAACCCAATTTAGAAAGCTAACGTGAAAGAAGTTTGAAGAGAACCTAGACGTCAGTGATACACTGGTTAGGTTTTTTTCTGTACTTCCATTTGAAGTTTTATCTAATAATTGAGTTTTGTAAAAGAGCAGTTGAGTTGACGCTTATATTCGAGCCGATAAAGCGTATTTGTGTAGTGTCAGATGGTTCATAGATCAGAAACCTGGATAGATTTGGAGTGAAATGTTTTTTTATCGCGTCAGTTTATAGAGCTTTCACAGAAATGCTAATTCGTAGGAGACGTCCATTGTTATGAATACATCTTGCCCTAAAACGTATCATAGGGGCTGATTCTCTAAGGGTCCCATTCCAACGTCCCAATGTCCCGATGTCTCAATTCAAAGCCTCAATGTCCCGAAGTCTCATTTCAATGTCCCAATGTCTCGTTTCCGTGCGTGGCTTCGCCTATTCCAGAGCAAGTTAGAGACGATGCGTCAGGCGTAGAGTGCGAGACATTAGTGTCAGAGAATGTGTAGACGTGAGAGAGCGTGAGACACATGGTGTTAGAGACGTAGACGACCAATAATGACAAATGTGCAGAGCGCAGACACTGAAGGACGTCGTTATTCTACGAGAAAAATTTGGAAATGGGACATTTGAATAGGACATTGGGACTATGGAGTGAGACATTGAGACAGTAGGACATTGAAATGGGACGTTGGGACTTTGGGACCTTTAGAGAATCAGCCCCATAAATTCTACCACGTAACAATTGACGTATTTCAAAGTGTTTTGGTTATCTATGCCTCTCTCTGTTTCAATTAAGATTGATGTTGTGTGTATTGAAACCGAATTCATCCTTTGACCAAAAGTTTTGCGATACAGTAACCCTAAGAAAAGTTTGGCTCATAAAGGTTGGTTCTCGACTAAACTCAATTTTTTTTGTGTAATGTTCAGGGACCATCAGTACTAATACACCCTCCTTACTTATATGTCAACTCGCAGTATTTCTAGCAAACACATTACTCGAACATTGCGGCTTGACTTTATATATAATGGGGGTGCAACATTGTAGCGCGCAGAGAATAAATACTCATAATCAAATAGCTGATGCAGATAAACCATATTTTAAATATAAACTAAGCCGGCAAAAAGCATATAACTCTTTGTCATTCGAGGTTGATTGCTTAGTTGATCTTTGAAGTTGTTCAGAATACCAAAATAATCTAACGTAGCCTACCTGCCCAAAAAGTGACACGTTCAGCACGAGTTGGAATTACAATCATATCTCTCTTATTTCGAGTTCTTCCAGTTGTGGTGTTTAGAAATGTTTAATAGAAACTTACATTTTTAAACTTCCACTTGAAACGTTTTGAAATGTCACCGAAAAAAGTTTTATTCATCTCAATACCTATCACACATTTTTTTTGGGTGAAAAAATCATACTGATTGAATGACTAAATCACCAAGCTTGATTGCTTCACACTAAAAATGTTAATGCTCTTCTTATTCAATTGCATTATGTAACTTTTGAAACACGAATCATATTTTGCACGTGAAATAAAAATGCTGTTCAGCAACCCCAACATACACGTTTTACCAGGTTACAGTTAGGGTGCCTACGATTTGTTGTAAACGTGCTATCAGCGACCTAAACGATGCAAATAGGCCTTTTTAAAACGTTCATCACTGTGTCATTGATGTAATCACTGCTGATGTGTACGATAAACTCTCGATGAAACATGACACTAACCTTCTTTCCTGATGAGACTCATTTTCACATTACTCTTGCAAAGTTTTCCATAGATTTCCAATTCAGAGCAAAATATGGAGCAAGGAATTCCGTTTGGCATCTGGTTTTGTTCTACTCAGTTCATGTTTCCTGGCTTCTACTCTCACGTACAATTTCATCAAAGGGTGAGTAGCTAGGGGCGAAAATAATTATTTCCCTGAGAAACTGTTCACGGACTTCTCATGAGTAGCATCATGAGAACTTCTCATTAGTTTCAGGGTGAGTATGTATAGCGTAACAGTATTATGCCACATATTATGTGAAAAGTCACTCGTTCAATCGCGAATAAAGTATATTCTATTCTATTCTATCCCATCCTGCGTCTCCTCGAGCACACGCTATTTCTGTGCTCTCACATCCCGCCGAGACACGAGACACGCGAAATAGCGAGGCAACGCGGGAGACGCAGACTGTAGGAGCTGGAATATACTAGTACCTACTCTGAAACCCATGAGAAGTTCAAATCATCTCTCTCATGAGAAATACGTCAACAGCAAACCACTTGGGAAGTCACTAAACTTCAGTTTTGCCCATTCTGTTCAACTGCGAACAAATTATGTGCAAAATACATAACTTGTGCTTCCGTGTTTCACAAACTAGTTTGCATCCAACCCACGACACTTCTTCCCTAGACAGCGAGACAGTACGTGCATCGCGGAAGTAGGTTCCGGATTATTTATATTTTAAAATGTTGAAAATTCCCACTATTCTAAACATAGGCATGATAGGAGTGCGTAGGTTTGTCTGCAAACTACCATTTGAAGGACTTGGCTATGGCACCTGTTATTAGGAGTTGTATACTAGAAGTAAATGGAATAGTCACGTAAGGTTAGCATTCTAATGAGGAATCGTGCAGTTTGTCGTTGCGCGTTTCTGAGTTCGGATGTGTTTAACATGTTTCACGTGACTGGGCAATTCACTAACAGTATAATCGACAAGCGATAAATGATTTTGTAATTAGTTCGCCACGGTGCCCTTTTTGATACAAAAAAAGTTTCTCAAAGTCTGACGTCTGATCATTTTGAGCCAAGTTCTGGGTGTTTTAGTACCACCGCGTCTGATAGGCGTGCGCGCAGCGCACGTCATTATCGATTATTAAAGCAGCCGCTGCGCGGCTGTCAATAGTTTTGGGCTGAGCAATCAGATTTACTAGTACCACATGGTGCAAAAACTTTTTTGACTCCGAATCGGCTGATTTTTCCAAATGTTGTTTGGAACGCTTTATGTGAGTGTTGGTGGAAGTTTGAGCGAGAATGTACAACTTTTCAATTTTGGCCAAAATCCGTTTTTCGCATAAGGGTCCCCCACATGGTGCAAAAACTTTTTTGACTCCGAATCGGCTGATTTTTCCAAATGTTGTTTAGAACACTTTGATTGAGTAATGCTGAAAGTTTGAGCGTGAAACTACAATTTTTCAATTTTTACCAAAATCCGTTTTTCTCATAAGGGTCCCCCACATGATGCAAACACTTTTTTGACTCCGAATCGGCTGATTTCACATAAGGGTTCCCATAAGGTTTTTCACATAAGGGTCCCCCACATGGTGCAAAAACTTTTTTGACTCCAAATCGGCTGATTTTTCCAAATGTAGTTTAGAACGCTTTATGTGAGTGTTGGTGGAAGTTTGAGCGAGAATGTACAACTTTTCAATTTTGGCCAAAATCCGTTTTTCTCATAAGGGTCCCCCACATGGTGCAAACACTTTTTTGACTCCGAATCGGCTGATTCTTTCAAATGTTGTTTAGAACACTTTGATTGAGTAATGCTGAAAGTTTGAGCGTGAAACTACAATTTTTCAATTTTTACCAAAATCCGTTTTTCTCATAAGGGTCCCCCACATGGTGCAAAAACTTTTTTGACTCCGAATCGGCTGATTTTTCCAAATGTTGTTTAGAACACTTTGATTGAGTAATGCTGAAAGTTTGAGCGTGCAACTACAATTTTTCAATTTTTACCAAAATCCGTTTTTCTCATAAGGGTCCCCCACATGGTGCAAAAACTTTTTTGACTCCGAATCGGCTGATTTTTCCAAATGTTGTTCAGAACACTTTAAGTGAGTAATGCTAAAAGTTTGAGCGAGAATATACAACTTTTCAATTTTGATCAAAACCTGTTTTTCACATAAGGGTCCCCCACATGGTGCAAAAACTTTTTTGACTCCGAATCGGCTGATTCTTTCAAATGTTGTTTAGAACACTTTGATTGAGTAATGCTGAAAGTTTGAGCGTGAAACTACAATTTTTCAATTTTTACCAAAATCCGTTTTTCTCATAAGGGTCCCCCACATGGTGCAAAAACTTTTTTGACTCCGAATCGGCTGATTTTTCCAAATGTTGTTTATAACACTTTGATTGAGTAATGCTGAGAGTTTGAGCGTGCAACTACAATTTTTCAATTTTTACCAAAATCCGTTTTTCTCATAAGGGTCCCCCACATGGTGCAAAAACTTTTTTGACTCCGAATCGGCTGATTTTTCCAAATGTTGTTTAGAACACTTTGATTGAGTAATGCTGAAAGTTTGAGCGTGAAACTACAATTTTTCAATTTTTACCAAAATCCGTTTTTTCACATAAGGGTCCCCCACATGGTGCAAAAACTTTTTGACTCCGAATCGGCTGATTCTTTCAAATGTTGTTTAGAACACTTTGATTGAGTAATGTTGAAAGTCTCAGCGAGAAACTATCACTTTCCAATTTTGACCAAAATCCGTTTTTCACATAAGGGTCCCCCAAATGGTGCAAAAACGTTTTTGACTCCGAATCGGCTGATTCTTTCAAATGTTGTTTAGAACACTTTGATTGAGTAATGCTGAAAGTTTGAGCGTGAAACTACAATTTTTCAATTTTTACCAAAATCCGTTTTTCACATAAGGGTCCCCCAAATGGTGCAAAAAATTTTTGACTCCGAATCGGCTGATTTTCCCAAATGTTGTTAAAAACACTCTGATTGAGTGATGCTGAAAGTTTGAGCGTGCAACTACAATTTTTCAATTTTTACCAAAATCCGTTTTCACATAAGGGTCCCCCAAATGGTGCAAAAAATTTTTGACTCCGAATCGGCTGATTTTCCCAAATGTTGTTAAAAACACTCTGATTGAGTGATGCTGAAAGTTTGAGCGTGAAACTACAACTTTTCAATTTTTACCAAAATACGTTTTTTCACATAAGGGTCCCCCACATGGTGCAAAAACTTTTTTGACTCCGAATCGGCTGATTCTTTCAAATGTTGTTTAGAACACTTTGATTGAGTAATGTTGAAAGTCTCAGCGAGAAACTATCACTTTCCAATTTTGACCAAAATCCGTTTTTCTCATAAGGGTCCCCCACATGGTGCAAAAACTTTTTTGACTCCGAATCGGCTGATTTTTCCAAATGTTGTTTAGAACACTTTGATTGAGTAATGCTGAAAGTTTGAGCGTGAAACTACAATGTTTCAATTTTTACCAAAATCCGTTTTTCTCATAAGGGTCCCCCACATGATGCAAACACTTTTTTGACTCCGAATCGGCTGATTTCACATAAGGGTTCCCATAAGGTTTTGCACATAAGGGTCCCCCACATGGTGCAAAAACTTTTTTGACTCCGAATCGGCTGATTTTTCCAAATGTTGTTTAGAACACTTTGATTGAGTAATGCTGAAAGTTTCAGCGTGAAACTACAATTTTTCAATTTTTACCAAAATCCGTTTTTCTCATAAGGGTCCCCCACATGGTGCAAAAACTTTTTTGACTCCGAATCGGCTGATTTTTCCAAATGTTGTTTAGAACACTTTGATTGAGTAATGCTGAAAGTTTCAGCGTGAAACTACAATTTTTCAATTTTTACCAAAATCCGTTTTTCTCATAAGGGTCCCCCACATGGTGCAAAAACTTTTTTGACTCCGAATCGGCTGATTTTTCCAAATGTTGTTTAGAACACTTTGATTGAGTAATGCTGAGAGTTTGAGCGTGAAACTACAATTTTTCAATTTTTACCAAAATCCGTTTTTCTCATAAGGGTCCCCCACATGGTGCAAAAACTTTTTTGACTCCGAATCGGCTGATTTTTCCAAATGTTGTTTAGAACACTTTGATTGAGTAATGCTGAAAGTTTGAGCGTGCAACTACAATTTTTCAATTTTTACCAAAATCCGTTTTTCTCATAAGGGTCCCCCACATGGTGCAAAAACTTTTTTGACTCCGAATCGGCTGATTTTTCCAAATGTTGTTCAGAACACTTTGATTAAGTAATGCTGAAAGTTTGAGCGTGAAACTACAATTTTTCAATTTTTACCAAAATCCGTTTTTCTCATAAGGGTCCCCCACATGGTGCAAAAACTTTTTTGACTCCGAATCGGCTGATTTCTCCAAATGTTGTTTAAAACACTTTGAGTGAGTAATGCTGAAAGTTTGAGCGTGAAACTACAATTTTTCAATTTTGATCAAAATCTGTTTTTCACATAAGGGTCCCCCACATGGTGCAAAAACTTTTTTGACTCCGAATCGGCTGATTTTTCCAAATGTTGTTTAGAACACTTTGAGTGAGTAATGCTGAAAGTTTGAGCGTGAAACTACAATTTTTACCAAAATTCGTTTTTCACATAAGGGTGCAAGAACTTTTTTGCACCCTTATGTGAAACCACATGATGCAAAAACTTTTTTCACTCCGAATTGGCTGATTTTTTCAATTGATGTTTGGAACACTTTGAGTGAGTGAATGAGTGTTGTGAAACGAGCTCTTCTAGGAAACATGGTTGGCCTAAGCCTTTTCTTTTAACGAAATAATTTTTAGGACGAGCGACGTTGGAAACTTGTTGAACCTGATTGCAAACAACCTGAATCAGATCAAGTGGATACTATACAGGTCCAAATATCATTTTTTGTTTCTACATTTTAAAACTAAGTTATGTCCTTTGCTCTCGATACATAGATTCAGTCAAACATTTGACGTCATAAAGAAGCAGTCAGATGGTTTTTCAGTTTCACAGAATTGTTAATCTGCTAAACATTCAGATAACAGTTTCCAGCTGTTAGGTCGATCAACAAAAGACGGAACAAAAATTTCAAAGTGCATTATATTTACTAGGTGGTTTGAAGGAGTCAATGCCACTGGTTCGATGAGATGACTGTCAGATTATTTTTCCACTCTCAGTACTTTACACTAGTATCATGTAATTCTCTTGAAACAATGTTGGATTTCTTATTTGAACCGAAACACGAGGTAGTATAGATGTATCTTGGAAAAATATTACCAACAAACGTATTTTCAGTCTGTTCAACACCAACATTCGTCGTATTTTCGCGTCTCCTCTGAAGGCTTTTCATGGATAATGGGGTCAATAACTGCATACAGTCGTCGCCAAATGAAAGATGGTGGCATACTGTAGTAGGATCGTTTGTTTGTTCACAAAGTTGAAGAAGGACGATTATGTGGTCCGATCCCAACGCCTCAGTCCTCAAAACTGCAATACATTTTTCAATTGCAGTTCAAAGGACCGTTGACACGGGATTGGTCCACATAATCGTCCTGCTTTAATTCTAACCATTTATAGATTTGACACATTATCAAATTGTTTTCTTTAGAATCTTAACTACTTGATGATTAGCGCAGACGTCTGCTACTCCTTTAGCTCTTGAATTTAACGTGAAACATCATGTAATACTCCCTTCATTGGGTTTAGTAATGTTGAATGTATATACGCATGTATAATGCCATGTTAAATGTAAATAAGCATGTAAAGACATTTTTTAATGAAGAATCAAACAATCCTTCTTTATTCATATAGCCACCATAAACTGCTTCTTATGGTTGTGGTGAGTTTGAAAGTGCACTTTTACGTCTAGTAGCTATGAATTTCGCACGGTCAAACAACGAACACAGTAAAAGTTTAAGAATTCTTGATTTGTTCCCACGCGACGTGAGGGAAATACTGTAATTAACCACAGTAAAGTAAAAATTTGCTTTTTGCTGTTCAAGTGTAGTTTGAATTTCAGTCAGGTGTTTCACCGCTATCATAAGAGTAAATAAACTGATGTATCTATTGATGTACTGTTCCAATAACTGAATATAAGGTTTATAGAAAAGAGATTTACAACCTCAAACTAATACAACCTCGTTTAAATCTTAAATGAGCGTATGATGCATATACTGTATATCCTATAGTTTGCGCGCTAGATTGTGTTCAGGAACCCCTGACTCGGCACTCCTTTCCTTATGAAAATACATGAAAAGGAGGCACTTTATCTTGCCTGTCGACTAGGGTTTATTAATATCACCAGTTGAGTTCAACTCGAAACATGAAAACTTTTTTTTGGAAACGCAGGCAACTTGAACTCGAAAACATTTCCAACTCGATCAAATGTTGACCGATTTTGATGTGTTGCACACGGTTCATGTTTTGTGAAGTTGCCTATTGAATTAGGAACTCCGTCAGCTGTAAGTAAAATGTATGAAAGTGCAATGATATTTCATTAACATTTCAATTAATGCACCAAAAACGTTCGAACGCACTTTCCATCATTATGTAGCACATATGTATGTGTTCAGTAACAGTCGAGTGACTTTGAATAGAAGTTGAACGCGGCTCAACTGACACATCTTCGAACATTCTGCAACCGATCACGCGTGAAACATTTGACATATTCGAACGAACTTGGTCTTACACCTAGTTGCCCGAGTGCTTCTCCAGCTAATGATACATATCGTAATCAGAACGTGCAACACTCCACTGATCTTCATTTGCTAACCTTACATAATTGACTGTGGTTAGTCCAACGCCATGAAAACTTTCTGATAACAAAGTTATAACTACGGGAACTGTAGTACTGTTTTTTTCATTATTTCATTACTACCCACATTTTTTGTCGACATATGAGCATCCACGCGATGTTCTGGGAACGAGTAATTTCTGTCATCAGAAGTTTTCATTTGCATAATCAGGCTAAGATTTGGACTATTTGAAGTACGTATGCTCAAACATCCCACCATTCTTCCCATCCTGCGTCTCTCGCTTTGCGTACTATTTCGCCACTCTCGTATCGGGGCGGGTTATGTGAGCAGAGAAACTGTGTATACTAGAAGAAAACTGAAAAATCATTTGGAGTCAGCATTCTAATGAGGGATTGGGAACTTTGTCATTTCACGTTTCTGAGTTCTGCTGAGTTTCACGTTACTATGCGTAGGTTGGGATGAAAAGCCCGGGATATTGCTGAATACGATTGATCAAACCATTACGGTTTTGTAAGTTTTTGATAAATGATTGTTTTAATCGTATTGCAGGGTTGAGCTTCGGTGAGTTACATGGCAGGGGTTTTGCAGAAATCGCTCAGAACGTGGAGAAGTTGTAGTCAAATTAATTGAGAAGTCACTATAAAGAGGTCAAAACTACAATTGAACCTAAGCACACTGACACATGACGGCACTGATTCAAACTTCATAGTTTTGCAATGAGCTGAATGAGCTCTAAAAAGAGATTTTATTGTGACTCAATAAATTTTTGTGTTATCCATTTTTCTTAGCATATAGTTTACAGCTATACGAGAAATTCTCACGACGTGAAATATGTTGTGTTTCAATGAAAAAAAGAAAATCTCAGCCTCAACTTGTTCAGATATCTATAAAAGGATAAAGCGTATCGTTCCACTGGTCTGTAGTTTGATTCGTTCACATTTTAGGGAAGTTCAACCAACATCTGTGTTTATTTATTTATTTATTTATCTACATTCAAAGAATGTGGCACTCGCTCATCAGAGAAAGAGAAGAAGAATAGAGAAAAAATTGCCATGAAATTTAAATTGTTCACAGTTCACAGAATAGACCGGACAGGCTACGGAGTTTCTGTCTTGAATTTGATCAATTCCATCAACTTCAGCGAACACAGTAACGTCGAAGAGCACATATGGACTATACTAGGAGTAAATTAAGTAGTCACGCAAAGTGAGCATTATAATGATGCATCGTGCACTTTTTCACTGCACGTTTTTCAGTTTTACTGTGTTTCGCACGTTTCACGTGACTCTACAATTGATTAACAGTATATAAGATTCTCGTATGTAAAAAAATCTCGGCTTAAAAATCCTACTCTCCGTTTGCGCACCATTTCGCAAGACTTGTTTTGCGTGTGTTCTGTGTCTTTTCCTTCATAAGACTCTACGTAAATCTGTGGGATTTGAGCAACATTCTCAATTATAGCACCTGAGACTGTCTCACCAGCAAAAACTGATTGAGTAATGAGATTAAAAAATATTTCTGGACTTTGCACGCGTTCACTGTCAGTTCTCTCTACTGCTTTCTGCAGGATTGACTTGTAGTTACTGATCTTTATTCCGTTGGCTTGAAAAGCTGTAGGAACCAGAACGTTTTCCCAAACTTTATCTGCGTTGATTCGTATAAGTTCCCCTCTTTTCTCTATTAACAAAAAGTATGGATTAGAACTACCAAACATTTATCATTTTATAGAATAACAGAAACTGAAGCACTACACATGTTCAACAGTCAGAATTTTTTTCGTTTCTATTGTCGCATTGAGGCTCCAACAGTTATCTTATTTTATGCCTTCTAAAGTTGCATTTATTTAAGAAGTATAGGAAACATCATCTTTTTTTCCAACATGAATCGACACCATTGAAGTTTGCAATGGAGAGTAAGTATAATGAAGAGGCTTTGAATATGTTGAATATACTGTAGGCGTGTCACTAGAAATTATGTGGACTATATAATGAATTCCAGAATGGAGTTCTTCTGGTTCATGTTCTACTTCAATCTATCTGTCAATATCATCATCATGATATGCGATTTTTGGATGGTTTTCTGTCTAATTTATTCGAGAGAAATGAAAAACAACTTTGTTCTCATTATTTTTCTGACTCTGATAGTCAACGATTCGCTTCAAGACGTGAAGTGGATGGCACATGATGTGCCCAGCAGACTACTCCAATATTCCGTCATGCGTTAGTTAAACTATCCTTGAAACATACATATGAGCTAGAACTCTTTAGCCATTTATTTGCAGTAAGATTAGCCTTGACTTGAGAGAAATAGTGTGAAACCACATTAAGGAGATTGAGGTACGTTTTTTTAATGCATGAAGTTCGGGTAGAGAAATTCAAAACTACATGGGATCGTCATTTGTAAGTATACACAATATAGTCGTTGCCAACGGAAAGGCGAGAGGGTACTGTATATCTCACTTTCCGCTGTGTACGCACACATATCTTCGATTCCAAATCTTGCCCGTTATGTGCTCTAATAGCGCAGTGGTTAGCGCCCTGCTACGAATCTTTTGCTCACAGGTTCGATACCGGTGAGGGACAGAAATTTATAAATTTGGCACTCACTATACACCTGGTTATCAAAAACCGTCAGTCAACATAGAACCACCCAGTTTTTTGAGCACACACAACTATGGTACTCTGTCATGCGCTAGTTAAACTATACTTGAAAAATACGAATGCATCAAAGCTTATTACGTGAAAATTTTCGAGTCGAAAACTTGAAATTCTGAAGTCAATTAACAACCTCGATTACTTTCCAGCCTCGCTTCTGTCGCCGCCCGCAGTTGTCATCCAAAGTTCGAAGTGGTTCGGTCAACTTCTCTTTCTTCCAATCATTTCCCTTCTCCACGTTGCCGCTGTTTTTTGGCCTTTTCAGTTCAAGAAACTGGGAACGAAAAGTATTATTTACATTGTTATTCTGACATATTCTGTGATCGCTGCACTTACCGGTCAGTTCCAACAAGTTGTCTCCCAAAATCGGAGAAAAACTGACAATATTAAAATATATGATATAACTCAAAACAGTCAAAAAAGGACGTCCCCATGCCTCCCAAATAAGTGTTCATGATTTTGTCATGAAAACATCACGAACTACTCGTGAGCTTCTAATGTTACAGCATAATAATCATTAGGACCTCGTCAGAAGTTCGAACTTTAAACACAATTTAACTTCGAAAACGTAGCTTCTGAAACGTTGGCCAACTTCTGAACCTCTTCAATTCAGCTCCGCTGTTCACTTCCTGTTGTGGCTACGTGTACTCGGAAACCAGCTTTTCGTGGTTTTTCGACTTCTCCAAACCCTATACCCCCACTTATATGACAATTAACTACTATTTACAGGTCAGTAGACTACTTGTGCACAAAATTGTTGATTTATTTATTTACATGCAAGCATGTGATATAGAAGAGGAGAAATAACAATATGACAGTGGGATACAAAAACATTCGAAAGCGGGAAGAAGGGTCGGAAATAGAACATCATTTGGTGATCACAAGCAGATGAAAAAGAAAATTTGCCATTTAAAGTTGTGTTTTTTTATATAGTGTGTATTCGAAAAACATTAATGCCTTGCGAAAACAGTTGTAACGAGAAACGTTATCCGAACAAAGAATAACTGTCAAATAGAACAATAACGCGAGAAACACTATAATAGTTCATAGTTAGTTCTTGAAAACATAAATTTTTGAACGCGGTAAACACAAAAAAAACTTGGAAACACTCCTAAATAAAGAAAATTGTTGGAATGGAGAAATCAAAGAAGTGCCAAAACTATATGATCTGATATGTGATACTTCAGATTGTGTGCTACATTATAATGATAGTCTGCAACCTGCTGATAGTGTGGAAGATGTATTTTCTCCAAAAACAACGTGAACAAACCGTGATCACCGTATCTGCTGTTCCCACTGATATAGGTCCGATCGGAGAACAGTCAAATCATAAGAACAATCAACCCGTGGGTTTTATTAAATTCGAGATTTCAAAATATATTAGATCACTTCAAATCGTTACGAAATGGTGTTCCTTGACTGCCCTCCATATATCTTTGTCTCTGCATACTCGGAATATATCTTCACCACGGATGTTGGGGGCCGAATTGAAAAAACAGAATGAAGTTGAATTTAAAAAAGTAAACTAGAATAAAGTTAATATACGAATGAGTAAATGAGCAGAGAATTATAATAATTATAATAATTTATTGATTAAGTAGTCAGTGTGAGACACATGTTTTCAACCACACGAATGTTTCACCGACCGCCAGTACACCCTTCAGAGAGTCTAGGGATCTTTAATCTTTTCTTGAACACCGCTCGTGGCTATAAATTTGCATAATTGACCACTAACTCCTCTTTCTCTGATGAGCAAGTGCCTCAGTATTCGAATTAAGATGAACAATTGAATTGATACATACATAAAACACCTCTTATTTCCCTTATCTTGTCAAGTTGAAGTCCACCAACGCATTTATAGACCAATTACTCATATAAGAAGAGTCTACAAACATATAAGAATGATTGCGCATACTGACCCAAGTATAGATCATGAAACATTTAATCAAGCTATCAAAGATTCAAAGAGATTGACTTCCCTCTTTTAGAGAATGACATATAGGATTCATCAGTATACCGAAAGTTAACCGTATACTTATTTACTTTTTTCTACAACCAATTTTTCCAGAAAAGAAAATGGAGTCGCGAGTTTCGGTTGGCGGCCGGTTTTGTTCTGCTGAGCACGTGTTTCCTCTGCTCCACCCTCTCCTACAACTATGTGAAACGGTTGAGTAAAAAACAATTACTAGAAATCAATGATTTGTGATCATTCGTATGTGATGGCCAAACTTTTTTTACACTCTTCACTATCGTTATAACATTCTGACTTAAACAACATTATGCATAAGAAGTTAATCCAAATTATCCTAATAATGTTTTTTTTCTTTTCTGACCAGTTCCAACCTAACAACTTTCGTGAATGTGAACTTCTGAACACAAAAACTGTGAAAAAGCCATTGCATATACTATATGTTCAGTACGTGTAGAAATTTATCTGTGATTAATAATTGTAATAACTTAATTCTTCGCGTAATTAAATGTTCGCTGGTATCATATAACTGCAAGTTTCAGTGATGACCCATCCGGGCAAATAGTCCACTGGGCAGCCAGTACCCTGAATCAGGTCAAATGGATACTGTACAGGTGAAGACGTGTCCAGAAAGCAGTCAAAACTTTGTATAACGCATGTTCGGAGCTCTTTCACCTTTTTCACGTTTTACACGTCACTTTTCGGTATAGAAACTTCCGAGAATGAGCCTAGTTCGCGAGCATTACCAGAGGTGGTATTCATGAACATCCCAGCGATTCTATCCCTACGTGCCTGTTCACGTTCGCCATTCCTCTGCGCTCATAACCCCCCGGATATTATCGTGTGTGTTTGTAACATTTGTGTTTAAGAAACCGTTTAATATTCAACATCTTATTTCATGTGTGGACTTGTTTCAATATCATAAGGTTATGGGGTAGACGGTTTTCACAAACTAGCCCGCCCGACTCAACTCTCTTCTTTCAAACGATATACACCTTACACTAATAACATAACTTTTCAACACCAATCAGGTCAAATGGATACTGTACAGGTGAAGACGTGTCCACAAAGCAGTCAAAACGTTGTATAACGCATGTGCGGAACTCTAAACTAAACCCTAATGACAACACATACTTCTGTTTCAAACAAATAAAACACTGATATTTTCTTCTTTCAGTTTGTTCAACCCAAACGTTCGCCGAGTCTTCTGTTCTCCTCTGAAGAAAATTAAGAAGTAGACGAAACTCACCGATTCACCGACCAAAGCGATATTACCATGTATCTAATGTTTTGCTGTGTTATTAGTAGTAAGCAATCAATCAATCAAGTATGTCCTCAAATTTGTTTGCGAAGGACCCAGTCGTATTAATTTTCGGTAAATTTAGCTTCGCGCTTGATCAAGTTATCGACTTTCGATATTCATTCATCTACATTCAAAGAATTGGGCACTCACTAAAAGAATAAAAAAGCTCATCATCAACTTTTCCTATCCGTATTAAGTTCAAGGAAAGACGTAGGTCACGTGAAATCAAAGTGAAATCTGAGGGGGTCATAAAATTACTAAAAAATTCTCAGATCAAAAGCAAAACTTCAAACGGGCGACTCGATTAGAAGGCTTTGGGGTATACGTGTGTTAGCTGTTGTGTACTTTCACGAAACATTGGACGATCGTTTTTCTCGAGTAGCGAGAGATATAAGTAAAGAGTGCGCTACATTGTAGTGCGCGAAGAAAGAGATTAGAACACGCTCTGTATTTTCCGGAAAGCCGTGAATAGTCGAAATAGTTCAGGAACAGAACAATTTTGTTCAAACGGCATATTTGTTGAAAACGGTATTTTTTCGTCACACTTGTGTATGTTCGGTTGATAACTGTATCGCTGGAAAATGACTGATTTTCCGCTTTCAAATGAGATTTGAAAATTACTGTACGGAACAGAACAGAACAGTTCTGCAGCAAACAGTAAAGCTACCACATGTCCTGAATACGCCTGGAATAGATCGTTTCCATGTTCTTCATAACGATTTTCCCAAGTTCGCATTCACATTTTTCTCGTCATTCTGCAGATTTCTTCATCTCCAATTCTGTATAACATGTTCTTGTCTCAATAAATCTTTTTACTTCTTTATGCTGGAAAAACATGGTTCAACGTGGGAGAAATGCGTATCTATTGCTGAAGCAATAACACTGAACAGTTTGATTTTAATAAGAACCAAATAAAAAGGAACAAAAGAAAAAATGATGATGTGGCAATTCTACATTGGAGCGGGATATTGCACATATGCAAATGTAGAATAGTTTATTTATTTTAACCTGACACTTGTAACTCGTTTTATAAACAACGCGATTCATTACTTTTTCCAGCTTGAAACCATATCATGGTTATATACTTCATGAATCCGATTTGCTCATCTGTTAAACTTCATTTTTAGGATGTAACAACGGGATAATTCTCATTCGGTTCTTACAAATGTTCAGATAAATTCCCTATTGTACAGTGTCAGATTTTTAGTACTTTTGTTGAATACGCGTGTTTTACCTAAGAGTGGTTGTCATTTCAGTTGCAATGAAAGAACCAAGAGAAACACCAAAGAATCATTGGCTTCATAGATTGTCATAGTTAGTTTTATTTGTTGTATTGATCCCGATTTCCGTGATATACTAATTTAACAATCTTCATTAGTATTTCTCCGTCTGTCACAAACGTTGTTTGAGTGTTCTGTGTGAAACATTGTTTTCCAATATCATAACTGTTGAACAGTCTCCCACTATAGTGAATGCCAAATTTATTAATTTCTGTCTCTTGCGGGAAACGAACAGCAAAAGTTTCGTCGCAGGGCGCAAACCACTGCGCTATTGACGATTATATGTGTACCACACTCAAATGTTACGTGAATACAACTATTTTTCAGTTGTTTTTTTAACATCCAGCTATTGAATTTGAAAACAAAACAGTTTTTTGCCGAAATCACCAGTAGTGTTTTATATTATTCATATTCGGGTTGAACCTAGTCATACTATCTATGAAAACTGTGACGTTTTACGACTAATCGTAATTAACTCGAATGTTTTGGTAGTTAGTTATATTGTGACTTCAATCCATGGAATTTGATCAGTTAGTCTTCCAGAAAATGCTCAACAATACAGCGAAAACCGGAATTTGTTTTCACGCCAATATTTTCGGTCTTGGTGAATTGAATAATGTCATGTGAGACTCAGAGAGACGTGAACTACGTAGTAGCTCTGAGAATTCACTGACTCGGCCCCCGCCGACTGAGTCGAAATTGAGACGGCAACGACAATGTCGCTTTCGTGACAAGTTTTACTCATGAAAATAGCATATGTTTTGAGGAGACGCAGGCTGATAAACAACAGTTGAAACTCAGACGGCAGCGACAATGTCGCGGCCGTCTCACGTTTTACTCATAGAGGAGGCAGGAAGTTCACGAATATAGCCTCTGCACTTTCGAACTGCACTTTTTCGAATCGGAATGCTGTTTAAAAAAACAGAAACAGTATTTGCTTCAGTTCGATCCCGACACATGGTAGAAATTGTGATCTTTTCGACCGGAATCCAAACAGATTCAACTATAAACAGAATTTAAAACCAATTGAAAAAAATTGCATTGAACTTGTATTCCGACAATCAAATTGATTGGATTGTTCGTTCAATCCACGAAAAGAATCGGAATTAGTTTGGAATTAAAATTTTCAAGCTTGGAAAATTGGTCAGTTTTTTCTCTAACTTTTTAACGGAATGTTGCAGAATAGTTGCCTTTAGAATAGAAATACAAGATTTTCTAGAGATGGTTGAAATTGGAGTCAGGAGTTATAGTTCGTTTCACCAATCGATGTCCTTCTACAGTAATCTGTCACATGTATAGAAGGCATTTTCTAATCAATAGATCATTATTTTGGTTTAAGACTTTCAGTGTTTGTAATAGCATAGATAGAAAACACAATAGCGAAAATTGAAGTTCTTCCAAAAACATTAAACTACGAAACGTTGATCTAGAAGTTCTCAAAGATTAGTGTAGAGGGTTATAAGTGCGTGGAAAAAACTGATTCTTTGAAAATGGTTAACCACTCTAGAACCACGGTCTGAGAATTTTCTGTTATACTTCTTTTACGCACTTCATCCATTTAACACTCCATTTAACACTACAAATCGAACATAAAATGTTTGGTGGTATAAGTATAGTTCGTTTCAACCATCGATAGAAGCCAGTTACAGTACATTTTAGTGGGCGGAGTTAGTTGTGCTGGAAAGTTTCCAAAGTTTCCAACAGCGAACAGCCTAATCAAAATTGATGCACAAAGTGGGTATCGAACTCAGCTGTGTTAGTGGGTGCGGCGCCCGCAAGCAGCCCGCGATCTGAACATGGTCGCCAATACTGAAAACAGTGATATCCAATTATTTTTCCAACAGTTTTTCAAAGCTAATCTTATCGCACAAAAAGTTGTTTTAATTACTCCCCGATCACTTGATTACTTTTTGAGCACAAAATATGTGCAAAAATCTCAAAATAACCACTTTTCGATATTTTATTTGTAATGAAAAGACTGGCAAGCTGCCAGATCAATTGCCTGCAATGTAGGGTGCGCTCGACCAGCATGGCTGACTACTATCGATGGTTGAAACGAACTATAATGACGGCGCTACAGGTTGGTATACACAATCACCCAAAAAATGATTTCGTTGGATAGGATCAAGTTTCCTTAGATTTTCCAGCTAAATAATTGGGAATAGAACTGTTTGTTAGTTCATTTCTTTTTTCCCATTCATTGTATTAAATTAATTACTTGATTAATGAATTCTAACTTGACTCTGCACAATAAGTTGGAATCGCATTGATATCACTAGAACAAACCTCGATAACTTATGCAAGTGTCTCGAGCGTTTAATGCGTCAATGAATCGAGAAACTTATTATCTGAATTGTTTGGCAACTATCTTAACACTTAACTATACATCTGTTCATCTTAAACTCGGTCCAGCGGTTCACTTACTAGTCAGATATCCTAGCTTCTATTATAGATTCCGATCTGTCCGAAGCAAGTCGAAACGGCGTTTTTGCGCCTCATCTCACTGTGAATGTAGTTTGCTCTCATTCTTTTCGGTGGAAATTCGTGGAATATGGCGTATATCGAGTTCAAAGTACAACACAGATACCGCCATCCCCTATATAACTGGTCACTTTTCATTTTTTCACGTGAAAGATACATTTTATAAATGTTTTTCCACCATAAATCCGATCTTTGGTGGCACTCGTTGGTGTCCAATTAAACTTGTTTACAACATTTCTGGCCGTGGCTCACGAATATCCCTCGTCCGGATTTAATTTTCGCTCTCAAATGACCGGTCAACACACATTAGAACTAATGAACACACTATTTTGGTCAAATTCCCCTTTGGCAAAATGTCTTCCTACGATCGTTATGACTTCCTTATTTACGATTTGCCAGGCCCCATTGAAGACTGATTTAGTTGATGATATAGAGCATCGTGTAAAATTGGAATCACCGACATCATTAGGAATTTGTATGGGGTTCAAAACCCCAGAATAGAATCTCCAACTATGCTTCTTGTCATCTGTCTTAGTCCTTATTGAACACATTTGATTTTGAACTCTGAACTCTCAATGATTGTTTTCTAGGATGCAACCTTCAATTTGCGCTGCAACATGACCGAACCCTCTCTGTGAACCTTTTGGACCGTTTCTACAATTTTCACGTGAATACACCAAGTTTTGAGTTGTACTGTAAAGGTATCAGTACTATAAAATAAAATAGAAGTTAAAAAGACTACACACAATTCAAATTCTGCGTAGCGGCAAAACTGCGTTCACGTCCATTAATGAGAACTTTTTGTCCGGTTGCATTCAAATACAAAAAAAGTTAGTTGTAGTTTAGTTACAATTACATTATTATCCGGATATATTGGTGCCACTAAGATTTTTGGACGTTCTAGTTATGAAAATTTGCCAGTTGAACATGTACCCCAAATATTTCTGACCCTGATTCACGACGACTTTCATTTTCTCAGCGGATTGGTTCATCATCAGTTGAACCCCTCTGAGAATATGAAAACATGACGAAAATCCTAACTGATGACCACCCTCCATGAAACTAGAAATCGTCTTGAATCGAGTCAAAACAATTTTTCGATCCTTTCACTGAGCACATTCCTATATTACTAGATACTATTTTACTAGTAAAATAGATGCTCACGTGAAGCTCGTTGAACACATCAGAGATGAAGTATGTGCAATTATGAAGTGTTCAGCAAAATGATTGGGTTTGAAATCGAATTTTTCCAAATGCTTCTATTTAAGCACAATTCAAAAATCATCCAAATGGTTTCTGTGACAAATATCAATTTGGCGTTTTTCTATAATGTAAATGTATATAGTAGGTGCCAATTTTAAAATCTCTGTCTCTGACCGGAATCGAACCTGTGAGAAAGAGAGAAGTAGGAGGCCGCTAATCACTGCGCTAACAGAGTGCGTAACCAGCGTGTTTTAAAATCGAAGACATGTAAGCGTACACAGCAGAAAGTGAGATATACAGTACTCTACCGACTTTCCGTTGGCAACGACTATGAACTCCTACACAGTAGTTCTCCCCTCTGTTTACAATAATTCCTTTTCATGTTACGTCATTTCGGCTTCTATTTGTATTTCTGCTTTCATTTAGCTGTTTAAACAATGTAATCCCGCGGCGTTTTTCAAACTTTCCTACCAACTTTCGTTCGAGTTCGTTTATTAGTTGACTCTCATTTAGTATTAGTTTGGACTGAATTTGTTATTATAGGTTAAGTTTGGTAATATAGTCCGATTTTGTCAGTAAATTACTAGAAAATTACTGCCAGTGTTATACGAATACAACATGTTTGAATTAATTCAGATAAACTTAACTTCGAGAAACTCCATGAATTTCACTCCCTAGTACAGTCCAGTATAGATAGTTAACTAACTATCGATAGTACAGTGAAGAATTGTGAAAAAGGAAAGAAATATTAACTGCTGTTTCTAAAAACAAAGATTCTAGACAGCTTCTATCTTACTCACTTTGTTGCATTCTTACGAAAGTTCGAATACGATGCATAACGATTAGAGTGGTTAACCAGTTCCAAAAATCAATTCAATTCACTTCCAATTCCAACAAATTCACGAAAAATTCCGAAATTTCAATTCCTATTCTTTCAATGTTTTTAAGAACCAATTTAATTCAATTCCAATTACGACCAACTTTGAAAAATCAATTCCAATTCAATTATTAAGGCATATTTTCTGGAACAGTTTTTCTGGTGCTTTTTACAACAAGTACATTTGAACAAGATAGAACAAAACAAGAAACTGTCCTTTTCAACACGTTTAAAATTCCAATTCTTAATCAATTCCGGACCAATTCTAATTCTTTTTATCAAATCTCAGGAAAAACCAATTCAATTCAATTTCATTTTTTTCTGGCTGTCAAAAACCAATTCAATTCAATTCCGATTTTCTCTTAATAAAACCAATTCAATTCCTAGGAATTGCTTTCACTCAAAAACCAATTGAATTCAATTCTTTGGAATTGGTTTTCAATTCTTTTCAATTCCAATTCAATTCAAATTCTTAATCAGTATAGTGACGATCGATAAATCTGCGGAACCCAAGCAATATAAGCAGCACGTGCAACCTTTCAGCGCGTGAAAGGATGCAAAAAGCAGGCACACTCTTGGTTCGCCTAGAAAACGCTAAAAAGTGAAATGGATAGTTATTCAGTGTATTTCTTTACAAAATGGAAGTGATTTTCAGTTTATATTTTCCTCATTTTGTAACTACACTAATGTAATATAACGTTGATTCGTATAGGCGTACAACACTACACATTTTGAGTTATTAAGTTTACAGCAAATTGATTCAAAACGCGTAAATCAATCAGAATCAATAACTTATGTCGAATTCATTGTCTCATTCTTATACAAGGAAGAACTCTCATCATAACTATATAACGAATCCATGTTCTGCAACGTTGTTTTTCCATTATTTCCTTTTCAACAATATTTTATCTTTTAAATTACAAATGGTTTGTTCAACGAATGGAAAAATACTCCTCACTCAGAAACATTTGAAACAGAATCCACACGTTTTCACACGTGTGTTCCAGCGTTCCATGTGAATCTCGCGTGAATGACGGTTATTTCCCCCTGCGTTTATCGGTCTTTGCCGGGAACTCTACCTTCCTTCAGCCAAATCCTCACAAACCAAACTACAAATTGAAATCATCACGTGATGAAAACTTAACACGTGTGTTTCACGTCCCACGTGAATCTCGCGTGGATGACGTGATTTCCCCCTGCTTTTATCGGTTTTTGCCGCAATTCTACTCCCCTCTAACCAAAATCCTTCCAGAACAAACTGCGAATCAAAACAATCACGTGATAGAAACTTTACCCGTGTGTTGCACGTGTTCCACGTAAATATCGCGTGGATGACGTGATTTCTCCCTGCTTTTATAGGTTTTAGCCGAGAATTCTACCTTCCTTCCACTATAATCCTCATGGAGCAAATTGCAAATCAAAAAAATCACGTTAGATAACCTTTACACTTGTGTTTCACGTATTTCCAATAAATCGCTTGTGGCTGACGTTATTTCCCCCGCTTTTATCGGGTTTTTGGTAACTCCACTTTCCTTCAACCAAACTTCTCACAAACCAAACTACAAATTGAAATTATCACGTAAGATAAACTTTACACGTGTGTTTCACGTATTCCACGTAAATATCGCGTGGATGACGTGATTCCCTTCCCTGCTTTTATCGGTTTTCGCCGGGAATTCTACCTCCCTCCCTGCCTCCCTCAAAAGCATCGATTGCCTCAAGCGTCTTTGCCCATTTGCGCTGCAACCGCCGCTTTTTATCAGCAATACCTCGGCCATAGTACTTTCCACTCCTATGTAGATGTTACCGTAATAATGAGTACATTCCAGTCACACGTACAGTACATTCCATTCTTTCGTGATATGTTACCGTAATAATAAGTACAGTTCATTTATACGAATAGTACATTTCATTCCTATGTGAATTGCTACAGTATGCAGTTGAAACTTCGACGTGGATTCTAGATAGTGTTGTCGGCAGTATGTTGTGAATAGGATGAGTTTTACCAAGTTTGTTTATTAGTGTGCTTTTCTGTCATTTGGTATGACTTGAACTTTTTTTGTCACAGGTGAAATTCTACTGCTCCGTTGCTATATTATGTAGCCGACAATTAACTAGTGTTTTTACATTGCTGTTAGAGTGGTTCACCACAGTGCTTCGCGGGATTTTAGTGAAAACACCCCAAGTGAACCTCACTTTTCTGTCTCACGTGTTTCAGGGTCCCCTTTCTGCCCTGGTGCGGTAGAAGTATCTCGTAAAGCTAATATTTTACTACCAATAAAATCTCACCAACTACTCACCAATGTTGATTTCCATTGTAAGGAAACTGCGCGAGAGGTGCTCATGATACAGGTAATTTGATTTTCTCATGGGACGTTGGTTACACAGTAAATAATGTTTCGGTTTTCCTGTTCGGTTTTAATCGGGTGTTGACTTTTTGTGTTCTGCAAGCTGTGCTAATCTGCAAGGTAATGAAATACTACCTAGAATAGGCACATACTGAACATAACAAAAGCTCAAAACTAAAACAAGCCCCCATTTTTTCACGTTACCAAATGTTTCACCTTACTGTGATATAGTTGTCGTCAATTCCGTTCTCGTTTATCTCTGAATTTCACCTCTTTCGATAAAACCAAATCTCTGCTAACGTTTCTGCAGCTTTATAGAACTACGTAAAGGAGGATAGTTTTCGAATTACTCAAAGGACGCCAGACACGAATATGGAGCTTTTACCGTCTGACCCAATGCGATGGACAGTCTGTCCCACGGCATTTTGTATAACCGTCTAACTTCTCCTAATTTGCGTGATGTCTCGTCGCACAACGCGCTATGCTAGTCTATAATAATTATTATAAGCGCTATGCTAATTTCTGGCCTCGATTCGTGTCCTACCTTCTTTGAGATAGCCCCAAGAAGTAGTCATTCGAAAATCTTGGCACGATGCCAATGGTTCTCAGTGCAAACGAAAAGAACTATATCTGCCAATCGGTGAGAAATTTTCACACTCAACGTTTTTCGCCCCGTTATGAGGCAATTTGGAATGACGACCGAAATGGAGCTAGATGTAAGACATGGCAATTATATAAAAACAACATTGTAAAATTATTTTTCTAGTTAACAAAGTGTGAATCTGACATACAAAGCGCTATTCACTTTGTTCCAAAAGAGAAGAAGAGCCACTTTTACAATTCCTATAAATGAACTTTTGTCCTATTCTACGCCCATTCTCAGTTGGCTCAACTAGAATTGAACGGTTTTTCACCTGAAGGAAACAAGGAAAATTTAACTACAAACCTCTATCTCTATCTCTCTATCTTTCTCTTTCTTTCTCTCTCTCTCTCTCTTTCTCTCTCTCTGTCTCTCTCTCTCTCTCTCTCTCTCTTTCTCTCTCTTGTCCCAGCTCTCTCTCTCTCTTTTTCTCTCTCGCTTTTTCTCTCTCTCTATCCCCTCCGCTTTTCAATATTTTACTATTCCTAAAGAAAACAACTAAAATGCCCTTTTCTAACAAACCACATGCATCACAACTGCGCTCTACGCGTGTACTATCACTTGGCGCACCTCAATGTGTCGCATTGTTTACTTATAGTGCCGGTAAGCTGGTCCAATCAATGTAGTACTCTTTGTTTCCAAAACGAGCTAAACTCCAGTTACCATGTTAAATGAGAAAAATGAGGGGTACATAATCTTCAGAAAAAGTAAAACTCATGCTTACTAGTTATAATGACTCATAGTTTTGCTTACTGGCCTGAATGAAAATAGGAGCAATTAGCAACTACCGCCTTTTAAATGAAAACGGAGAGCAATTTGGTTTCTCGTAAAGCTGCTGTATCCTAATTTCGATTAGACGCGCTGCGTGGCGCGCGGCATTGTCATGTGAATGGTCATGTGGACTGGTCAAACTAATATACGAGTTATTTGGGCTATCTGATCTGAGTACAGTTGAAAGCAGCCCGAAACAAAACCTCTGCTCAAGTGGTGTTCCGTTCTTCTTTGAGTTTCTCTGTTTTTTCAGTAGTATGCGACTAAACGGAAGGTGGTTTGAAATATCCACGAAAGATACAAAATACGAGAAAAAAGTTCGAAGTGGTTAGAGGATGCTTTCATGTTCCTCATAACAGCTGTTCAGTCTTTATTCAACCTATTAGTTGAGATTATCTTCGTTTTTCCCATTCCCCAACTGGGCAACATAAAGAATTCTTATTATTCATTTTATTCCTACGACATTTGTATTCTAAGAACGCTATCTGTCGACCACATTCCTTCCAACTCTAGCAGTCTAGCCATACATTATTAATTTCGAGAAAGCATCAAAGTTTTTCATTTTTCGTTTTTCATAGAACAGAGATTCTTGATAATTTTTTTGACCATTTTTGCGTGATTGCGTCCACGTATGCTTCTTCTCACGATTTCGGATACACATACAGTACACATCTGTTCTTCTAATGACTGATTTGGAATACAAGATAATGGTCTAAACTCGAAATAAATGGTTTCTGTAGTTTTGGCTGTGAAACCTCATCAGGTAAACCTATGGAAAACTTATTTTTCGAGTAAAACACAAAAACTGTTAATACATTTGAGTTACTCTAGAGTTTCCCATTATCTATCGCTTCTACGTGGTAAGTCGATAATTTTCTATATTTTTTTCGAGATTAACAACATTTCTCTTCTTTCAATTTTTCTTCATTCAAATGACTGTTCCTTATGTTTTCGCTAAACCCATCCACCTCTCCGTTCACGTGACGTTTTCCCATCAATTGGCCGGTCGTTATTAGCTCCTTCCCTAATTGCCAGCTATCGAATATTCCTAGAATTCTCCTCTTTTTCTCCAAAAGTCCATTTCTCTCCTAAAATGTCTTTTCAGAATCTTTGACTGTTTTATTTTGTATGAAAATACGAGATTCCAGGCAGTTTGCCAATTTTCAGGCAGTTTGCGAAAAAAAGTATAGTTGTGTTTCATATTCAAAAATACCATTATTATTAGTTTCTTTATGCACGTATGTATCACCTTCATTCTGCGTAAATTCTATTTTCGTTCAGTTAACCTATTACTATTCATTCAAATGTTTCAGGGACTACTTATATAAGTTGTGGTTGTGAATTCCCCTTAAGATGGTGCGCATCCACGACGACGAGGGAGATGGAGCTGGACCAGATTTCAACGAGGAGGACCAGCTCAGCAAGGAGTTCGCCCCCAAGGAGATGCCAATGCAAACGGAACCCGTTACCACCACCATGGGGTGAGCGAGGGAAACATATACAACAATAGTAATATCAAAATCGCGCGCAGCGTAGCTATCAGTCATTAGAAGAACTTCTAATATCAAAATCGTGCTTTTTGCATGGTCACGTAACCCACTGCGGAGTGAGCGAGGATCTGCTTGTAGTCTGTAGTATGGTTCATAGTGTCGTGAGTTGGCTCCACTATGAGAGAATAATGTACTGGCACCGTAGCATGGTCGGGAAAGTGGTGAGTTCACCCTGATTGAGTACCTGATCACAGTCTGGCCACATAGTTGCCAACCTTCCGTGTTTAAGCATAGTGGGGGTGACCCAAATCTGGGTCAGGTAGTGTCCAGATAGTTCAGCTCGGAGCTGACCTTTTCCGGAGACTTTGCTACGGTACCTGGTGTTTACAAAAACGTGAGAAACACATCAGAATACGAAAACGTGTCTTCATATGTTCCGTGTCTCAGTTTTCAGTATTGACTTGGAAATTCACAAGATTGCGTGAATGGAATATTTTGAGCTGTTTGTAATACTTAACACGGTCAGAACAAAGAAAACAATTCGAACAGCACGGATTGTTAACAGGAATATATTTTCTCAAACTATGGTTCGCCAAAAAGTATTGTTCGAAAACATTCAAATGCGATAGTTTCGAATGTAAAACACGAGCAAATGGGTCATGTATGGCGTAGTTTATTAGTGGTTTATCGCTTTTATTCCATTTATAACGAAATCAATGCAATATCGGCTGGGCACTTTTCGCGATTTCAAACACCGCATTTATTGAAGAAGTTCATCGCAAACATTGTCTCATTGAAACAAATATAATAGCCAATCAAAATGTTCAATAACTCAGACATTATGTTTTTACTCTCTTCAATTGTTCTCGAAGTCTGAGTACGTATGCTATACTGTTAGTCAGTTGCACAGTCACGTGAAACATGTTAGACACAGCAGAACTCATCAAAATTCAATGAAAAAATTCACGATTACTCATTAGAATCCAAACTTTACGTGACTGGTCAATTTACTTCTAGAACATCCCTCCATCACATCCTGCGTCTCTCACTTTGCGCACTATTTCAAGACACTTTTATCCCTGCGGGATGTGAGAGTAGAGAAATAGCGTATGTCTGAGGAGATGCAGGTTGGGATGAAAAGTTTGGATTGTTCATTAATACGGTATGTAATTCACACGTTCCACGTGATTATTTGATTAATCAGTAGTTTAAAATCAGCTTGTATATTTTACAGTTTTTCAACGCAAAACTAATTGTAACTTCATTTTCAACAAATAAGTGTCATAAATAAGTTTTTTATGACTTAATTAAACAAAAAGTGGCTTAATATAACTTATTTATCTCTCTCTGTGGACAGCAATTTAATTGGCCTTATAACATTCACACACTTATAATATGCGCTTGAAACATTGATGTGCTTGTTGACTGCGCTAGAGGAGTGCTCTCAGAGACGTGTATCCCGGCAATCTCGGATCCTTATTTCAACCAATCAAAAAGATTCCAAAAAATGCTTACATTAGCTATCGACTCAATATTCAATAAAACCTAATAGTACATAGTTTTTGTCTATGTATTCTAATTTGTTGTTCTTCTTACATACCCCTATATGAAAACGGTTTCTGACTATCTGTAGTTACATTAGTGGAGGGAATATCTAACCAAGAACACTTTCTATCATGTCGCAAATTTTTCTAAAGGAAACCTATTCGAAAAGTTTTCAAGTATGTTTAAAAATGCGACTCAACTTGCAATGCCCAACGACTTCAAGTCGATTTCAACTAGAAATTCGACACCGAAACTTCTTTTCACAATTCAAAAAACTCATTCACGTGTTCAAAAACCTTTCTATTCCGTTCTATTCTGACAAAAGTGTACCCTCCCCCGCATGTACTTCAGTTACCTATAAAAGTACACGAACTTTGTCTACTTTTCATTCATTAGTACTTTCAAAATGAAAACGGATTATGTTTGTCTCGTAAAACTGGTCTAGTGAACATTTTTCTCGTTGCACTTTTGCGATTTACGGCTATCAACCTCAAACATTGCTCAGTATTTTCAGTACTCGAACATTTTTAATATCATCCTAATAAGGTTTACAAACTAATTTGTTAAAGCCATAATACTTGGGGTCAAACATTCTTGAATTTATGTTACAAACCCGTCATATTTTATTCGATGACAACTTGTGGGCAATATTTGCTAAAATTTTCAACCAAAAAATCACTTGAGTTAAACTTCATGTTCGATTGAAACACTTTTTTCCTTGCGTCTTTGAACGAATTATGTTTCGTGACATTTACTATATATACCACATGAAACGCAGAGGTGCGTCAAGACGGCTGAAAATCGTGATCTTCTCCCAAGTTCCACACGTTGTATTACTATGGGTTCTCCACAAATTGAACTTGGGTGTGTGTTGATCGGACAGAATATGGATAATAGTATATTATTATTATTTTCTTCTTATTTTGTCTAATTCCCCCACTTTGCAGAAGTACGACAACCAAAGAATCGATGCAAGATGTGGTAATGAAGAAGGTGATTGACGTGAAAGACGTCGTCAAGGCAAAGGTTATGAAAGAGACCGGAAGTGAGTTACACCCTCACACTTTTATATTTTAGTACTTTTGAACTTTCAACTGTTTGACTTATAAACCACACTTTTCCATTTTTCTATTTTGTTTCTTTGAATTTTTCCATTCGACTGAAAACGGTCGAAGAAGAGTTTGAGTTGAATATGCGTGGAACATTACTAACATTTTACCAGGACACATGTTTTCCTTTCACGTTTTTGTTCAATTCAATGTTTCGTGTTTGATTCAAATTCGTATTCTACTGACTCGAAAGCCTCCCAACACAACAAGTTTATTGGCCTCGATTTTTGTTTCTATTATATTGAAAAATCTTCATTCCGAATAAGAAAAAAAACTGATTTTCGATCTTTTTGGGCCTTTTGGCGTTAAACTTCGTTTTTGGCGTCCAGGAAACATGAGATTGGGGTGAAATATTGATGCGTCTAGCACTATGGAGAATCAATAGAGTAGCCCTAGGTGGTAACCCCCCCCTCTCCTTTCTTCCTTCTAAGCCCCTCGGGGACGGCCTAGTGTTATATGACCGAAAACGAGAGAAACAGAAAAGTGGTCTTTTATTGCTAGAAAAAAGGTTGGAAAACTATTTTCTGCAAAAAGAAAGATTGTAGTTACCTTTTTTGGGAGAAACACTAAACTCCATGGTAAAACGTGAACAATAAAATACCGAAAACCGTTTTATGTTAGTTATATGCGCGTGAAACGTTGAACACAGCACAACTCAGGAATGTGCAATGACAAACAGCCAGACTCCTCATTTCTAACTTTGAGCGACTATTCAATTTACTTCTAGTATAAACTGGATAGTTTCTCGTCATCCAAATGCAATAAACAACCATCATTTCCATTTCAGTTCCCGAATGGGCCTTTGTGTTTCTGGGCATTTTCGCACTTCTCATTGTACTTGGATGCGTTTTTCTCCTGATCCGGAAAATATTCGGAAAAAAGAGACACGGAGAGAAGAATAAGAAAGGATTCAAGGTTGGTCAAAAGTTTGAAAAAAAAGCAATAAATGTTTGACGAGAAAATTGTTACGTGGCACGTACAGAAAACGTGTGTATTCGTGAATTCGTATGGCAAAGTGCAAGTGTACCTCGTCCCGGAACTTACTCTGCACCCTCCTCGTCGGCACACTATTTTCGTTCTCTGACCACCGGCGGCAAACAAAGTTCATTTTTGAACTATGACCCCTGATGTTCATTCACGTGACAATTTTTTCGAGACTGCCTGAAACCTGGTATATACTAGAAGTAAATCAAATAGTCACGTTAAGTTAGCATTCGAATGAGACAGCGTGCACTTTGTCATTGCACGTTTCTTAGTTCTGCTGTGTTAAACCCATTTCATGTGACTGTGAAATTGACTAATAGTATATAATAATCATGTTTCAAGACGTTTCGGATAACAGTAGCGATGTTGTATTAAAGGGTTAAAACAGAGTTGAACATAGTTTTGCTCCTTGTGAAAATATATCGCTGTTCCTTATGTTTTGCTTTTTCTGACTTGATTAATGAACCCCATCGCTCATTCGAAAGGATGAGGTATTACCCAGAACGAATGACTACGCCTTAAATATCTCGTATGAGACAAGGGTACTCAAATGTTTCAGGACGATTTCGACTATCTAACCACCGAAAAGCTGGATACTCTTCAACCACAGTGCATATTCAGATTTTAGCCAGTAGCAGCACTATATTGGAGTGCTAAAATGGAATATAAAATGATTTTGTACATTATGATAATCCAATAAAAGGCAGTTACAAAAAGAGTGGTCGATGTGGTTGTATATCGTACGGTTTCTATTTTCTTTTAAACATTTTTCTTTTTAGGGACTCTTCGGCAAAGGAGGTGACTTAGTGGCAGGGAAGGACGTTGGAGCTGGGGTGAGCAGTAACTTTATTTGATTCTTGTAGTTTATGGTTATAGAACATGTTAACTTCACAAAAAAAGGCGTCACAGGCCGGAATTGAACCCGCGTCCAGCAAATGAAAAGTAGTAATGATAACCACGGCACTAACTGATTTTAACGAACCCCCACAAACTGACTGTTACGGCCCGAAGTTGTGTTCCTGGTGTTTTCTCACCATAGAAGTGATGGTGTAGTGAAAATACCGTTGAAAACGTCACACAATCTGCTTTCAAAAATGATAATCACAAATCTCATCTGTTTCCCTTTATAATTTTTAATTTTGGTCGTTTTCTGACGAACGGGCCGAGATGTGTATTTAATTAGTTCTGGAGACGGAGGGCACCCCTTTCAATCATGGAAAACGTCTAAAAAGATGTGTCACAGCCAAGAGTAATTAGAGACTACCGTACTAACTGACACTAATTTCTGGAAAGTTCATTCCGAGAATATGTGACTCTAACTGAGGAAACGTGACAGACCATGTACAAGTGTGAAATGTGTAGGAAGACATCTTGTTCACGTGGAATGTGAAGACGCGCGTGTACTGAGTCCTCCCTTGTACCAACGAAACATCAAACTGTTCTCAAAGGCGTCTCAAACGGTCAATGAAATCCCAGGCATTCGGAGACAGTCCGCGTCCTTCTGATCTCTTTTTTTCTATACCCTAACCACCTCTCTCGTGGAGGTCGCTACAATACTATTGAACCAACTGGTTGTTAACAATTTTCAGAAAACTGGCATAAATTTCGTAGAAAGTGAACTTGGTTACTCGAAAACGCCCTTTAACATTACAGTGAAGTGCTTCTAATTAATGTGTTCTGTAGTGTTCTTCTAATTCGTATTATATTCATTTCAAAGAAAAAAACATTATTATAAATTATTCTTTTTCAGCTTCAACAAGATCTGGATGCCTTGGAGGCCAACATGGAAGAAAACGAAAAAGCACAGGCGGAAGAAAAAGAGGAAATCAAACTGGGAAGAATACAATACAAATTGGACTACGATTTCCAGCAGGGACAGGCGAGTTATAGTCGTCGCCAACGGAAAGGCGGGAGGATACTGTATATCTCAGTTCTCGCTGTGTACGAACACATGTCTTCGATTCGTCAACAATGTTGTTATAAACCTAGTTGGTGTACAGTGTAGTGGTTAGCGTCCGCGCATAAAAAACTTTTGGGCCCGGTTCGAGTCTCACATGAGGCGGATATTTCATGAATTTGGCTTGCACATGATGAAGAAAAACTAGATACCAGTCACAAGTAAGATATATGTAATGAGCGCGCTACATTGCAGTGCGCCTAAAAGTTACAAAACGCGCCCTATACGCATAAACCATCTTAAGCCAAACTTGTGACGATTCTGTTATTATTTTGTAAAGTTGCATGCTTCACAATACAAAAAGTAACACTGCTGTCAATTAGAAATTAATTAATTCGTTTTACAACAGAAAAATAGTGCCACTTTTACAAATTTTCAAATGGACAAGCACTATAGTGCTGTGGAAAATTGGTGTTAAGGGGTCGTTCAAAGATTTTTTCCCAAAACAGAAGGCAACAATATCTTTTCGGCAGGTTTTCGCTTTCTTCGAGAACAAACTTCAATAATGGCAACTTACAGTTTTATAAATGATAAGAGTTTTGAAAAAATAATCATATAGAGAAACAAGACAGCTCATTTGCCTGTATTAGTTTAGCTAATCAATCCTGTTACATTTCCAAGAACCCTATTTATATCCGAAGTTTAATCTTGTTTTGCTATTTTCGTCAATCAGAGATGCAATCAATTTGCGAGCAGTAGAAGGGTATAAGTAAAGAGCGCGCAACAGCAACAAACAAAGAGAGCAAGAGCGCAACGAGCGCATCAACCAAACCTCGAGGAAGAATGGGAGACAAGTCGTGCTACATGGGAGCTGGAGGCTACGGCAGTGGATACATGGGAGCCGGAACTTCGACCGGAGCCGGATACGCCAGAGAGGAGTACGCACAGAGCGGCGCCAGCAACACCGGAGCCAGCAGCGGTGGACAGTCCGCCCCCCAGGTGTTCAAGCCCCGTACCGACCAGTCTTGCTACATGGGACCCAACTAGATTGTTGCCACCACAATAAACATGCTTTCCTAACATTGCAGTGCGCCAAATGGCATCACACGCAGTTCAGAGTACGTATGATAAAAGGTCCCGGCACCTTCATCCCATCCTGCGTCTCCTCAAACATACGCTATTTCCCTGCTCTCACATCCCGCCGGGATGTAAGAGACGAGAAATAGTGAGGCAGAGCGAGAGACGGAGGATGAGATAAAGGTGCCGGGATCTTCCAGCATACGTAAAGAGTGGTTAAACAGGGAGTCGTCGTGGAGTGATTCGTGAAAACTGCTGTGTGGTCAGATCAAACTACAACTATTTTATGACATCATTTCATATGTTGTGGAACTCGATGAGCAAAGATATAGGAAAACTTGAAGGAGTTGATTTGAATGTTATTCAGATGCGATCGACATTGCTGTCTTATTTCCGAATGTTCCATATGAATTTCAATAGATGCGCGTAGTTAACTGAGATCCAAAAAAGCTTTCCCTGACTTGTAGATGGTAATGTACTTCCATCCCTTTGGGGACTCAGTTTAAAGAGGTGCAAAAAGGAAAGTTCATATTAGAGGGCTGCTCAAGAGAAACAGAAACAAAAAACGTTCAATTCACAGTAACGGACCCAAGTTGCATACGGTTCACGTGTTTGTGTCTGTTTTGGGGCGCGCAACGTTGAGTTCAGGTACCCCGGGGTACCTAGACTAGCTTTCCATTCCGTCCTCCTTTAATACCAATATCCTGAAGAGATTGTTTTGATTGTGAATCCATTTCAAGGAATAAACATTAGTTATATATTCCATTCCAGCTGACGGTTACCGTAATCCAAGCCGAGGACCTACCCGGAATGGACATGAGTGGCACTTCGGACCCCTATGTCAAACTATATCTCCTCCCCGAGAAAAAGAAGAAGGTCGAGACGAAAGTACACAGAAAAACACTCAACCCCGTCTTCAATGAGACATTCATATTCAAGGTAAACATGGTTGGAAAGTTAGTATTTCTGTGTTTAGAATCAACGGGCTTTGTACTGTATTGTTATTCCAAAACTGTTGGAAGGGGGAAGGTATCTTGATTTAAGTGGTTACGTCTGGGGTAGAGGCGAAACGTACCATTTTCCATACTCTTTCTCTCTTTGTTTTTCTAGTTCGTATTACTTCTCTCGGCTTCACTTTTATTTACAACATGTATAAGGTTCGTTGTATGTTAAATAGTACGTTGAGCGTGTGACTGTGCTCTGTTGTGTTTCGTTGTTTTTTCGGTCATTGTTGGGAGAGTGCGCAGATAAAAGTACACACAAACTAGATTCATCCACTATACTGTTGGTCAATTGTAGAGTCATCATACAGCAGAACAAAGAAACGTGCAGAGACAAAGTGCACGATTCCTGATTAGAATGCTAATTTTACGTGACTTCTAGTGTACACCTTTTTTCTAGGTCGCCTTCAACGAAATAACCGCCAAGACCCTCGTGTTCGCCATCTACGACTTTGACAGATTCAGCAAACACGACCAGATTGGACAGGTGAGGAACAAAGAAATTACTAATTTCCACAAATATGTGACGTATTTAAACACGCGTTGAAACTCACGAATGAAGTTGCGAATACTCTCCGTGGTGCATCAACACGTGCGAAACGGAAGGCTAATGATTTCTATAGGAAATTCTCTAGAATTTAAGAATTGAGAAAAACAGATACAATTCGAAACCACTTTAAAATTGAACGAGAGCCATTAAAACTGTCTTTGAAACTGACGGATGAAGTTATGAATGTGTTTTCTGTTGAAAGAAGGACGAGTATGTGGTCCGATCCCAACGGTTCAGTCCTTTAAACTGCAATACACTTTTCAATTGCAGTTCAAAGGACCGTTGACACGAGATTGGTCCACATAATCGTCCTACTTGAACTATCCGAAACAAAGTTTTCTTCTAGCAGCTCAGGTGGAAAATGAATTTTCGGTGTAATTGTAGTTTGTAGTTTCATCTGAACTCCATTTTAGGTTCTCATTCCGCTGGGCAAAATAGACTTGGGTCAAGTGATCGAAGAGTGGAAGGACATCGCCCCGCCCCCTGACGACAAGGAAGCGGTACGCTATAGTCCATGTCGTGCCTACGTAGACTCCTACCGTAACTAATCCAAGACTGCAGTGTTGGTCTTTGATTGAAACCGCGGCTAATTATTTTTACTTGAGGAATCACGATTATGTGGTCCAATCGCAACGCTTCAATCCTTTAAAAAGCAATACATTTTTCAATTGCAGTTTGAAGGAAAAGGACCCTTAAAATGGGGTTGGTCCACATTGTCGTCCTGCTTTAAGAAGAATTAGACCTGTTTTCAATTACGATGAGGATCTCATATATGCTGTGGAATTGAGTTATAAAACTGCGTATTTTTGGAGTCTAGTTCATTAGCGCAGGTCCAGATTGCGCAAAGCACCAGGCACCAGCAGCACGCAAACTTACATCATTTAAAATCGTGGATAGAGCAAGAGCGTGTGTTTCACGAGGCGTAGCTCTAATGATTCGAGAGCCGGTAGCGTCAGGTAAACTGGCGCACAACGCGTAGAAACAGTGAACACCCTATGAAAACTGCGTAGTCGATCACGTGTCTTCACGTTTTAGGTTACTGGTCACTTTTAATTTAGAACGTAGGGTTTCCGCGCGGAATAGACAGTCATAAAACTTGTTTCGTCACTGGATATTACCCTTGACACGAAAGTTTGCATGACTGACCAAATTCGTGGATTATAATGCAGCTGAATGTTTATCGTCAGTATAAGAGGCCATGGGTGTTGAAACAATGTTGCTGTAAGCATAATATATGAAAAGTGTAAACCAAAAACACGTAGGATAGGATAAAGCACGTGCACTCTCAATAATATTATCATTTTTATTCATATTCAAAACATTTCTCTTTAATTACATATTATTTTCCAAATTTCAGGAAAAAAGTCTTGGCGATATTTGTTTCTCATTGCGCTACGTGCCCACGGCTGGAAAACTGACGGTCGTTATACTGGAGGCGAAGAACCTCAAGAAAATGGATGTCGGAGGGTTGTCAGGTGAGAGAGGGAGAGAGAGAGGGAGAGAGAGAGAGGGGGGAGAGGGAGAGAGAGATTGAGAGAGGGAGAGAGAGAATGAGAGTAGAGGAAACCGAGCACAGTAAAAACCGTCGAAAACCCGAGGCACTCTTTTTAAAACAAGTGCCCAATTCCCACAACTCTTCATAATCGATTGATTTTAGTCGAATAGTGGTACGATTTCGGTTTTGGAAGCTGAATACTTGCACCAAAGGAAGCAGAATATATTGGCGCCGCGCCAAAGCATGTGTCTGTCTAATGCTTATTCCACTTGCAGATCCATACGTGAAGATAGTGTTACTGCAAGGAGGAAAGCGGCTGAAAAAGAAGAAAACGTCCATCAAGAAATGTACTTTGAACCCGTACTACAACGAGTCATTCTCCTTCGAAGTTCCGTTTGAACAAATACAGGTAGGGAATTTACGAGAGTTTTCACGTGAATCAATAGAAGTACAAACTCAAATTCTGATTTGTTCGACGTAACAGGACTGTATCAGTTCTATGGTAACTATGCGGTCAGAATTTGATTTCTGTACGCTTCAAAAGCGGAATATGTGATTTCTGAAAATACACTACACTTGTTAGACATGTAAACCTTTCTAACACATTTGCTAATTCTAACTATCCGAATGTGCTAAACTTCACACAGCTTATATGAGGCCGTATGTATGAAACATCCCGGGTCGGGTTGAGATGATATCTCGTCCTGAATTGGCTGAGAAATAGCCGAACCGAGCCCGGGATAGCATTCCGAGATTTCGAGCCGGCCCAGGATGTTTCATGCATACGGCCTCTCTATCCCAACCTGCGTCTCCTCAAACATGTGCTATTTCTCTACTCTCACATCCCGCTAACACAAGATTCGCAAAATAGCGCGCAAAGACGCAAAGTGAGAGACGTAGGATGGTATGAAGATTTAGGAATGTTCTAGCATACGTACTCATAGTTCTTGACATTCCTGTCCTGATATTGGCTGTGTGCGAATTAAACTTAAAAGGAATTTATTTCATAGAAAACACATTTCCGAAAAGTTACTGACTCACATAATTTAACGAGGATACACAAACGCTGGTCAAGGTGGTAGTAGTTACTATATAAACATGGCAAAAAACCACCTGGAGGTTTTGTTGGCACGCTGCCGAAGTATCAGTTGAAATGGCTAGAACTATAACAATCTCTGTGTTCTCGTCAATAAGTTGTTTCAGAAAGTTTCGCTGATGATCACTGTAATGGACTATGATAAACTGGGATCAAACGATGGCATCGGTAAATGTCTTCTGGGCTGCAACGGCACGGGAGCGGAACTGAGGTGGGCAGACAGTCAGAGAGTGTGAGAGAGAGAGAGAGAGAGAGCGTGTAGATCGAAGAGACGCAGAGAGTATGTGCTCCAAGTGTCTAAGCGCTCTCGACCGACAACGAGTTGTTCATTGGTATAGAATGGGAAATTGTTTTCTCAATCTATAATAGATTGAAACATGCTTTGAATTGAAAACAAAATTGTTATAAAAAAACCGTCAGAGCCCTGGCGTTTGTACTACCTTCTATCACCACATTTTTGACTTCGACAATATATTAGACGTAAACGGAATACCATTTCATGTGTTTCGAACGTTTCACTTCCCATTGTCAATACTAATTACTAATAGGTTAGTATTAAAGTAGGAAAATTATGTGAAACAATCCCGACGCATAGGTCCTTTAAACTGTAATTGAAAAAGTTTGCAGTTTAAGGACTGAAGCTTTGGGATTGGTCCACATAATCGACCTTCTTTAACAATAGTAATGATGTTATAAATAATAATAATGTTGTTTGTAGGCATTGGATGGACATGTTGGCCTCGCCGCGCCGGCCGATTGCTCAATGGCACACCCTCGGACCGGTGGAGGAGGAGGAAGAGAAGAAGAAGTAGACACCTTATATAACCTCTCAGAAACATTTACGTGAATGATGAGTCTTGAACACTTCGGAATGTATTTATACTTTTTTTGAAACATTGACGTGGTGAAGAAAACACACACAATCACTCTCCTCCACATTATATATAACTTCTCCCTGAAACATTCACGAGGATGATACCATCATTGTCAATCCCACTCTCGATGTATTTATATCTTCTCTGAAACATTCACTTCGTTTCTCTTTACCTTGGACTGATTACATTCCATACCACAACATAGAATAGTTTTTTCATTGTTTCATAAGAGCAAATGGTGTACGGCATAGAGTATAGCTTTACAACCGTTTGATTATTGTGCTTTGATATATATTTTATTTAGTCAAGTTTCTCTCTTCCATTTCAAATGTACCATTAGATTGCCTACCCCTAACCCCGTGATTACAAAAGTAATAATTAATATTAGAGCTTAGTCGATCTCCGCCTCTATGTATTACACGTTCTCTTCTCTGGTTAGAGTGTGTTAGAGATAACGTATTTGAGGAGAGCGCAGACACGGTGTATACTGTAGAAGAGAACGTGCTGCTTCCTCATACTATACACCATTCGCTTATTTCCCTATGAATACATTTATGTCGTTGTTGCGAGTAGTTTGTGTTGTGAGATAACATTCATATTTTTATTTTAACTTTAATCCACATGTGCCAATGTAAAGAACATTGGCAAAAAGTTGTCCAGGCTTGAAACTCAACTATATTTCTCGGAAAAACACTTTTGGAAAATTAGTCGGGTTTCACCTTGAAATTTTTCTCTAACTTCATCTATTCAACCAAAGTTTCTTGATTTAACATGCCATTTCTAGTACAGTATCTGGTAACCTTTTAACCAAGTTAAGCCTAATGACAATTTTTATTTTCTTCTTCGTTGTACAAACTCCAAACTCTTTACTTCTCAGTCAACTTAGGTTCTCGTCAGATTTTTTATAATCATTTCATACTCACTGCTTCAGAGATTTGTAATTTAAGCAATTTGTGCATTAGTTGTATTTTGTGCTTATTTATTTCTAGATAAAACAGAACATTAAATCATATTTTTATCTAAACATTTTCACTCGTAACAGCGGATTGAAAATACAACAATTCGAAGAAGCATCTATCACATAAATAATTTGAAAAAGAAATATTAAACAAACTTCATCTCGAGATGGATTGATAAAACTGTGTCTCTCATTACACACGCTCTCTCGTTTACTCTAATAATACCAGATGATAGATCACGTGAAACAGAGAGACGCAGAATGCAGAGAACACATTCGCTAAAAGACTCCATCTCGAGACAAAAACTCTCAAAAATACCGGCTTTCATAAAATTGTTGACAAGGAATCATGGTATCTGACGGAATTCCACTAGGAACAGAGAACTCGCGCGACCAACCCAAAATGCACACAGAGGGAGAGAGGGAGGGACGGCGAGAAACAGAGAAAGAGAGGAGGGCCCGACAGAACACCCACACAATAACCGCGCGGGCCCAAAGGCACTGGGGCGCTTAGACCTGAGTAGCAGAGAGGTTGTTATTTACAACACAAAGAACGATCAATCAAAGAGTATCGAAAACCACCCAATGGAACAGCAATCGTGAAAGACTAAAACACATCAACACTTGAGAGAGAGAAACAGGCCGAGATGTATAGCTCGCGTCAGCCTCAGGTGCTAGTCTACAGTATGTCAGTGTCTGTGCTCTCTCGAAAACACCTACTATCTACGCACACGCTGACCACACCGTAGCTCGACAACTGAGGAGACCGGGGACAACAAAACTGACTTTGAACAGGCAAGATAACAGAACAGATGAGATACAACTGACATTTTATGGATAGGACTGGTTTGTAGTTTGATAATCGGTGAGTTTCAGGCAAAATGCATGTGTTCGACATCAAACTACAACCCAGCCATGATCACCATCTACTGATGTCGCATGGCCTGGAAGCCCTCCTGTTGCAGGCGTCGCATCATGTCCGAGTTGGAGAGGATGCTGCCCGCGGCCTGCCCGGCCATGCCCGCTCCCATGGCCCCGCCCCCCGCCAACTGGGCCAACGGGTTGGCGGCCATCAGCTGCTGCTGGAGCATCTGCTGCATCATGTGCGGGTTCATCATCAGCTGTTGCTGCAACTCGGGTGGCAACATGCCAAGTCCGCCCGCGGCCGACTGCATCTGAAATAAAATCGATAAGCTCAATCGATAATCAGAGAAAATCGATAATCTACACAGCCGTCTATCTTCACACTAATACTAGAACACTGATGGGTCTATCCCAGCCTTACTGTCTTCCACTCATCTAGTTCAACTATGTAGACTGCATGAAACATTTGGTCACGCATCGAACGCAAATCCAAGTTTCTGGAACATTTGGTCGCGTAAGTGAGCGAAACCTACAAAATCTCCAACTTTTCTGTCTACGAGTCAATTTGTGTACCAACCTGTTGTGACATTTGCTGCTGCGCGGCGAGGAACTCCATCATGCGCAGTTCGTTGGCGGCTGCCTGGTTCTGGCCGGCTGCCTGGTGCGGGGGCAGGAAGGGACCACCCATCTGGGGACCAGCCATCCTGCCGTCCAAGAAGGGACCACCGCCGCCCATCAGCGACATTCGCGACTGCACCTCGCGCTGCTGCAGCAGACTCAACTGCTGCTGACGCTGTTGCTGCTGCTGCATTTCCAGCTGTTTCATCATCTGAAAGAATGACGTCATCATCAATCGATAAACATGTATTGCATGGTGTGACCATTCCACAAAAATGAAGCAGTTTTTAGATTCAAATGCGTGAAAAATCATACTTTGTGAGTCTAGCACCAGCCAAGTGCCACAACCTTTCCACGTGGAAAGCAAACATCTACTACAAACGAAATTCTAGCTCAACTTTACCCCCCTTCCCAACCGAATTGATAGTGTGAAGTACCTGCTGTTGGTGTTGTTCCATCATCTGAGCCTGTTGAGCCTGAGCTTGAGCATGAGCCTGTTGCATGGCGTGCGCCTGCTGCATCTGCATTAGAGCCATCGTGACCTGGAAAACGTCAGTTATATAGGATTGAATTATATAAATCGTTATTTCCATTACTAATAATACAAGCATATAAAAGTAAAGGTAGAATCGATTTTACGTGGTAGAATTCAAAACAAGTTGTCATTGTGCTAACACACACTGTATTAAGAAAACAAGTTCCAAAGTGACAAAGGCAAGATCGAAATAGTCGAAATACTGCACAAAGCCTCAAGTTATCCATAACGAATACCGACGGACGTTGTTCACCACTTGAATGTTTCACCAACCTGCTGGGGATCCATCATGCCAAACGGCATTTGACCATTCATTGGAAGGCGAGACAAATCAGCCGAGAGTCCGTTCAGTTCGGGCTGTAAATAATCGATATAAGATTAACTTATTCGAAGAAAAACTATTATTCAAATATTCTATTGAAACTCTATATCAATACTATCACTAAAACAGACTCTTCAAGACATTACACCCATCATCTAACTATAACTACAGTTATCAGTAGAAGTATCCGAAAACGAAAAATTTGACTTGATTCTCATGCAAAAACACTAAGTTGTACTTGTACATAATCGGAAAGCAGGTCGTACCTTTTTGGGGGCGATAGCCGCGGGCGCCGGCGGCACGACGGGGTTCTTCTCGCGCTGCTCTCGCTTCAGACGCGCAATGTCGTGCAGACTGCCGGCCTTCAGACGATAGAAGAGGTCGGTGCGGGAGGAACGATGACCGACACTTCGGACGGTGCCACGCACAAACGTCGCGTTCTTCGTGGAGAAGGCAGTCTAGAAAGATGATAGAGTTGAAATAGACAAAATTGTTCACAATATAAAACTACAACTCACTAATTTTCCGAAAAAACATTGTTTACATTCAAGTCTATACAACTAGTCACAATTGTGACCAGGCATGTGAGAGATTCTTAATTAGGAACAATGAAGCTAATGAGAGAAAGAGAAAGACAGAGAGAAAGAGAGAGAGATCGAAAGAGAGAGAGTGAGAGAGAAAGAGAGAGAGATCGAAAGAGAGAGTGAGAGAGAGAGAGAGAGAGAGAGAGAGAGAGAGAGAGATGTCTACCTCATTGCCGGCCTCCCAGGTGTTGTCTTCTTTCTCGTCGTAGACCTCAGAATCCGAGTTGACCTCCTCCGTCTTGCAGCCTCCCTCGTCACTGTTAGAAGTCGACGGTTCCACCTCCATGGTAGAGGAGATCAACTGCAAATCAATCGATACGCATACTGTACACTGTATATCGAGTAAAATGTGAGTTGATACTGACAAATAGTATAACGAAAAGTATATATGTCCAGGTGAACATAGGATGCGAAATCAATTTGGGTCAAATATGAGGAAATCTCTTACTATGTACTATGAGTAAATGAAGTAGAAGTCAGCTATTTGTTTTCAGAAACATAAAACGTCACGAAAAAGTGAATAAAGAACGTTTTACGCGACTACGCATTCCACAAAAGTGTAAAGTGAGGGGGGGGGGGTATAAATTTCTTAAGTATAAATTTCAATAACAAGAAAAGTCTACCCACCTCCGTACTACTTCCAGTCTCCTGCTTGGGTTCCATCTTGGGTGGCGGGGTGGTGGCTCCATTCTGCTGCTGCTCCTCCTGCGGCGTCGTGGCCGGTGGCGGTGCCGCGGGTTCCACCGCCGCCGGAACCGTTACTTCCGACTTCGTCTCGACGGCCGGAGTTTTTTCTTTCTCCTTTTCCTCTTCTCGACCACTGTCCTCCTCCTTTTCCACGCTCTCTACTCCGTTGGAGACCTGAAGTAGAGAAAAATCAATAAATTACTCTAACTTATAGAATATCATCCATAACTTTGTTGTACTCACTGTAACTGTGAGTCATCATTCAAGTTTCCGTCACACAAAATCAATTTTCAACTACTAATCGCTATATAAAAATTGTTCGGGGTCTGTAAAGTTGTTTTATATGTGTTATTACTATAATCAAATTCTTCCCTATGATAGTATACCCCCCCCCCCCTACGAACCTTCTTCTTCTTGGCGCTCCCGTGAATGTGGCTTCGTTTCCGTTTGTTGTTCTTGTGTTTCGACGTCTTCTCCAACTCGAATTCGTGAATGGAAACCGCCTGGCTGGGACTGCGGCGCTCGTCGCCCATCGACGGCGTCCTGCAACACGGGAAACTATTAAAATTTAGTTAAGTAACCCCAGAAAGATGATAAATGAACTATTTAGAGTTTTTTAACTGTTGAGGTTCAGAAGCACCGAATACGATTGGAAAACATAAGAGAACACTATAAATAACATGTTGGAATAATGATAATTCAATTATAATGTATAAAAAAGCAAAACCTAGAATCCACACAGGCCTTCTTTGCCTCTTAATAATAATGAGTTTATCAACACACTCTTGTATTCGTTCCAAATCAGGCTCATTCCGAAAAGAGAACACAGCAAAAACCCGGCGACACCGTACCTTCTGCGTCCGTTTCCGTTCTTGCCGGCCCTCGTTCGAACTCCGGCCTCCTCTTCTGGATCCGTTCCGGACGAACTCCGCTTGAACAGACAAGGGGGTACGGTAGACGGGCGGTCCACCGGACGCAGCTGACCGTACTTCTTGAAGAACAACCGGCAGTCCGTGCACAGCAGCATCGAATCGCGGCCCGCGTGGTGCCAGTCACGACTCTCTGCAACAAATCAATCGATAATGCATTGATAGAAAACAATATACTCATGCTCTATATACCTTCGTTTAAACATTCAAGTGATATATAGCAATGCGCTCCATGTTTTCTTGAGTTAAAAAAAGAGCGTGATAAACAATGTACTCAAATAATTATATAGTTTCCTAGGAACATTCAAGTGATGACCACTCAATTTATTATACAGTTTCATTGTAACATTTGAGTGACGAGTACTAAACCGCGCACAAATGTTTCCTCTGTGTCCCCCGTCCTTTCATTCATTCGCGACAACAATGTGATGCGCGCGTCCTGTCACTTACACTACATATTCGAAAGAGGCGGCGCTTGGACCATGGCCAATTTATCAATTTACAACAAAAAACGGGCGAACAAGGACTATTAAGTGGCGCATTCTCAAATTGACCCGTTTCTTGACAACCTTGTAAGACTAACATTAGGCAACTTTATGAGCTGAATCAATAAAAATCCGTTATTATAGCTAACCGAGTATTAGATAAATAGTTCCTTTAACCTCGCATAATAGACAAAAGATTCAACTACGCCTTTTATAGAAGTTATCCAAAACGATTTTTTTACTCCAGTTTACACAAAATGATTAATTGATATGATAGATTTCAACGTTTTTCACTCTAGACGAAATATTTCAACTACGTGCACTCTAGAAGTCACGTAAAACGTTTTTCACGAGACACTAGCGCTGGTTCCTCCATCTGTCAATTGGAGCGGCAAAATGCAATTATGCGAAGGCGGCGCGAGATTGGGGGCGAAAATAGGAACGAAAGCAAACCATCAAACCAGTGAAATAGACACCAAATTACAGCCATAAATAGACGGGGGGAAGGGGAATACTAGTGTAAACCGATTCTAACCCATCAAACATTCAATGACGCTATTTGAAGACCCTCAAGAAGAGGCATTAGCTCAAAGACAAAACAAAAAGCCGTTGAGCTTCAAACTACTGATTGTTGCAAAAACCTCGAAAAGAACCAACACATAGATCGGTTGAGTCGAACGGCTACTAGCCATTTAGTAGGTGATAACTCCCCCAAACCAGTAAAAACAGCGAAACTAACTGTAAGTGTAGCAGTGGTGACAGGCGTATTGGACCTGTTTGTGCTCCCCCTCCACCTCACTCTCACTGGCTGAGGCGTAGTCATTCAACTCCGTTGAGCCGGGTCGGGAGGCCTGCAAGGAGATCATGGAATAGATGGAAGACAAATTATAAATAGAACTAGAAAGGAGAAGATCAATTATAAAAATTTGATCTGTGCAAAACTTGGAAAAAGCTAGTTTTTGAACATCCTACATCCTTCTCGCCGGTGGAATACCTAATACTATACCAAATCTAAAAAGTACACCATTTTGCTTAAAAAGGTCCATTTTTCTCTGGTTTTTCGAAAAGTAGCCGTTTTTACTCTTTATCGACAACTTCTTGTTGAAGTACCTTATTCTGTCCATTCTTCGGCTTTTTGTTGATGTTGCTCGTCTGGTTTCTCTGTCGGGTCAACGCCTTTGGCTTCGTGGCATCCGAAGATTTCTTCCACAGATAGTAGTAGGCAACCAGCTGGTCCTGAAACAAACAACAACAGTCAACAACCGGTAGGAAACAACAACAACAATAACCAATCAACAAATGAACCTCCAGATATAAATAGCCAGATATCGCCTCTACAATCTCCCAAAAACTACTATTATTGTCGTTATTCCCTCATTTCATTTCATTGAATGAGACTATTCGTTCATTTGTTATCACTTTTCTTCATCGCCTCTCTCTCTCTCTCTCTTTCCATCTGCTCTCCGCCCGCCTTCTTATACTTTTATGACAGCATTCAAAGAGCGGCAAAAAACACCCGAGGGAGCAAAGAAACGAGCACCCTCATTCTCCATCTAAATTGACACATGTATCAACTACTCGAGCGGGCGGAAGAACGATGATTATTCACAAAATAAGGCGGTTGGTGAAATATACGGTAGAAAAGGCTAATTTATGTACCAAAAGCCACTTCGTTCGCCTCACCCGATTAAAATTAAGTACAGCAAACGTGAGAGATACCGTAAGCTCAATTACTGTCAATTCTCCAACAAGTACCGGAAACAACCTCCTCTATACAGTCTTCTGATACCCGTAATCCATTGCCACATCTAACCGTCTTAGCCTGGATGATGCCCGTCATAAGTCGCTTCTAACACCCGGCTAAGCCCCGCCCCGCGGCCGGCCAGGTACGCACAATTGTTCGGCCAGAAAACTAGTGATTTGATCGTAAATCAACCATACTTGAACAAATGACCGACAACAGAAGCAACCGATCGAAAAGATTTCTTTCTGTTACTTCGGAAAACCACCAACTCGGGCCATATAAGCAACAACCAAATATCAATCTTGAAATTTCAACAAAGAAAGTGCCGCTATCGATTGACACACGACATTAGAGAAAACTTCCGTGCATTTCGGACTCTCCAGTATTCCCAGCTTCAAAAGTTGACACATCACAGAAGATCGATAATTCACAAATTCACGTACCCGACTGTGCATGGGCAACAGCTCCTTGTTGATTCGGACGAAATTCTTCCCAAATGTGCGAATTCCCTTGCCAAACTTCTTTGTGTCCTCCGGCGTCATGAAATTGTTGTCGCAGGCGAGCAGCTTGTCGTTGGCGTTCATCTCCTTTAAAGGTATTAAATGTAATATTGCTATTAATATCTACTACAAAGGCTGAATTCCAATATACAAAGCTAACGAACACAAGATACACGTTTTTGGACATCTATTTGAGCGTTTAGGACTTTCGGCTCAATTATTATTATTGTTATTATACAATTTTCAAAACTACTCATACCTTTAATGCGTCGTCAAACTTGTAGCCACATCGGTGCAACGTCGAAATCGAATCGTCGAACAACAGATCGCTCACCTGAAACAACATCAATGAAATGAGAAAATCGATAATTACCTCCACCACACACATGAATTTTATTTTTATTTTCGTTAAAATTTTTTAGTATTTTAATAAAATTTTAACTGTTTATTACTTCACCACGTTTCATCCATATCATTCATCTGACTATTGCCTAAATAGAATTCCCCTGTTTCTCAACTTTTTTTGAAAAGATATAGAAAAGCCAGTGAGCAATCAAAGCTAATGCTAACCTAATCAGCCGGCGCTTCCCCGAATTAGGTTATAACATATTCAACACCGAAAAAACTAGATTGATATACAATCTAATACAATCTTCTTTCCTTTCATAGAAAGAGACGAAATACCGCGATGGGGGTCATAAATCAAAGTACTAGATTTAATAACACTCCTTTTCTTCCATCTGTCCCCTTTCTTTATCTACATGTTAAAATGGACTACTGGAGGTAATATTCGCCTTGCCCAATTTCACCTATATATATCCAACGAAACTTTGAAATGAGTTATAAAACCAATCGTGATGAAACATACCCTAGCGTTCTTCTCCACCGAGTTACACTTCTGATCCATCATGGAGAACATGCGGAAACTTCTCGCGAGTCGAATGTACTTCTGCTCCACGTTGACCTCGATTTGACCCGGTCGGTAGATCAATTCATCTCTATCCCTCTCATCTCCCACACTGCACGTAGCCTCCACAGGCAGCTTGGCCTGAAAATACGTGAAAATTATGAAGGGAAAAAAGATAGACATTTTACAACTATGCTTTTCAAATAAGCACTCTATGTCTAACCTTCTCTTTCTAGTGTCAACAAGAACCAAAAATGTAAAAAGTGTACTTATTTTCCGTTTAGAATGCAAACGTTCTATATAAACATCCAATTTCTTTTACTATCCCCCTGTTATTGCTACTTGGTGTTTAATCAGCTGTCACGTGCAAAACATAGGCAATGAGCCATTGGGGCGGCAGGCGGCCCTCCCAGGAAACACTAATAGATGGATGAGAAAGAAGGACAAATAGAGAGGGAGAGAAAAAGAGAGAGAGAGATGCATAGAGAGAGAGAGAGGAGAGAGAGGGGGAGAGGTAGAGAGATAGAGAGAAAGAAAGAAGGAGAGAGAGAGAGAGGGGGGAGGGAGGGAAAGTATCCGTAATATTCTTGTTGTTCTTCTGCTGAATTACATGTATTTCATAAGCGGAAGGGCGCTTAGATGAAACGAGGCAATGAAAAGCGAACAAACAGTTGTAAACCGAGGCTGATTACCCGAAAGAATGCGAATGGCCCATTCCGAAATGCCCATTCGTCTGTTAATGACAGCCTTTCACAAAGGGGGAGACGATAAAAGACCATGTTCCCACGACAAAATACATAATTATCGATCTGGTGATGATGAATGATTGCGCCACGCTAGAGCGACACATCCATCAAACGGGGGTCTCTTTATAACAACGCTCTCACGCAGAGATGCGAGAGTGATAAAAAGAGAGAGAGGGACAGGGGAACGAAAGATATTCCCCATTTCTGTCCAGAAAACTCTACAAACCCCTCGTTCTATCAAAGATGACGCATACAAAACCGCTTTTAACAAAATGAAAAGAAGAGAGTTTTTCTCTCGATAAATAGAGATTACAAGTCCATTTTCAAGATTGAGTATGAGCATCGTCGGCGATCACAACTAAGAATTTGCCCTTTCCACCTAAACTACCAACTGTAGTTAAGCATACCGAGGAAAAATCAATAAAAGTATGATTATCAGAAGTTCAGAAGTTCAGATAACTTGTCCAATCGTGAAAGAAAGGTCACAGAACAGCCCATATCCAATTCTCAACTGTGTATTCTAGTCTTCCATTGTACATGCCGTTTCGGGAAAAAGCGCGGCCTTTTCAGGCCTTCAGTTCCGACTTTTTGCCCCGTCTTTCGGCATTAGGAAGTGACAATGGATAGGGGGCCCCGCGGCCGCGGCAGCACACCATAAAACATGCATGGCAATCATTCAACACACAAACCAGCTGCCCTCTCTCTCTCTCTCTCCCTTCATTCTTTCGCCGGTCCCTCGTTTCTCTTCCAAAAACGAGATTAGCTCCAACGGGTCAGGCCGCCACCGCATCAAATGACCCTTGTTACTACTCTACCTACGCCATCATATACATTATGTGATGGCAGGAGATCACCAAAGCCTTATAATTAGGACAATACTATACACACTATCTTCGAGAATTGCTAACAAACGAACACATTTTCACTCCAGTTTATTAGCAACTTCCCATTCCTTTTACAATCAGTGGAACTGTAAGTATCAAACAGCCCCAAGATTAATTGACACGCGTGTCTTCAATTGACTAGTAAAGTGTCCATTCGGTTTGTGCTCATCCGAGCAGGGTGTTACATGAGAGCAGCTCTTCTCCCGTGAGCACACAAAGAGCTGCTGCTGTGTGTGGCGAATAGTCGCCGCATCTCGCATTATAATGTCGTCAAATACGGGTCATAGCTCTCGGGGCTGTTGAGCAAACATTGCGAGAGCAGCTATGCTAGATGCGAGAGAAGTCGGCAAACAAACACAAATCACAAGCCATTCCGGCTCGCTTCCTGTCTCATTCATCCTTGCCCCTCTCATCCTCTCTCTTTATCTCTCTCTCTCTCTCTCTCTCTCTCTCTCTCTCTCTCTCTCTCTCTCAGAACGATCATCTGTTCTCTTTTTCTCTCAATCTTTCTTTCTCACCTTCTCTCTCTCTTTCTCTCTCTCTTGTTCTCTCTCTCTTTCTCTCTCTCTCCTATCCTGCAGTCCAATTCCAGACACCTCATGATGTCACTTTCAACCGTCGAAAACACCACAACACCATGTTGCAATCTCGCTCTGTTTTTGTGCCCTCTGCCCGCCAAAACACGCAGTAATAAGAGTCGGCTCATATCAATAATAAACGACAGGTGAATGGGTCCGGCTAAGCAGCTGGCGCTTGTCCCACAACGCACACAGCTCTGTCCAGCTTGTAACCCATCCTATCCAAATAGTCGTTATTCCACGAGAGTTTCGGGTAGATCAAAAATGACTCGAAGTGGTTTAGGAAGAAAACCGTCAGTTTCAAGCGAATGGGATGAAAAACACTCTTCATTTGCTGAACAACCCTAAGACGTTCCAGGATTTCAGACCAATTCCACCGTCAACCGAGTGAAACCTCCGCTACGATCATCACAAGACCATTCGGGCACTCGGGCGCGGCGGCCACTCAATCCAATTCCGATAAAATAACACTTAACGGCACGTGGTTCAGCGGCCGACGAAAACTCGAATCGATACCAAATTAGACAGCAACGCCACTTGGGCATGTGATGCACAGCAGAATGAATGGCCAAGGACAAATGGGGGCGCCATTGACGCCAAAAGGCGAACGATTGGGCCAATTCCACAAGGACCCGGGATTTTCGTGAACAAGTAACCGGTTGACCCTTTTTAGAACCGGTTACCAATTAACCAGTTGACCCTTTTTGACCACGGTTAACAGGTGTGGTTAACGAAATACCCGGTTGAATCAAGAACTGGCGAACGATTCAACGAAACCGGAGCGAAATGCGATACACCGAGACGAGCACCGGAACAAACAATGTGGGAATAGAAGAGGCCAGATCGGATGACATTACCAGATATTGATCACCTTGACGGAACTATCGCACCTGCATGTTTCACCGTCACTATAAATAAACCTCCCACTGTATTCTCGTGTAAACAGGTTTTTATAGCATATAAACTATTCTAAATTTAGATATGCACCTGACGTTTTTGATACTGCTGATTACAATTAGGCGCGGTCCGGGTACATAGATAGAAATCCCCCTCTAATCCAGAGACTAATCTGGTGCTAATCTCGGAAGGATGCAATTATAGACTGAGAGAGAAGTCGGCGAGAGAGAGAGAGAGAAAGAGAGGCGATATATACTCTAATAACTAATAAATAGCAGGCTGGACACATACATACGTAATGACCGCTTCCGCCTGATATGCTATGCACAGCGCGCACAACATTATTAAATATTGATCAAGTGCCACGCAGCGAAAAAAGAACAGGTGTGAAAAGAGATGAAAATCAAGACTAGGTGTAACGCGATACTCGTAAAGTCGCAAAACAAGTTGCAGTTATCAGATTTAATAGAATAGAAACATGAAACACAATAACCCGTTCTACAAAGCAAACCGAAAGTTGGGCGAACATAGCAGAAAACAAATAGGGCCTAGTGATATTCACATATTTTACATTGTTATTATAATATATACTATAATCCCCCCCCCATAAAATGCAACCTGATACTAACCTGATAGGAGGCTCCGACGCGTATTTCTCCTTGCACAGAAGCCAGTCTTGCCGATTCCTGATTATAGGACAAACAGGAGAAGAAACTGTTCTCCTTTGACAAATCGCAGCCGGACAGACTGCGGAAATCCTTCACGAACGTTACTTCACACTTGCCCCTGAAACATTCAACCAATGTTATTCATACTTATTGGAACACTGAAACATTCAACCGATGTTACTTCATACTCGATAATGAAAAACTGAAACTGGCATCCAATGTTACGTTATATATTATATTACCAGTGAAAGACTGAAAAACTATGAAAAACTGGAATCACTCGTACGTTCAACCAATGTTAGTTAATACATGCCCGAAACATTCAACCAATATATATGTATTCTAGCATCGTAATAAATGTATCGGTTTCGAAAAAGACGAAAAGAATGTGACATAAAGAGATAACAGAGTTTCGCAAGACTTTTTTATTCGCAGATTAGCAATTATAGAAAAAAGTTCCTCATGTGAATAATAATATGCGAATATGAATGACACCTATGAGAAAAGGGAAACATTTCGCCACTTAGATTAGATCGAAAAACAGGGTTTCCGAGTGGAAACATGGGTTGTACGTTAATTATTGATAGTAAAGCAAACAGTGGACATAATAAAGATAACGATATGGGTGAAAGAGAGAGAGAGAGAGAGAGAGAGAGAGAGAGAGAGAGAGAGAGAGAGAGAGAGAGAGAGAGAGAGAGAGAGAGAGAGAGAGAGAGAAATAGAGAGAATTAGTACAACAACTAGCCATCAAATTTTCAATAAGTCCTTTTGAAACAGCTAGCTACAACTCAATTCGTAATAATGTAAGTTTAAAATTCAATAGGAACGGAAGCCTTTTAGAAGAGCAACCACTATCGGCCGCGTATCTGACTACTATATACTATAACACGTCAGTATACTACCAGAGACTAGAGAACATGTTGACAGGTTGACACGTTCACGGGGGACAAGGTAACACCATCCAGTTAAAATTGATCAAATCACGTGACACTTTCCTATATGGTAATTTGGCGTAATAATAATAATTATTATTATTATAATAACAATTATTAGAATAACTAATATTTGAACCTTAGTACACTTTCTATCAGCCACAACTAGAGAAACGCTGCTATATAATCATTTCGTCCAGTAATAATAATTATTATTTTTGAAGAAACAACCGAATGAAACACTGCATACTTGCATTGTGAAGTATTGTGTTATTTCAACATTTCAAAAAGCGCCAAAGTATAATTTGCAAACAAATGAAAGGACAGCAAGCGCGCGGGGGGCAGTGTAAAGAGAATGATCAGAAAATGTAGACAATTCACGGGGCGGGCACTAGTTGCCTGCTAACAAAACAGAACGTTTCTTATAGAACGGGTGAAACACTCATTCCACTTTAACAGATAACTTATAAAGTTCGAAATACACACCAATCCAAATAAACTAGCGTTACAACACACAAAAATTTCAAAACTAAACTACACACCCACTTATTTTCAAAATTACTAGTAAAAAGGTGAGTAAGCGAGTTGAGAGGTCATAGGTTGTGTGTTGTTGCGCATAGAGAGAGCGGCTGGCATTGGCAATGAGCGAAAGACGATCGATAAATAAAGGAGAGAGAGAGAGACAACTCTCTCTCTATGGAGGCCACGCCCCCTTTTCGGATGGACCTAACGAAAGGAAGGAAGAAGGCTGTTGTGAAATGGACACCCAATCATCTACACATGAAGAGCATGTAGTTTATAGTTGACATGTGGCACGTTGCCAGAATAGCACAAACCATCTGTATCTGAGAAACATTAGTGACAATCTTAGGGATTGAACAGAGAGAGGGGGGGGGGAGGGAGGGAGAGAGAGAGGGAGGGATAGATCTGATGTGGTGACGTGTGACTCCTGGCACCAAGCCAACAAGTCTCGGCTGCGTGAAACACTGGGGTGAGATAACTACATGACAGGCGACAGTTGCAACGACTACTGACAGACTACAACTGATAGATTTGGGGGGGGGGGGTTATCGGACACCCAATATCTTCAAAACGTTTCAATCCTTCGTTCAATCAACAATCATCATCAACAGTAAGGCCGTACATATACATATCGAAATAAATTCAATGAAATATCGTTATCCAAGAAACGAAGTCAGTCTGCGCCTAAGAACCTAAGTAGAAATCATGAAACACACAACCGAGCTATTAGAGAGTAGTGATTTGTCTCCTTCTGATAAATCTGCCAAAAAACTAAAACTTGCATTTTTTTTCTGCTCTAAAACGAGGTGTAAATTTGACGATACAAAGCCCAAAGCGTTATATGTTTCGTATTTGTGAATTACACTTTGAAAATTGCAAAAAAGGCCAATTTTACCACTTGTTACTTCCCTTTTTACGTCGTATAAGGTGATTAGAGGCGACCCTATTACGCAACTCTTCTCTCCTCACGCCCTGTCGACCACTGTTACACTTGACTTGATTCACTTGGAAAGACAACATTTCAAATCAAATGAAGATTCAAAAGCAGTTGAAGCGTGTTAATTTGATTAATCGACAACGCACAACGAGCAACTGCTCGCCGAAAGTTGATGCGATTTGCAGATACGTGGAACCACATTAATCACCCCCGGTAGAGTAGTGGAATCTATTGACTCACTACACTGCACAAATGTTTCAACATGCTATCGAATCGGCGCGGTTTGGTTTGATCACATCAAATTTGATAGGTAAAAACAGTGAATTAGACGACCAATCTCAGTGAAACCCATTCATAAAAGTCTCATTGCCCATAATTAGAGCTTTTTACCACGTATACTTATCAAAATCTCAAATTGACTAAGCGAAACCTGCGAAACCCCCGAAATGAGCTGAAGGAGGCAAGACGGCAATTATTTTAGGCCGAAACGAGTTGTGAGTATGAGGATAAATGGCATGTGGGAGACTGCACAACATACTCATTCATCTCGGGTCGAAAAAACGGGGGTCGAGAGAGAGAGAAGAGAGAGAGAGGAAGAAGGGAGAGAGAGAAAAGGGAGAAACATGAGAGAAGAGAGAAGAAAAGTAAAGAAGGAGTTGCAACGGCGGTTAATAATCATCAAATCTGAAAAGTAGCTCAAGTACAAGTCTCGTTAATCAATCACTAGAACGACTTTAATCGTAAAGTTGCATTTGATTATAATTTGCGCCAACTTTGTATACTTGATTATAGAGCTCTGTGTGAACCTAATCAGCCAGCACTAGCTATTAAAGGGCAGGTGCAGGGAATTAGACCAAAGATACTAAAGATAGCAATCATTCCTGTTTGATTGATAATACAGTAGCATGTTCCGTGAGACTACTTTCAGAAAGAAAATTATTGTTCTATAAAACTAAACTAAACAACGAATATAACTTACATACACTGGCAAAAGCAAAACAAAAACGTAATTCTACCTTATTAGTCTAATTTATGATCTACTAACCAACTTGACCAACTTTCATCCCCTATATTCAGTAACGTATGCCTATTCTCGGAAGATTTGAGCGTTTTGTCCGAATTATCACCTAATCCTAATCTTGCGGCTATTTCTGCTAGTATGGGAAATTGCGCTGCGTGCGGCCCCCAAAAGAGTATACTTGTTATGCTGCGAAGGGTCATCATGTAACGGCAGTTGTTATGCGAGACAAACAACCACAAAAGGGACTATATGTACTTTGGCGGAAACATTGGCATGAACTAAAAGAGCCGTGAGCCATATATACTTTGTCGGAAACATTGGCATGAACTAAAAGAGCCGTGAGCCATATATACATTGTTGGTGACGTTGAGATGGGCTAAAAAAAATTTTAAACAGCATTATTGTTATTTACTACAACGTGTAATAGTTGTTGCAGATTACAACTAACACTGTGAGATTATAGTGCGCGAGTCCTATTAAAATGGAGTAACACAGTGAGTTTTGATGAAATGAAAAACATGTTTTCATTTAAAACCTCTATAGGTACGCATGATCGTGTTTCAAGTAGCGAGAAGGGGGTGAATCACTGTAATAATACCATTCTAACACAAGAAAGAAGATACAGTTGTCACTGAACACTTCCAATCATCATTATCTCTCTATCCCTCTCAGTCTCTCTCTCTCTAAACACACATGTGTCGAGTACACCAATCGCTTAGCAGAGAAGACAAATGACTCGTGAATTCACATCAGTTTCCGACAAAGATAAACAAAAATCACGGCAACCGATTTGAGCTCAAGCAAGAAATATGGCTGTATACAAAATATCCACCCCCCAAGCCAGCGAATTATCTCGCGTTTCTAGAACATCGACTAGTTTCTGGTCCTTTCCCATCTTTTTGCACATTCTTCTTTCGCGGCTAGTGAAAGGGCGCCTGTTTAGTCGTAAAACCAGCGATTCATGGTCGACCATACCAATAAATACAGGTAACCTAACATTCTCAAAAGCAAGCCTTCCGGGTAACCTAACATACTCGGATACCCAAACTCATCCCAAATTTGACTACTTAGCCAAATTTGCAAATCTAACTTCTCTAAACGTGTCTAGTTTCTACGTTGTACATTGATTACATTGAAAACTATGTCAAGTAACCAACAAACCGGTTGAATCCGCGTATTGGTTATCCATTCAGCCCCCCCCCCCCGAACCAATCTCCTGCCTCTAAATAGCCTAACAAGGGCGGAAATTTCATGCAACTCAATTACTAGCCAAGCGCGTCTTAGAAATACGATTATTTACGTCCTTAGACGGAGAATGCTGCTTCCAATTTGCAACGGCAACAAATAGATGCGGGTAGTTATCAAAAGAAACAGCATCGAGAAATCGAATTGCGAACAATCACCCGAATGTTACATGACATGTCACGCAATTTGAATCGGCGAAACAATCTCTAAAATCTGCATAGGAAAACAGCAATACGTACGCTCACTCAAATGTTTCAATCACCCTTGATAACCTACATGGGGAACTGAAAATTAATAGACCAGCTGAAGAAATAGGTAATGAAACACCATTACGCACCCTCACTCAAATGTTGCAACCAACGTTGATAAACTAAATCAAAATATGAAAAATATTTAACAACATAACAACTTTCTGCAAAGTGCACTAACTGGCAACAATTTTTTGTCGAAACAAGTTTGAAACCTAGCAACGCGAGGCGGGATTATTGTCGGTGCAGGCGCATAATCACTATTATTAACCGGAAGATAAATAGAGGCAAACTGGGGGGGGGGGGGGGATAGGCGTGTATTGTGTGTGTGTGAGAACAGCAAACAGATAACAGTTGGGGCAAGGGTGAAGGGGTCTCAAAAAGTACTGGGGTACACGGTACACAGAACTTTGGACAGGTGAAGTTTCATGATCTCTTTTAGGATGGTAGGTGGTTTCGTGAACCATTTCAATCTTTCAAAGTGACCGTGTACCAGATATAATGCAAAGTATGGTACTCGAATCAGACAGCCAAAGCGAGAAGTATGAAATCACAACTTTCACGATTTTACATGGTTTTCCAATGCAGTACAAAACTAGTTTAACATGCATAGGGTGCGAATGATAAGACACACGCAAGATATGAATAATAATCTACTCGTGCAATTCGACAAAAGAAGGCATTTGCTCATATTATAGGCGCGCTCGATGAATAATAGATGGAACCAAGTAAAACATTCATGTGCCGGTCGCCGTTTTAACATACATAAGGAAATGAGCAAATGAAATGAAGCACGCAGAGCGGGGTCTTCATTATGCATACTAACCAATACTATTGCAACATGCTAGTTGTGAACAAGTAAAGTAGAACTTTTTCAACATTAAACTGTACTATCTTTGTAGTTTCTACATTTCTATAGTAAACTAACTCAGAATACAGTTCGTCAGTTTTGCCGGTTATCAACAGGATCTAACAAAAACTTTATCAAAGCATAGTGCACGGTGTGGACGCAACTTTTAATAACTATTTCGCGTTTCATAACTTCTATTCCTGATATAATGTCGAACTTTCGCGTCCCTATCTCCGATTCGGAACGATTGAATGGTCGTAAAGTAATGGGTCATTCGCTTATCGCTCCATAACACCAACATGTAAGAGATGCCAAAAAAGATAACCACCTTTTCAGGTGACCAGACAGGGGAACAGTTCCCAATTTTCACGAATACTGTATAAAAACTACACTAAGTGAGAATCTTCTATACAAACACTTTGTACTCCATGATTCTGTATAAAAAAGAGCAACTTGTCGAGATTTCGTACAAAAAGTTCTCTTTTTTTTAACTTCCTGGCTATTTACCCAAGTGTGCCCCATATTTCACCCGATATGATGTCAATTCAACATATGTAGTGTAAAGCGAGACAAACATCGGGTGCGAAGCTGTTGCTAGTCATAAATCCCATGACAACACATAATCCGACCACAAATACATAAGACAAACGTAATTGCATTTGTGATCTTCTCAAAGTAGCTGTTCGAAGTTCTAGCGAATGAATCTCTTTATATTCATTCTTCACTAATCTTTCACATTAACATTGCCAAGTCCACGTGAAATGTGCCCACTTTGTGAATCATACAATGATAACGTGGTCAATTTCACACGTTTTCACGTTTTACGTGACTTTCTCCCAAACTTTTGCATGTAGTAAGTTGTAACTAGCGATTATATCTGATCTCGCATAGTGTGTCATTTATAGTGGGCAACAAAAAGCTAATCGCGTCAAGGACGCCCTATAGAAAAACGACGGCCAATACCAGCCACTCAACAACCGGACGAGAGAGTGTGCTGGATTGAGAGGGCGCAGACACGGCGGCGCGTTTTGATATAAAAGTGGGGGGGGGGATGGAAAGTAGAGGAAGGAACAGTACAACAGATGCAGAATGACAAATACTTGTCTGCCTACTCCAAGACCTCTAACTCAACTGAATGTTTCAAGTGTGGGAATAACATAAAGGTGAAACATTCCCATGACGAAGCATATTTACTCTACTCCAACCATATAGCGGATAGGTGTAAATCAACAGAAACAACTCATGTCTAATGCGAATGAATAGTCACGTAAAACTTTTCATGAAAACCCCAAATTTTCGTTTGCAGTTCATGTTCATACGCTTGGCAGTATACTGTTAGTCAATTGCACATTCAGGTGAAAGATGTTAAACACAGCTTAACACAGAAAAATGCAATGACAAAGTGCACGATTCCTCATTAGAATGCTTACTTTACGTGACTATTCAATTTACTGCTAGTATTTGGGTTGTTGTTATTGTTTTTTCACTATAAACATCTCGTATAACCAGTGATGAGTACCATCTCACAACAACTAACCTGAGATTAGAGATGGGAAACGAGAGAGACGACTCTGAGGTGAACAGTTCGCGGGAATGCGTGTCCACAATTGGCTGCTGCTCGCCCGTACGTGCCTCGTTCCTCTCCTGTAATAATAATAATAATAATAACAAAAGTTCACTAGAATGTTGATGGACAATCATATATGAAAACTGAGCCAATTCTAAAGCTATTCGGAATAATTCATAAACCGGTCTACTTTTGGCTGAAAATGAGAACATTTGTCTATTTTCGATACAAACTCATCAACTTTTCAAGTGTTCAAGTCCAAAAGCGGTCTTCTTTTTTCGAATAGTCTGGCCTTATTAGTGTATGGCTATTTACCTGTAGAATGAGGCTGAGCGAGATCTCCGGCACCTCTTCTGGGCGAAAGAAACGTGTCACTTTGATCGAGAGCGAGTCGCGTTTCGACTGCAAATAACAAGATGGAATAGCATAGAATTTGAAAACCAATCATTTTTAGATAGACCGCATAACAACTAAATACTCAATCAACCATGTAACCAGCTGACACAAACTTCAGTTTTCCAGATTTTCGAGACTGGATTGCCCATCTAAGTTTCCAACAACTAGCTGTTTTGAACCCCTTGATCTCCCCCCCCCCTCCCCCCCCCTTTAATAATATTCGTCAATGCGGTCGTTCGTATTATCTGTCGCACCGCAGAAAGTAACCTGTTCGCCCCATGAAACACACGGCTAAGCCATATAACTCCGTTAACGGTCACAAAAACGACAAGCAGCCCCAATCCATTATACTTATCCTTCTCTCTCTGGTTTCTCTTTCTCTCTCTCTTCCCCCCTCTACTCGCTCCTTCTCTCTCTCTCTGTTTCCTTCCCTTCTTCTCCTTTTCCCTCACTCTACTTTCACTCTCTCTATTTCTTTTGCCCCCTCTGCACCTTCTTCCCTAAACCAAGGACACTTGATGAGGGGTCAATATGCAAATGCGGCTGCTGCCTCCTCTCCTAATGCAATGAAGCAATTGACAATGGTCAGCGCGCAAAACACCCGCCATGTATCACCAATTACAATATGACACTCGTTCGCATAACCACAGGATGAGGGACATAACTAACATCCATTTCGAAATTGTTGACGATTGAAATATGTCAAATTTCATAAGTTTGTATGAATCATGGCGAAATGTGCTCATATGTAGCAGAAAATGGGCCAGTTTCAGAATACATAAATACAAAAAGGGCACAGCAAAGCATGTTTGGTTGTTGACCCCTATTTGGCTAAACGCGTGACAGCGTTTACAAACCTTCTAACACTATATTCTAGATATCACTTTTAAGAAGATTTTCGGTAACCTATTCAAATACGAAAACGGCTAACACCCCAGCTCGATTTGCATTTCGAATAAGCCAGACAATTAGCTACTCGTCCCGGGTCCCTGGTGGCATAATTGTCATGACATCCGATACGAAACCCTAATTAGAGAACGAAAGATGCGTACATAATGTCCACGTTTTTGACCAGAAATAACAGGATCCAATCATTTTCGCAAGCAACGGCATTCAACATAAGCGTGGACTATACACTTTTGTGACCGCAAACTCAAACTAGCTGGTTTAACTACAAATGCTCGGTAGTTCTAACAAAACGTGTGCGTCTACCCAAGGTTCGCCAAAAATTAAACTTGGTCACCATTGTCAGCAAGTTATGTGGTACATGTTGCAGCTCGTTCTCTGACGTTTTCCACCAGTAAAGTAAACTAAAACCAGGTAACCAGGTTGAGGAGTTAGGGTGATACTTCGAAGTAAACCGAAGATGGGCCCTCTCCTTCCCCCTAGCCAATGCCTACCCCCCCCCCCCATACACACTTCCAATGTCAACAATCATTATTTGCCGACTTGCGCGCAGCTAGACACACTTACACGGCAAAAAGTTACCAACACGCTCTCACAAGAACCACCTAATTCGGTCAAACACACTTGACGATTAAATAACAGTTTGTCGGCGAAATGCAAACAATCTCTGGCTGTTCAATATTTTATTGCCCCGTGAACAGCATTACAGCAAGGTACCGTATCAAAAAATGACCGTTTTGACTAAATTCACGAAACCTAATCGCAACCGTTCACTCTCTCAAACGACCCCAGTTCGCATAAAACGTCAACACATAATAAACAATCCCACACTGCACTCCCCTGCTCGGGGGCAGATATAATAATAATGTTTATGTGAAATTGGATGCGTGGAACGTCGAGCGATGGCTGGGATCGGGTTACCGGAGCAGGATAAAGAGAGCCGGGGGAAAAGTCACAATCTCTTCCAATATTATGTTTCCCACGGAAAGAATGTGTGGAAAACTGGCGGAATACGCAATCCTTGTATATCTGCTCATTCATCTAAGATGTGGCGCCGACCGCATAACGTTCAATAACGACCTCTCGCATGTACTAGTTCATCAAGATGGAAAGAATTAGTAGACATAGGCGGCCAGTTGCATAAAGAACAAAACCAGACTACCTGGTTTGTCCCCAAACGTTCACTGTGGTAGGAAACGATACGTCTCCTATACGTTTTCTCCTACTTCATGATTGTTAACCATTCGAGAAACCTTCAAGAGAAAAACAAACGTAAAAACATTTGAGTTATTCCCTCGACACCAAATGCCAATCACGTGCGCATACACCAGTAAAATGGGATAGTCGCACTGTACTGGTGTGTGAAGTGAAGCCAGGTCCACTTTCGCTCTATGCCGATCACGTACCTATCATGATAGACACTGGCTATTCCATTGAGCCCCCGCGTACCCCCGGGATGGACGTCTAATCCGTTGCCCCTTGTTTGCCCTTCTATTGTTTTATCCACCGCCTTGTGTCGACCCTCCCCTCAGCCGTAAACCCTCCTCTCAGCTCAATTACGCGCCAACCAGCCAGAGACAGATGCCAACATAGAATAGGGAGATAGTACTGGTTCAAGAGTTTGATGAGCTAGGCATCCCCCCACTCAAAAAGGGAAAAGTTATAGGTCCCCTCAGATGATTATCCAATAAATTTGGAGAATTTATGGGAATTTAATCATTTTAAATTTAAGGATCCAGTGTACTAACTGGGGCTGGGGTATCGCACCTATGATTCCAACCTTAACTTGCATATTTACAATCACACGTAGTTAATGCGTGGCTATACTGAAAAGACACCTATTTTGAGTTGAACATGTAAAAAATCATGATTTCTCATAGAAAAAGGAGCCGATTTGTGAATTTTGCTGGCTATTCGGACAACTTTAAGGAAACCCCCCGCAAACATAGGCTAACTGCTACTAATCGTGAGCTAGCGCAATGCAACCTGTGCTACGTGCAATACCGAACACAGCCCACTTGAAATCTATCAAAGGAAGTAGTTCAGGCCAGTTGAAAAGAGTTATTACTTGGCGCTCCCTTTCTCAACTTTTTCCCGAGAACTGTATTGTGTTACTAGCCTGGCGAAACTGGTTTCTTCACATCTCACGAAACGAGAAGCGGAGCGATCGCGCGCAGCTAACGTCAATCGCATGTACTTGAGATGAAGACGACATCTGTCCCATTTACAATCACATACCCCGCATAACATACTCTCCCTCTCTCTCTGGGTCTCTCGGCCCCCTCACTCTCTCTCCTCTCTATCTGCTCCCTCCCCTCTCCCTTCCCCTCTCTTCTCTCTCTCTTCCTCCCACTCTCTCCCATCCTCTCTCTACCATCTCCCGTCCCCTCTCTCTCTATCCCCCTACTCTCTCCCCCTACACTTTAATCCAGTTGTGACCCATCATCTCCGATCACACCATGACAAATCCTCACCCGCTAAGTCGTGCATACATAAAACACAGCCCAACCACAAGTTCCACAAACTCCATTCAAGCCGTACAAGTGAAAACAAGTTTCACTTTCCAAGAAAACAACGCAATTACGCAAGGAGCCATGATGGCAAGAAGTTCTTTGGGGAAATTTTGTAATGTTCGATAATAAACCCATAATTACAAAAGAATCTTAAAACCGTGAAGGGAAAGCCTAAACTCGAGTCGTAAAACGCAACCGATTGAAAAAAACATAAACTCTACTGCGATCCAACTACAAATACAAAGTACGAACCAAGATAATCCTTATTACCACCTCCTTCCCTCCAATTAACCAGAGAAAGCAGCTGAATGAGTTGGGCCGCTAGGTGTTTCTCTGCATATCCGGTGCCCGCCAATTGGCGGGGGGTCCTATCACGACATTTCACTAGCAATTCACGGATGACTAATGACCACCGGCCCGCCACCCATTGTCGGTCGCGCACTGGCCAACCATATGTCTCTTCCATACAGAAGAGACGAGATTGTAATACCAACACACGACCAAACAAAAGGGCAACAAAACCACTTGTAAATGACATACACCAGTAAAAGTGACAGAGTAGCCACAATACCTCAGAAAACGTGCTACTCTTTTGACAATATCGCGAAATCTAACTCTAACTCTACAAACTCTACCAGTCCAATCAGACACTTTCCTTAACACGAGTTGTTATCATAAAAAAACTTTGGGATTTGAAAAAGAGCTCATTTTCCGCCAATCAGTGCTACATACTACATATCTCTCAAACGACTTGAAATGACCAATGAGTTACACTTTGAACAAACGATGTGTGCCCTCTCTCGCCCCATCAAATCTGAGTCTTCGCTCGCCCTATGTAAACTTGTCCGAATAGTCGGAACTTTTTGAAAAACGGACTTTTAAAACGATAAAAAGTTATCAATTTTTCATACATGATCATTAATTTTTAGCTAAACAGTCAGACCTTACTGTTGTATGGTTGCCGCCCGAAAGTCCCCTACCATACGAATAGATAGGACACTAGAAACTGGTTTCAATCGCAGTTCACTACGTTCTCTCATAAAAAACTGCAACGCTCAGCCAGATTATTCTAATGGCATATGTTGTTGTGACAAACGCATGGAAAACAGGCGCATTTCTCATTAGAGGTTTCAATACAACTCCGTTATATACTTGTTAATCATACCATGATAATTATAGAGTTGGTATCTTTAATTTGAGACCAATTAATTCGGATCCAGCACCTCTATGAGATACTATTCCTTCTGTATACGTGGCGAAACATTTGAGCGCGGTATCGAAAACTGAGCGCATTAATTATAAACAACACATGTTTGCCCGCGCGCGCTCTCTCGGACTGCAAAGTGTGGAGAAAGGTAAACATTTGGTAACCTAGAAACCGGCGGTGTCCCTCGACAATATCTCATCCTATTCACACACACAAGAGAGCATTACGCTCAGTTGCACGCAGATTGGCGATAAATAACGGACAACCACATCGTAACCGGGGCGATAAGGTTGGCCGAAAAGAAAACAACACTTCCCTTTCCGTCCGCTCATTATTACATGATAAGAGCGGGTGAATCAGCACACATTGTGAAACCCCTTAAAACTAACACCTCAGGGACATACTTGTTGATAATAATTAAAAACCATTTTGCCACCCGTGTACCTTACTTTGAAAAAGCCTTAAAGTTCATTGACCGCTAGCCGCTTCCTTCTCTAATCCATGATAAATTGCAAGCCGAGGTGAAAAAAAACAACAACAGATAAACAACAACAAATGAACAGAAACTCACCATTTTGAAGAGTGACAGTGTTCCTACGACGAAGGGATCCTGGGATCCAGATTCAATGTAGACGTGGTCCCCCGGCTTGTACTTGATTCCGTCGTGCGCCTCAAAACAACGCAATTCGCCGTCCGATCGACTGCGATACGCCTGAAACACACAAATACAATAAGTAAAGTGTTGTAAGTATTATATAAAAAGGAAGTAAGGAACCCGTATTCCTATTCTTAATCGTGATTTCGTTAAACATCCCAATTTCTCATCAAAAAGGGCGATTCCTCGCCATATTTGCCACTAGAGAACCGGTTTTTTGAACTTTTATGTCTGGTCGGACAACTTTACTGGAGTGTGTTGAAAAAAGAAGCAGTTTCTCGGCTAAGATACTTTCGATTCTAAGACTTTTAATACGTATCAAAAAGCTGATCAACTAATCTATACTAATACTACACATAATCTAGCTAGGCTAGATTGCCACTCTCTCTCTCTCTCTCTCTGCAAAGAGTGCAAAGTAGCAATTAGCAAAATAAGAGAGGGTGTAATCAAAGCACAGATTGTTAACATTTGCACGCCTATTCATACACCATTGAGGAATAGGTGTAAATTAAGCACGGAAAGAGCCGTTTGAACATTGAAATACGTAAAACTATATCTTTTTTAACTTCCCTACCCCCCACCTAGAGTAGTATAGTATAAACTAGAGCATAACCATATTTCCCCTAGTAAAACTGTGTTATTACATTATTAATATGTTTTATATTAGTTATTCCTTGGATGGTGTAACCGTGACACAATACACTCGTCACCTGCTTCAATTGATAAATGGGAGTCAATTGCGTGCAGCCGCAAATAGGGCAGCACCCCGCCAAATTAGCCGAAAAACGGGGTGAACAAAAACGACAGAACGGGGGGGGGGGGCATTATAATCTAACTATACAATACGATACATCGCCAATATTTTATATAATTGAGCGTAACATGAAATAAAAGGTTATGAAATGAGCGAATCGTAAAAAAGTAGTATAAAACAAGACGGTTCATCTCAGAACACATAATACACTAGAAGGGCCCAGGCTCTCAAATCTCGTAAAGAATTCATTTTCAAAACACGTTGTACTTTACAACTTGTGGTTTGTAACTAACTGACCTTTCCGCGTCTACTTCTATCGTTTCTGCCGGGCATATTGTAATAGAGGGGTTCCACTTCCCAGAGACCCGATTGGGCGTACTCCTCCGGGGTGCGGGTACTACTCACCCCCTCTTCACACATACTGAAACAACAACCAAATCAAGAATAATCGATAAACAAGGGAAATGAATAAACAATCAATAATCAATACAAACATGGAGAGGAGATAGTGTTGAATGTTATTCGAGAACAACTGTAGTGATATAATAGTGAACACTGGGATTAAGTAATGAAACCGAAACACTAAACTGCTTTTAGGTGCTGTTCACATGTTCACAACAACTGGGAAGAACACGAAAGAAGAACAATCCATTACCAACTGCTGGTCATCTCGCTTCAATAAATCCTGAGAAACATTCAACTGACGAAGATTATTTCGAATTCGGAACGGTTTGTGAATGGGGGAGAATGGTGGTGCAACTCATTTAGTTTCGTCCAGCGTTGGCAGCGCGAAAAGCGGTGTGTTGAAAAGCGGAATAACAAACACGGGCGAGTGAGAAGGGGCCAAGAATGAAGTGTGTCGTATAACCAACCTGCACACAGTTTACGACAAAAACAAACGCCTCTCACAGATGCGTATTACGTTTAGGTAGAAAAGGGTCAAGTTTGAAGTGCTTTTTAGTTGTGTGTTGAAAGTTCAGAAACCACGGTAGTCCAACAAAAAATCGATAATCAACATCTATTTCACTGTTGAGCACACTACAACTAACGAATAAAATAACCGAATGGCTAGTTTGATGTCGTTTTGAAACAAGTTATGAAATTTCAAATATTGGCATTCGGAAATTGAATTAACGGTGTTTTATGGATGGAACGAAAGCATTTTTATGGCAACTATGGAACATTCGAGTAAAGTAATTTGTCATACCCAGAGCTAGTTAGGATATGAATCCTTAGATAAATGAGCAAAAAAGAATGGCGGGCCCGCGCTTGGCCCCTCAAAGGTCATTGCAAAATGACAATTTGACGAGCCCTCCACTAGCCAGATTAGACGCCGGCGAGTAAACCAGTCTCGCGCCGAATGAATAAGCATAGACAAATGTATCACAACAACTACTTATATCAATTACACAACACCGTATTACAAACGGAACTGGTGAAGAATGTGAAGTATTGAAGGTATTATCTTCTCGTCTATTGATTGCAATATCAATTCCATACATCAAACAACTCGCACAAAAACAAGTGATAGTGAAAAGATCACAGATTTAGTGACAAACAGAATGTAAGCGAAACTTTTCTCGAAAGTGTAGTTAGATAACGTGTTACTTAACGTGACAAAAAACAAAACGTTCTAGATGAATTTCAAAAAACCACCTTCTTTTTTGGACAATCAATAACTATGCACAAGGGGGAAGAACAAGAATGGTTCTTATATCTTATCTCAACGTATGTTTGAACATTGAACGTAAAGTATTTTTGAGATATACTCCATATAATCCAAACTAAACAACAGTCGAGGATTAAGTATGAACAGATTATATAAGTCTGACATTCATTACAAAATTGACTGCATCCGCGAATAAAACGTCGGAATTGAAAAAAATCCGATTTGAAATCAAACAGGAAACGCGAAGTATAGTCCAGTCCAATTCAATTAGCTGGAACTTTTCGGTAAAGAGTGAAAATTGGGATGCGGAAACACTCCACTAGCCATTGGTCGATTATGACCATCTAAATTTAAGGAAGAGCTTGAACTTCATGTTTTGAAATGTTAAAGAAGGACGATTATGTGGACCGATCCCAACGCTTCAGTCCTTTAAACTGCAATACATTTTTCGATTGCAGTTTAAAGGACCGTTGTCTCGGGATTGGTCCACATAATCATCCTACTTTGATATAGTTACAATTTCGAGGAATTTGGTCCAACACGTTATTCGGAGTGATATATGAGGACAATAAGGAGTGCACACGCCGTAGCTAGCTGCACAAATACGCATTAATCTGGTAGGCAACTAGCCAAACTAGGCGAAAACGCTTATCGGGGAGAGAGAGAAAGAGAGCGAGAGAACGACAAATGTATATAAGCGATTACAATCACGGCACAAACCGACACCGTTCAGTTTTCCCAATTACATCATCTAATCGCGAAAATATGTGAAAGTCTCGTCCCATTATAGAAGTTATCATCAATCCTTGGGGATTACTCCTTACCGATAACATTGATGTGAGGAGTTATTTTCCAAAATATCCGTTTCAAATAGCTTAGCCAATTTCAGAACACCATCATAACACCAAGTTAGCACCATTGAATTGTTTCACGGTGACCTAATAGGACAATAAAATAGCAGGCAGTAGGAGGAAAGGGGCAGGCCATCTGAGATAGCAGAGACGCAACGCAAAAAGAGAAAGGAAAGGCGCGCACGGTCAGCCGGCACGAGAGACTGCGGCAAAGTGAGAGACGCAGGCGCATGCAACGGCGACAAGTTAGAAGAGTGTGTATGTGAGGCGTAAAAGGGACATAAAATCAGAAGGGAAAGTGAACTCACATACCATAAGTAATAATACATAAAAATTTGAATTTTGAATTTTTATATCGCCGAAATTTGAAAAACCCAGCCACTGCCACACAGCCGCAGTGTAAAACCAGGAACAACATAATGTTTTGAAATGCTGGTTTATTGAGGAAAGAGTAATTAAATGAAGTACGCTTAATCTAAATAAATGAATTATGCCATTTGTAAAAAGTAAAAAAGGAACTACCCCACGTAGAGAGTATAGTAATAGATAGATAACAAAGCCTGTAAATACAGTGACAGCCGCGTTGTTTGGGGGGTCTGACCCCCAAGAAGGTCTTGTTACTTGCAGTTCAAAACAGTTTTTCTCACAATACCTAGTGTGAGAACTTTTTACAAACATTTCCCAGACCTAATCTGTGTTCACAGAATAAAGGAAATGTTTCGGATTTACGAAGAATTCATCAAGATTTACCACAAGGTTAATACAAAAAGAAAACTACTTATAAGTACTACAGATTTATACAGTTTCGCCGTAGTTACTAAATGGTATAACATAAAAATCGATAAAGAAAGGGGTAACTAGCAGTGATTTATGAATGAAAACACACCCAACATGAAAAACGTCACCACCTAAATCCGCTGAGTGAAACAGTGAAGTGATGTTCGAGTATGACTGGCCAACTAAACCCTTGCGTTTCATTTTTTTAACTCGAAAAATGATGTACATTAGAAATAACCGCGAAGGACACTAGTTTGTGAGGATATATTATTAGGTGGTTTGAGGCGCGAATTATGGTGCCCTCGAGAGAATGCGAGAGGGTGGAGGGCGGAGAGAGAACAGAGGAGAGAGAGACGGAGAGAAAGGAGAGAAAGGGAGAGGGAGAAAGAGAGAAAGAGAGAGTGAGAACGAGATATAGAGAGAAACATATAGAGAGATATAATTATACAAAGAGGAAAAGGAACGGATGTATAACAGAAGGAATGCAGTGGCGGATGAGAAAACATTGAAATGTCAGGTTGAGGGGTAGCAAAGATTGAAAGCGAACAGAAATGAGCAAGGAGATAGAATGAGAGAGAAACAGAGAAAGGAAGAGCGAAAGAGAGAAGATAAAGATATGGAGAGAAATAGAGAGAGTGAAGAAAGAGAAAGATAGTGGAATAAGAGAGAGAAAAGAGAGAGAGAGAGAGAGAGAGAGAGAGAGAGAGAACACATGGTGCGGGTGCGATATATGTGGACACAAGTGGTAGATTGCCGGCCGCGCCCCGTGGTCTATTCAGATCATTCACGGGGCGAGAAGAGAAGGAGAAGGAGACATTGGGATGAGCTCACTCATGGAGGGAATGTAGTTTGATCTACAATTACACATAACAGCACAAGGGGATCAAACTACAAAAACTTTATCTATAGTTGATCTACTTATATAGCTGGGAGTACAAGAGATCGAACTACAAATACATCAAAGCAATGGTTCGAAAATATAGCAAGAAACAGGACAAACGTGAATAGTTAAACAAGATCGAGATTCCCTGTTGAATTCACGGGAAAATATTGGTTTCCTTCTCGAACGCTTGAAATTTTCGGTCGTCATTACACTGGACGTTGGGAAAAAAATAGATAAGATAACAACAGTATTCACGTGAGTACTCGAATCTCGTCCAAACAGAGGAGAGAGAGAGAGAGAAAGGGGAGAAGAGAGAGAGAGAGAGAGAAAGAAATAAAGAGAGAGAAGAGATAGATAGAGAGGCATACATGATCACTTCAGGTGGTTGCAAGTGCCACCCATCTATTGTTAGGGTGTTTACTAGCCCGTTTCTTGCCTTCGTCTCATAGTTGGTCAAACATTTAGGCGAAAATGACGTCAATTAACGGAAAACACACGATGGGCTGCAGGATGTTAAGCAAGTAATGAAACATTCAGAAGTGTTAGTTTCAGTTGTTATCAGAAACATTCATCTTCACAGAAGGATGTGAAAACAAAAAGTCAAAATTGCTGCTGAGAAAAAAAGGGTGAGAGAGACAGAGAGAAAGAGAGATAAAGAACAGAGAAAGAGAAAATGAAAGAGAGACAGAAAATGAGAGAAAGAGAGAAAGAGAGAGAAGGAGAGAGAGACGGCGAGGGAGGTAGTACAGTAGAAAGAACCGGAGCGCCGTCGAACAAATAACGTGTTTGCAAGAGTGCGCAGAACAATTTCTTTGGCCATCGAAAAAGAGAAAGAAAGATAGACAAAACGTGGCTCATCAGGAACTAATTTCCCAGACTTTTTCATGGAACAAGTTCGGACGCTCGTTATACTTTAGTCAATCGCACGGTCACGTGAAACATTTCAAACACAGCGGAACTAAGAAACGTGCAATGACAAAGTGCAGGATGCCTCATTAGCAAGCTAACTTTAGGTGACTATTCCATTTACTTCTAGTATAATTGGAAGTTACCTTTCTGGCAAGGGACCATTTCCCGGGTCATGTCACCTCTAACGAGTGGTACCCGCGGGTTACGGGGTGCCAATGAGAAAATGGGAAAATGCGGTGGCATAATTGCGAGTCAACCCAGTCGCAGGCCCCCATAAAATACGCTCAGATTTCGCCGCCAGCAGATAAGCATCAACAGACCTTTCCAATTGAATAAAATGTTAATAAAATTATGTTGAATTAGAATAAAGTTGTTACGTAACTGCATATATGAACTAAGAATGTTATATTCTATCTATAAAGGGTAACTGTTTCGATCTATGCGCCATAAATGTTTTCTAACTACAAAATGTTTATTTTAACTTCTCTTTCTCTCCACTCAGTCTTAAACTAAGAAAGTGTTGAGAATTCGGTTTCACGAAACGCTCAATTTTTTTGCATAGCAGAAATCATTCGGGAACTGTTATGTGAGGTGTATCTTTATCTATCTCAACATATCTTATCTTAGCCGACTTATCATTAGAAAAGAGTTGTCTGAAAACTACTAGTATCAGTAATTGTAATCGAATCTACACAAAATATGTCAAACTCTAAAAGTTAACAAGAAATCAGAAGTAGAATGAACATTTAGATTAGTAACAATCTGGCACACCAAGGTCTCATATACATCAAACTCAATACGCGCCATTAGTCAGCATAGACCCCATATACACCTGAAACATTTGGCCGAACTAAAAACATTATCATCAGAGTACAAACTATACTAGAAGTCAATTGAATAGTCACGTGAAGTTTCATTCTAGCCATTGCACGTTAATGTGTTCTGCTGGGTTTAACAAGTTTCAAGTGACTGTGTTATTGACTAACAGTATACACTGTTTCCGTTTTCTCTACGTTCCAGAGAGCACCATGGGTATACATTTAATTACCATGTTTTCGTGTCAACTTAATCTTTTATGACATTTTGCATGGCTACAGCTGTTCACTCTAATGCAGTGCAATGTTTCATGGGGATTTCCGGCCGAATCGCGAGAAGCCAATGTTTGCACTTCTCATTTTGCATACGACAGGTGGAATTAGCCAATTTCAAACTCACTAACTAGTAGTTGAGTAAATGCGATGCAACACTGAATCGCAGCAACTTTCAAAACAAAATAATTCATATAGGTTGAACTATAATCCAATCTGAGACTCATTAACTATTCCTTGATAACTTAAGTAAAAGCGATGCAACATTGAACCGCAGCAATTCTCAAAACAAAGCCATTTGACATAAGTTGTATCTCAGCCAATGTCTGATTGACTGACCAGTATTTGGTCACTTAAGTGAAGGCGTTGAAACATTCAATCGCGGCGATCTTTCGAAGAGAGAAAGTTTCGGCGTCGCTTAAACTATAAGCCAGTCTGACACTCACAAACTAGTAGTTGATCATTTAAGTAGATGCGTTGAAACATTCAATCGCGGCGATCTTTCGAAGAAAGCCATTTGACATAGGTTGTGATATATGGGGGGTGGGAATGGTCACGCGTCTAATCTATCCATTCTATCGCAACCCATCCCTTTCTTCCCTGCTGTAACTACTATCAGCTGATTGAAACCAAATGACAAGAAAGAAAGGAAGGAAAAAGTGAACTAGGAAACAATTAGGATGAATGGTTCCCTTAACCGAAAAGGCTCACAAAGAGGTTATACTGTTAGTCAACTGCACAATGACGTCAAACATTTTAAACACAGCAGAACTCAGAAACGTGACAAAGTGCAGGATTCCTCATTAGAATACTAACTTTACGTAACTTTTCATTTTACTTCTAGTATAACAAAATGGTTAACAAGGTAAACCCGTTAACGATTAACTGTTAAGGTTGACAAAATACCCAGTTCCTTGTGGAAATAACCAACAAATTGGGAAATGAAACGAACCAAGCAGAGTTTTGCCTCATTTACACATTTCCCTTATGAATACTATTCTGGAATTATCTGCAAGTGAACTAGATATAATAGGCACACCATTTCGCAAGATCACAAGTTCACTTTAAAGATTTGGGGACTGGTATTTTCTTCTTTGAATAGAGTCTAACCATGAAACATTGATGTGAACAAACTTGACATACGCTGTGAAAGGCGACATAAAACATCACACGCGTTTTTCCACAAGTCATTAGAGGCAGGCACTGAATTGTCTCAAAAAACGAGCGAAACATTCAAATCAGGAATAAAGTAGGATGAAAGGAAAACCGATGAATACCCGACCTTATACACCACACGTGAAACATTTGACCAACAATAGCGAACTCGAAAGTATCTATTGTAAAACTACACGTAAAACACGTGATAAACAAGTGAAACACGTGATAAACAGAGTAAAGCCCGAGGTGCTTAGAGAACCTCCACGTTTAACGTGTAGTTGCAGTTGTCAAGAACTATTGGCGATACCCTAATTAAGGGGGTCGAATGAAAGGGGGGTTGGAGGACGCGATTATGGCCGGCGCAGAGCAGATAACGAGACAACAGCTGTTCCAGCCACCTTCTGAGGCAAAACGGGGTGGAGACGGACGGAAACGGAAAGGAACGGTACGGAACCGGTATGGTACGGAGAATAACAGGAATGTAACCACCTTGAACGAGGTACCAGAGGGTACAGTTCTCAAACGAAAACTGGATAGTTCCGGATTTAAACAGAGAGAAAAAAAAGAAAACGGACACGAAAACAAAACAGTAAATGACTACCGGCAGCGAGGTACTACGTACCAAAATATAGTTAGTATACACTTAATGGTTCTCTCTCTCTCTCTCTTTTCCCTCTATCTTTTTCTCTAAAATTCTCTCTCTCCAACTCTCGCACCCGGCCGCGCCAAAGTCACCGCATCACCTGCAGGCAGCCTCGCCATATCCAGAGAAAGATAAAATAGAAATCCGGCTAATCATCAGAGATTAAGGCTCCATGTAGTCAAATACGGGCGATAATCCTACTTTCGAGGCTAATCTGGACGACTACAAAAAAGCCATTTACGCTAAAAGTGTAGGCTGAGGAACTGAGAAGAAGCATAACAATACAGTAGACTTCAGTTTGACCTCCCCTCTCTTTCTCTCTTTCTCTCTTTCTCTCCTTCTCTCCTTCTCTCCTTCTCTCCTTCTCTACTTCTCTCTCTCTCTCCTTCCCTCTATCTCTCACACACTAACTCTCTCTCTCTCTATCTCTCTCACCTCTCTTTAAATCATTCCAATTCGTTCCATGACTCAGGTTCGAAACTTGGCAATTAGTGATGCCGTCTTAGTATAACAGCCGAGAAGACATAATGGCGCGTGCATTGGTTGCAGCAAAAAGGGGGGCCGCATATCATATTCTCGCACACTAACACAAACAATCATGGGGAGGGGCGACGCAAAAATGGCCGCTTTTCACGGAAACGTGCACAAAAACGTGTGTTCCCGTGAAGAAATGCACAGGTTTCACGTTCATGAGACGTGACTGAAAAAGTGCTAACATTCTGGTGTTATGGTGGAAAATACAATGTTAGGGAAATAATGGTGGCTTCAAGCTGATCAACTTCGAAGAATAGGTTCGGAACTTCTTTCCGACTCCCACTGGAACAAAAAGAGGCAATTGCGAGAAAAACATGCAGAGTACAGTCGAATATGAAAACGACCAGAATGAGGAAACGTCGAAAATAACCCAGAAAAGTTTTCTGAAGTAAAGATGTAATGTCGGAGTGAGTTGGACCTGTTAATAAGGACATAAGAACACGGCATGGGATCAATTAGGGCTAAACGCGATGAACAGATGGCGAGAGACCACTAGACAATGGAGGGATTAGAGAAGCAGAGCGATGACACAGAAGAAAAAGAGGAGCATCTTGAGAGACAACCAGACTATGAAGGGAGTAGAGAAGCAGAGCGATGACACAGAAGAAAAAGAGGAACATCTTGAAAGACAACCAGACTATGAAGGGAGTAGAGAAGCAGAGCGACGACACAGCAGAAAATGAGGAACATCTTGAGAGACAACCAGACTATGAAGGGAGTAGAGAAGCAGAGCGACGACACAGCAGAAAATGAGGAACATCTTGAGAGACAACCAGACTATGAAGGGAGTAGAGAAGCAGAGCGACGACACAGCAGAAAATGAGGAACATCTTGAGAGCCAGCTAGACAATTGAGGCTGTAGAGAAGTAGAGCAACGAAACGAAGAGAAAAGAGAAGAATGTCTGAACAGTGGAGGGTTTAGAGAAGCAGAGCGACAAAGACACCGAAGAAAAAGAGGAACAGTTCGCGGGGCGGCGGCAGCTATGTCCCCCCCCCCCCCGCTATATCTCGTTTCACTTCTATTCTGCAGATGATCATAATTATCCGCCCGCATTATCTGCGACTAAGATTAGCATTAGAGCACAAAAACGATGCCGAAGATACTTTGGATTATCGGTGGCGCGCCGAAGGTAACCTGTTACACTTAAAGCAGGACGATTCTGTAGACCAATCCCGTGTCAACGGTCCGTTAAACTGCAATTGAATAATGTATTGCAGTTTAAAGGACTGAAGCGTTGCGATTGGACCACATAATCGTCTTTCTTTAACGGTGAGCAAATGTTTGTTGGCGAAACATTTAACAGTGTGAAACGGTGCGAATCGACTGTGAAAAGTAACCTGTTACACTCCGAGCAATAAAAACCGTTGTTAAAGAGAGACGATTATGTGGTCCAATCGCAACGGTGCAGTCCTTTAAACTGCAATACATTTTTTATTTGCAGTTTAAAGGACCGTGACACGAGATTGGTCCACATAATCGGACTTCTTCAAGTCAACTGTGGATCAATGTTTCAACCTGGCGGGAAATCTGACGGTGTGTGTTTGTAGTTTGACTTTGCCACAACTCCTTTACTGCCTCCGCTACTTTTGTAGTATTGAAGACATGTACTTTCCACCACTGGGTCTGTAATTTGATCACGATTCATTTGGGAAGAGTCAAAAACTGTGGTTTGCACGCTTATCAAACTACAATCATTCAAATATGCCGTAGTTCCGCCGGAATGAATTCTTCCCTACGTTCCAGATTGTGCATGTGCTATGAGAGAAATACGTATTCTGAGTAGCTGCCAAGAATACTTCTGACGTAGAGAAAATCCTGGAAAAATGTGCAGATAAGCTGTGTAGCTACAAAAAGTAGCAGATTCTGCGCGATTAGCACTGGCGTAGGCAAACATTCCGCGCTTTCTCTTTATTCGGCGTGTACTGGAGGTCGCCAGATACTCTGGACAACTGGGGTATCTACGTGAAGTTAGCATTCTCAGGAGGAATCGTGCACTTTGTAATTGCACGTTTTTGAGTTCTGCTGTGTTTTACATGTTTCACGTGACTGTGAGATTGACTAACAGTATATTGGAGGTCGCAATAAACTCTGAACAGCCGTGGGATAGTCTTTGTCATTCCTACCATGACGCTTACAGTATGACCACAACTATTCCTTTGTTTCAACTACGTATGTAACAGTTGATTACATTGGAAAATGGTGAGTGGGAAGTGAGAACGATGCGGACTAAACTCAAAGTTCGGTAGAAAGTTTCAGTCGTAACGTGAGAAATTAGTTGTTCTCAGAGTTCGATAATGAAAATGACATTTGGTATGGTATTGCTACGGTTTATGCAATAAGTCTATGTCTTATCTCACGAACCTAGAATCCGGGATACTATTGCATACGGCCTCTGCGAGGTTTCAATAGGAATTTGCCACGAAACGTGTGCTATAAACGCGAGAATCTACAAAGTTCAGTGAAATTGTTCTAGTTTTGTTACGTGGCAACTTAGTTGTTCTTAGAATTAGTTTTTGGCGTCAACGAGCAAAAAGTAATTTTTAGGATGCTTTTGCGTACGGCATCCGGAAGGAATTTGCCACGAAACGTGTGCTATAAACGCGAGAACATATAGGATGATCATGAATTCTCAAGTGACACTGACGGGGCGCCGAACCGGTTCCGACGACACTTATAACACAGGCGGCAGCGGAGAGCGATGACCCGTAAATGGGGGAAGTTGGAAACGAAGCGAGACTCTTTATAACTCCCTCTTTCTCTCTTTCTCTCTCTCTCTCTCTCTCTCTCTCTTTCTCTCTCTCTCTCTCTCTCTCTTCAACTTCTACTTTCTAAGTCTAACTCTCTCTCTCTCCTTTCGCTTTCTCTCTAGCCTGGCCTAGACACCGCGAGCGTATAAGCAAAACAGGAAGTTCGGGGAAACGTTTAAACCCAAACCTGTTAGCAAAAAGGACAAAACCAGTCAAGAATAATCAACGTTTGAACGTTTGTTGACGAGTTAAACGCGTGCATCTTGTGAATGGAAAAACCTTGAGATAAGAAAAACACGAAAAGAAGAGAGAGAAAGACAGAGAAACAAAGAAAGAGAGATGAACAAGATTTGTCCGGTTTTTACGTGTGAAAAGTCACGAGTAATCAGTTTCTTCCATCGCTTTATGCTAATCGCGCGCGGCCCTTTTCGGACTAAATGATTAACTTTCACTGCCCCCCCCCCCCCCCCCCCCCCCCTGAAACATTCAGATGTCTTTAGAAAACTTCCAGATTTTAGCAAGGTTTCCCGACAGTTTCTAATTTACATTGTAAGTTAATAAAACTTGTATATCTTAGAGAAGTTCCTTATCTGTCAAGCTGGTGAAAATGACTAATCATACAGTTCTACACGTTTTACTCTAGTTTTCTGAGAAAATTCTCTTAAGCCTTTCCTAACTTGTGTCCGATTCAAAGGTCAAACAGTAAGGTAGATCACAATCCTAGCTAAGAGCTGAACTATTTGAGACAGACTGTTGCACTTATCAGCGTTTTTGCCCGGCTTGTCTATGATTAATGTGAAACCGATAACGGCGAAGGCTAATGAGATAGAAAAACAGAAACTATTATTAGTTGTTACGAAACTTCTAAGAATACTGGAAAGTTACTTCAGGATAGAATCCCAGAAAAGGTACACAGAAAAACTCATTACGATAAGGTAGTATTTAAGCTAAAGGACTTAAACTATCATCGCATCCTGCGTCTCTCAATTTGAACCCTGTTTCGTGGCTGGTTTCCCGGCGGGATGTAGGAGTGAAGAAATAGCGTTTGTTTGAGGTGACTCAGGTTAAGCTAGAACTACTGGGGTATTCATGAGTTCAGAAATTATATGAAAAACTGAAAGATTGACCTTTAACACAATGTTCTAGGTGGTTTGTGACAATTTCGGTTGGTGCCACGAAAGGGGGCGTGGCTACGGGGGGGGGGGGGGGGGGGGGGGGGGGGGATAACTAGGCAAAATGAGAGAATGGGACACAAAAACAAGGGAAGAGATGGAATAACAGATGATATAGTAGTGCAGGGGGAGTGAAAGGGTCGGATATATAGGGTTCGCTCTATCCAAAGTAGGTATTACGGTCATTAATGTACTATGTGTGTTAGATCAAACTCCTCCCTAAAGTCAGCACTCAGCTCGTATACCACATTCACTATTGTGAAATAGAAGTTTTAGAGGCCTCCACGAATTGGTCATCATAACATAGTAGCAAGCGAACTACAGTGAGCTAGAAGTTTAACTTTGATTTCATTGTTGTATTGAGTTTCGCACGATCGCGGACTTTATAGGAATCAGGTTTTAATGATGGTTTAGGATTAGAAAATCGAGAAATGCTTCAATTTGATAAATGAGCATCTACTAATAAAAAATGTGGTCTGTATTGTGAATAAGGAGGATTCAAATAGTTTTTGTCAGAAAAAGAAGGGAAGTAGAACCGTTTCGTAGATAAGAGGCTGATAGGGGGAAACTTCCAAACAGTCCAAGTGATTAAATAAACAGAAATAGATTGAATCAAATAAAGTTAACTGGAATAAAGTTATTACATGAACGAACAAAAGAATACTATCTATCAAAATGACCAACTGATGAAGTTTAGAGTTACACCGTGATAACGAACCAACCTTCCCCAAATGCCGAGACGGTATAACGAGTTAGAGTCTGTGAGCCAGCGAGTGTTGACGAGTTATTTCCCCACGTTCCCCTCACGTGAGCCCGTTTCCTGCCGGATAGAGTACGTAAACACGACAAAAGTCGCGGAGAGCGCATTTCCGGAAACTTGCGGCAATGTTGAAGAAGGACGATTATGTGGTCCAATCGCAACGGTTCAGTCCTTTAAACTGCAATATATTTACCAATTGCAGTTTAAAGGACCGTTGACACGAGATTGGTCCACATAATCGTCCTTCTTCAAGTTATAGGAGATGAGAATAGCTCAGTTGTAGTTTGAAATTGATGCACGACATAATTTAGGTATTTCGCCCATTCAACAAATTGATCAAACTACAAACACAGCTGGATAGATTGTCAATGTTTTCGTGTTTTACTGAAGCTACAGATGCTTATTTATAAACTTGCAACATGTCCCGTAAACGAATACTGAATGAATGAGAAAGGAGAAATTCAATTTCACTCCAGAGTTTTCCACCGTTTGAATGTTTCAACTCACTAATATATGGAACTGAGTTCAAGTAGTTGAATGTTTCATCTCATCTATACCAGAATCTGTGTTCAAATCACTATAGTACTAGTTCATTTATGAAAGTCCGAAAAAAAACTGCTGAATGGGAGTGCTTGACCGCGAAAAGGACATAAATTACATGTTTCCGCACAAAGAACGACCACAATTATAGGAGAGCGAGCCTGAACAGCGAACATAAAGCTCAACTTGGAAACATAACGCGGTACTAGAAAACATAACGCGGCATTGCCAACAGTTTTTAGGCTTGGTTATCAGTGGAGTTATGGGAAATATTTCAACCTGCCCAGATCAGTGCAAACTGTAAGGGGAAGAAAACCAGATATGCTGTTTGAATTAACTATTTGTCACATTTACTGTAGTTCGCCTAATGAAAAGGCTTAGGCTTAGGTAAGCCATGGTTCCTAGAATAGGTCGTTGAACCTTAAGTCACTGGCTCGTTGCGCCTCAGGTTACTTGCTCGTTGCAGTTTGAGGCGAAATTATGAGGGTGAAATTTAGATTACCGACATCCGACATGTGTTTTATATTATATGATTCTAATGGTTACCATTTTTTGTGAACTTGTATCCAAACATAAATAACCTGACACCATAAATGGCATTAGATATGTCAACTGAGTAAATTCTCTCATAATGTATGAAACTCTACCGCCCTGTGTTCTAAACTATTATAAACTTTTGCGTAGTGTTCTCTCTAACCGCGTTATGTTCTCTCTAACCGCGTTATGTTCTCTCTAACCGCGTTATGTTCTCTCTAACCGCGTTATGTTCTCTCTGACCGCGTTATGTTCGCAATTAAGAGAGAGTTAGGCGACATGTTCGCGAGCGAGCCATCTAGGGGCCGAACATGTAGCAGCAGACCCCATTTCTATTGAATACACACCAGGACTCAGCCCGAGAGAAAGCACACTAAACCCGCTGAGAAACGTTCTGCAGCTAAAAACTGAAACGAGCAGAGAAAACTAAACGTTGTAATTATAATTAACATAATTAACAGAATATAGATTGTTCATCGAATCATTAATGAATTCAAAAGTATAAAAACTTTTCGAACATGAGCTTACTACATGTAAATGGAATAGACGTGATTGCTAGTTATATATTCGAATTGAAACATAGGTTTAGTTTTAGGAGCGGTTTCAATCAGAGATTATTCTGCATAAAACTCGAAGAAGAATGGACATAGTCTACTTCCACGCACTCGTGACCCCACTCGATGTTGAAACAATCGGGCACTTTTGTGACAGTCGAATATTTTGAAGCCTCAATTTCAGGTGTGTCTATACTTTACTGCTGGAATCTAGGTCCCTGGATACTGTAGACGTACTCTGGCCTCAAAATTTTTCATAAACGTCAAAAACCCCAAATTTCATGTTAACATTACTCCACGCAAGTGGTTTTTGAAATTTATTTATTTTTCTTTTCTATACTTACTTTCTTGATTGAATTCATTAATAAAAACTCGTTCTATCTCTCTTTTCACATCGTGGTTTGTCATATGCTCTATGTTCCACGCCCCGCCCACTTCTCTGAAACGATGTCATTAGTCTATTGCAGAGGAACATGCAAATGTACTAGTTATCTGTGACAGTTCATGGTATCCGTAAAACATCATCTATACTTATATTAAGAGTATGACTACATCTGAATTTTTAGTATACACTCTGCCCCTCTCTGCTTCTCTCTCTCTCTCTCTCTCTCTCTCTCTCTCTCTTCCTCTCTCTTCCCCTTCTCTCTCCATCTCCCCTTCTGTCTTCTCTCTCCCTCTCTCTACTCTCCCCCCTATTTTCTCTCTATCTCTCTCTCTCTCTTCTCTCTCTCTCTCTCCCTCTCTCTATCTCTCTCTCTCTCTCCTCTCTCCTCTCTCTCTCTCTCCCTATCTCTCCCCTCCTCTCCCTCTCCCTTTCTCTCCCCCCCTCTCTCTCTCTCTCTCTCTCTCTCTCTCTCTCTCTCTCTCTCTCTGAGGTGGTAAGTGGGTCATTCCGTCCAACCTGACTATGCCACCTGATATGCCCTTCAAGAGAACACAACATCAAGTGGTGCACATCTGATAGGAATCCGATTTCTATATGACAAGTTCAAAGAAAAAAACGAAAGAGCAGTTTGAACCGACCAAAGATCAAAGTACAAATTGCCAAAAAGTGAATACAATTGGCGAAGACAGCATCGCTAACCAAAGTTTCATAATCTAACTAAATGAAGGAACAATAACTTTCGCATTTTTTCGTTGTTGGTTCCTGAGATATGCATCACATGTTCTACGTGACTTTCTATTTCACTCGTAGTTTTTCGAGTTTCACAGTTGGATGAACCTAGGAGACGAAATAAAGGCGGAGAAATTCATTTACAAGTAGAAGTTTTTGAGAATATTAGTTTTTTTTTCGCTTTTCCCGTGTGTAAACCAGAGAGAATTGGACGCTAATCGGGGTCCATCTCTCGTCGTCTGCGTCTCGCGCCCGTCATAACAGCCTGCGACACTCTCTACGATTACGCCATTTTTTCTCATTTCTGAACAGCTTGTTGTGAGATGGGAGATCAGATCAGGGAGGGGCTTCTTTCTGTGGGAAAATACAGAAAGGGGAATAATAAAACAGTAGAAACGGAGTACTAAATGAATAACGAGAAAGAGAGATTAGTATAGTTCTACTGAGTGAGAATACGAATCAGAGTATGGGGAAAAATATTGATCTATGATGTTATGATCTGAACAGAATTCACGTTCACCGTGAGAACAATCACTTCTGGATCTGAACTCAAAACAATTTCTTTTCGCAAAAACTACACGTAACAGTTTTGTAATTTTTCCATTGACAAAACTAGACTCTGACTTTGTAACATGGTAAACTTTTATTGCTAGTCTGTTCTAATGTTTCAGGGGTGTTTCTACACACATTCACCCGATGACCATTTGGAGTCAAGACCGATATCAGTGGAAAGGGCGCTAGTTGGGAATGTCACGATTTAAGTTTACTGAAAATCAGCTTTCTTGAACCCTTAATAAGCATTGAAAAAGAAATTAGATAGTTCATTATGACTTGTCTGATCTAACTCCTCGCAAAGTTTAGACGCTGAAGTTTCTTTACGTTGTACGTACCGAAGGGAGTAGAAGAGACAGAGAGAGGTTGAGAGGAAGCGAGAAAGAGAATGAGAGAGAGACAGAGAGAAAGAGAGAAAGAGGTGATAAGAAGAGGAGAGAAGGAGGTAAAAAAGATGAGACAAAGCAACCCCGCCCTCTACCTGCCCGTGTCCTGCCCGTTCCGTGCCCTCCATCGGTAGTGGTTTGATGTTGGCTAAACGTGCCATCTGTCGTTGAATCTCATTGCAGTGCGCGCTCACCAAACTAACATATTTATTTATGGCCGGGCAGGGGGCATAATATGGTCATATACATATACAAACAGCCACCATTGTTAGAAAAACAAACTGTAAGGCAGGGTTCATACTTCCTGTCGCTGAATTCGGCGACACGCGCGACAATACACAAATCATGATTATCGATCGCGTCGCCTGTTGCTGAATTGCGCTACAGCGACGTCGCGTCGCCAATTGGGTGTTCATACTTTTTTGTTGCCAAATCACGTCGCTGTCGCTTAATTTAGCAACAATTGCTGCCGAATTCAGCGACAAGTGTAGTTTACTAGCTAGTAAAATACATACGCGTCGCTCATTGGTGTTTGCTCAATTTTTTCTTCATTTCTTCAATTTCTCAAATTCGAATGATTATTATGGTGTTTACTAACTCAGTTAATAGATATATCACTTGTTTCAAGATTATTCACCGGTAATTGGGGTGGGAAGTAATCTGATTTTGGACTTTCTAAAGCTATCAAAACAAATTTTTCTTACATTGTGAGTTTATTTGAACTTGGAAAATCACACTTTCGAACTTGGAGTGGGTTTTAAAACAAAATAAATCATTAATCGAGAGTAAAACATTGGATCTTATAAAAAATTCACTCACTGTATCATGATAGAAATTTCCACCAAATAACCATGCAGTAAGGTTTTTCGAACAATCTAGACCAAAATTATCAAGTGAAACTAACATTTTTGAAAAAGATCATGGTTTTTGACATAAAATTTGGCATTTAGTACAAATCGAAGAAAAAACCGTTCATACTTTTTGGTAGCTAGATCAAGCGACATTGCTGCTGCCAATATGAGCGACAGCAGCATTTTGAAATTGCTACGCGGCGACTGCTGCTGTCGCCTAATTCAGCGACAGGAAGTATGAACCCTGCCTAAATGTTATTAAATTACTAGAGTTTGAGTTTTCAGGCACTAAACGAGAAACTGATAACCATATACTGTCAGTCAATTGCCCAGTCACGTGAAAGATGTTAAACCCAGCAGAACTTAGAAACGTGCAATGAAAAAGTGCACGACTAGAATGTCAGCTGCACGTGACTATTCGATTTACTTCTAGTATATGCTGTCGTAGAAGGATGTTGGGGGGCCATAGAGAAAACTTCAATATAGAGAACTTATTTGGAGCAGTTCTCATAATTTCAGTTTACTTGGCGCTTGAAACCTCGCAAATATTACTTTGGTACGGAAATTCTCACTTTTAGAGGGTTACAGGCGGACTTCATTCAGAAAAAAACCTGCTTTAATTAGTTTAAATTATAATTCTAGAGTGAGCTTACAAGTGCGGCCATATAACAGCTTCATTCACTTTCAAAACATTCAAAGGGTTTAATATCGTAATTTTCCTTTCTCATAACTTTGCTAGTGCTCTATAATGTGTGCACGAGGACGCCCGTGATTCATAAAGACACCCCGCATTCAACAATCGAGCGAACTTGTTGGATGACTCTAACGCCGTGCCATACTTACCGCAACTATATAATGCCAGTGAAACACCAGAGTCACGTAGAACCCGGCAGCGCCGAAATGCCTACTTTTACCTCTTTTACTTGTTCCAAAAGCAAAAATTTCATTCACTATGATGTCAAGTGGGAATCTTGATGACTAGAGTTTTTTGTTCCACTCCAATGTGAATCCTGCGTATCTTGTTGGTTTTCTAGCTGCTTCGGCTAAGATCGAGCGCAAATAGAGATGATTTGTTACTGAAAAAAATAGGTAAAGGAAATGAACCAATTCTTGTGAGTTGTTTAATCTTGTTACATGACATAGTTCACGAATTCAGACTACAAAACAAAGAGATCAAACTACAAACACAGCGGGATAGTGAAACAAGCAGCGAATAACCCTAAGAGAAAAAAGGGGTTTAGGGGAAAGGAGAGAGGGTAGAGAGAGACAGAGAAAGAGAGAAGGATGGAGAGAGAAAAGTTTACGTCGTTGATATAATGTGGGAACAAGTGAATGTGGCAGTTGTGGTGTTAAAAGGGGACAAACAGCTGGCTAATATAGCTGACGAACGTTCGTCATATCGCCGCAGAGAGAGAGAGAGGGGGGGGGGAGGGGGGGGGGGGAGAGAAAGAGAGAGAGAAAGAAGCAATATTACTGGGAGAGAAGGAAAGAAAAGGAAGAGAGGAGATGGGGTGGTAAAAGTTTCTTAAACAGTTGTGATTCAACGAAACACCAAACAAAGTGTTCTTTATTGAAACAGAACCAGAGAACATTCAATAACTTTACAAGGAAATATGGTTTCGATGGACGAGCGAATAGTTTCCCGACAGTCTGTTCCCAGTCTGCGTCTCCTGAAACATACGCTATTTCGCTGTTCTTCGGTGAAAAACCAAATGAGAGAAAGTGATTAAAGGAGCGAGCGATGATGGGGGAGTGCGATAACATCTTATCTAGATGGGGAGAAGAGATCGGCTTAAGTTGCATCTGTGAACATTTAGAAGACAATGTACAAAACGGGGGAGGGAGAGAGAGGGAGAAAGAGAGTTAGAGAGAGAACGAGGGAGAAAGATAGAGAGCGGACACCGGGATGAAAAACAGTTTGTGACCAATTCCCATATGTAGTTTGATCGCATTCTGTGAGCCTGGAAAAAACATCGATCGATAAGTTGCTCTCAATGTGTGTTTTCCGTCTTACGTTTTTCTTGTTTGTTGGGAATAAAGAGTGATTGAGCATGATAACTTCTCAAAAGCGACTATATGTGTTGTTCTCGAAATTAGTTCGACCCCGTATCTATGTGAAACATGTAGATGATATTAAATTTGGTTTGTACCGAGAATAAGCAATTCATATGAAATCTAGTAACGTCCGCACAATTCACGTGAGCAAACATTTCACTAGCAGTATGGTTTCCTTCTCACGTTCTTCTCACGTAAAACACGTGTTTTCTTCACGTGTAGGAGAGAATGAGGGAGTAGATCATGATAACTTCTCAAAAGCGATATGTACACAAGCACTCGAGAACATTGGGAGCGAGTATATTTGTCGTTAAGCAAACAGAGTGAGAGACAAGGCAAATGAAGGAGACGCAGACAGACGGGAAGTGACAAGATTTGTTGGTTGAAAACAGCAGGCAGGGGACCGGAAAAGTAGATAGAGTGTTGAGACACGTTTTAACACGTGATCGGAAGAAAACGTGTGAGAATTGACAACTGTGGTGTTTCATCGGAAAAAGTACACGTTCGAGGGTGTTTCGCCTATTTCCAAAACAAACTATTCGTATACGTGTATTTTTTGTAAATGCTGACGTTTGTTCTCCATTTTGTCAAAGTAAACCATGTCTTTCAAGTGTCAGGCAAAAGAGAAAAGAAGATTGATACTAATTGACCATGTTCATTGGTTTGGGGGACGCCGAGGGGGGGGGGGGTTAGGGAAATTGGGGGGTTTAAGAGTTTAAGGGGTTTCGGATGATCTAACCAGCCACTACCAATTACATACCCAATACTATCATTGTTATTAACTATACGTTTTGAAAAATTTCTGTACTTAGTTGTGCATTTGTAGTTGAAGTGGTTCGTACTCTGGAAATAAAGTGAGCTTGTAAACTGGAAACATGTTAGGTAAACTTAAAATATGAGTAGTTGACACTAAACTCCATCTTATCGCGCTTTTTTTAGCTAATAGTTATCTTTTCATCTTTGCAGCTTTACCTTAATTTAATGTATTTCACGGTGTTTGGAATTGTTCGCTATTGATGGCAACAACCACAGCGCAGTGTTTCACCAGGTATATAATAGGAAGAAGAACGGCGCACTGGGATTCGGTAACAATCTCTGTTTTTTGCAGTACTTTCCTATAATCCATGCACTTTTACTTTCTCTGTCTTAGTAACATTTCGCTTCTTCAAATTTTCTCTAACTGAAACATCGAAAACTTTCTGGAACATTATAATGGCTCGTAAAACTGATAAAGGGGCCGAACCCGATAAAAAGTAGGGCGAAAAAACTTGCACTCCATCGTATCACGTCTGGTACCGTCAAATATTTCATTGTATTGAAATCTCAAACGTTCACTTCGTACTTTGAGTTGACATTGAAGAATGGTGAATAACAGTTTGAAAGTGATGTGAGTTGTATTTTCGTGAATGTTAAAAAACAATGCAGCAGGAGCAAAACTGTTCCAAAAGTTGCAGGCGAAAATCCCGTTTTCCACGAAGTAACACCAATCCGTAAGTTTCATCAACTGCCCGTTTCAATGCGTTACAAACTTCAAACGTTTTTCTTCAGAAAGCTAGTTTCCGGTCGGAATGCTAGCCGGTAAATGTCTTAAACCGGCACCTCGCGAATCATAAGCGGACCACTTCATTTGGTTTGGTTCCGTGACCTTTTGAGTACGGAACTGGTTCCTTTTCCTACCAAACCACCACTTGGTTCCGGAGCAGTCGGTTCGGGAACTCCGAAATATTGGCCAGCCCAGCCAATGAACCCAAGGTCGTGTCTAGTTTAAATGTGTTGCGTGTCCAACTGCTTTCATGTTTTGTCCGATCAGATTTGGCGCCAAAACCGGTTTTCAAATCAGCACATGATAATCGACGTCACAAACCAACCACTATCGTTCACGTTTCGGTATTCAAAGTGACGAAAACTCTCGGAGAAACGTGTACTTTCGAAATGACGTAAAAGAAATGATATCCAGGTTTAATAAATACAAATTTTTTGCTTTACTGTATGTAGAAAACGACTACGAAGAAAGTTTTTTGAACATTCCGAACTATCATATCTATTCGTGAAAAAAAACGTGGGAGTGAATTAAGGAAATGGGACATGCTTGTGAGGCTTCTAGCCTCTTATCCACGAAACCGAACCAAAACAAAACGGAATTTTAAGTGCAGTCGAAGGATGCAGCGGCAGTACATAACAGAGGTGAGGGGGGGGGGGGTTAGGCAAATTTTTTTCTAGTTTTTTTTTTTCAGTTTCATCTTTCATCCAATGCCTTTCAAATCTTATGGCTGCATAAACAATCTACTTCCCCATATAACTTCTTTCAAAATACAATTTGATTTGTTTTTCGGGAAGATGATCATGATACCTGTTAATTGACTAGAATTTTCACTCTCAAAGTTGGTATATTATTCGGTTCCAGCGATCATTATTTTATATAATGTCCCCGTTCAAATTTGTTTTTACATTCAACTGCAACTGTCTGTCATTTCTCAAAACGTGTACATCAAACTTTCACGTGAAAATGTCATCTTATTGTGCTTTTCACTTTCGAAGCGCGTACTTTCACGTGAAAACATCATCGCATATCGTTTCAATTTCAATCTTCAAACGTGTATTTTCACGTGAAAATGACGTCACGTATTGTTTCAGTCATCTCGTATACCAATTAATATTCGGAACGAGACAGCTGGTGGAAACCTATTAAAGAAGAGGAGAAACCAGATCGGCCCGGCGCGGGAGGGGATTATATTTTACGAGCACATATATTACATAGGGCCACCACGTCGAAAGATGAACTAAATACATTTATACTGAATACACATGTAATGTTCCTAATAACATGCTGATGATAATATTAGTCCTCTAACTTAAACTTCAATAGTACAACAACGTTTACAATTTTGTTTTAACATCTGACTTTGTTCTTTGCATTCCACTATCATTATAACCTTGGACAAAAAACGTGAAACATTCACTTGCTGGCACTTGCTGGCATATCGCCTTTTATATCCGGAAAACGCGAAATCGTGAAATACAGAGCTGGTTTTCGTTCTCTATACAAGCAATGCTTGCTTTTTCCTCGCATTGCCGGTGTAAATCGTCTGAAACGTTAACGTAAAATAGAGGAACTAAGCATTAAAGTCATAATTACCACAAGTTGAACGCCGAACGAACTATGTTCAATGCTGTATGTTGTCTTAAAGTAGGAAGATTATGTGGTCCAATCCCAACGTTTCAGTCCTTTGAACTGCAACACATTTCTCAATTGCAGTTTGAAGGACCGCTGACACGGGATTGGTTTAAAGAAATACTACCGCCTAAACTCAACAATCGCTGTCACTTCTTCCATGATTCACGCCAACCAGCCTAATTGAGCCGACGTATACCTTTAACAAACCGAAACAGCGATTTTAGATGTAAATTTGTACCATGACATTTTGCGTAGCTGTCATCGTTAACCTTGAAGTATGATTTGTGTTGGCGCGCAAATGACCATTCGAGGCCACGCCCCCTTTTCACGGGCTGTTATTCTGGGGGAAAAAGCATCGCGAGGCGGCAACATCAAGGAAATCGGATATTGTACTGTTAGTCAAATGCACAGTCACGTCGCGAAACGTGTTAAACACAGCAGAATTCAGAAAAGTGCAATGACAAAGGGCACGATGCCTCATTAGAATGCTAACTTTACGTGACTATTCAATTTACTTCTTTACTAAAAGTACAATGAATTGTCACGTAAAGTTCGCATCCTAATGAGAAATCGGGCACATTATTTTTTTTCTATTGCACGTTTCTCAGTTCTGCTGTGTTTAACATGTTTCACGTGACAGTGCCCTTGACTAACACTACAGTTGCGAAACTCGTTCACTATGGCGTGTTCTTGATCAAGCTACTAATAATACGGCTCGTTTATTCCATATGAGAAGACAGTAAAACCGGAGTTTCTGTTGAACAAGAGATTGTCATGCAAATAATAGTCCACATCATTCATACTGAGACTTTTACAGTTCACGTTAAAACCTCCGATGACTATATTATGTAGTAAACGTCGCTTTTTATGTATATGTTATAGTGTTTGTCAAACTAGAAGTTTCTGTAAAACGATTTATCAAACTTATAACAAAACGTAGGTGAATTCTATATCTAACCGGGTTTTTAGGTAACCTAACCCTTTTTTGGTAACTTTTTTTTTCAGGTTACCTCAGTAGGTAACCGGGTGGTAACCTAAAATGAAAAACCGGTTACCTGTTTTTCTAACGCAAAATGTGGTTTTTACCGTTACTTTGAACGGTAACCGGATTTCAGTTTTAGGTTACATTCAGGTTACCTACTAAGTAACCTGAAAAATAGGTTACCAAAAAAAGGTTAGGTTACCTAAAAACCCGGTTAGTTGTAGAATTGGCCCAAAACGTAATCAAACAAATATTAAAGCCCCGTTTCATTTCTTTTCGGAAAACTCATCAAAAATTTAATTCTTGGTATATTCATTAACTATGGCGAGCCCATTAGACACTATTGGTGTGAAGTTCGAAGGTGTAACCCACAGAAGTAATACAAAGATTGGAGCCCTGCCTCTCGCACTCAAATGTTTCATCTCTCGCAAGTGCTCGGAAGACTACACAGTACTTTTTAGTTTTCGCCAACGGAAAGGCGCGAGGGTACTGTATATCTCACTTTTCGCTGTGTACGCATACATGACTTCGATTCCAGAGCTTGGCGGTCATGTACTCCAATAGCGCAGTTGTGCGTGTACAAAATACGACACACTAAATTTGTGCCTTCAGTAAAAATAATTTGGGCGCGAAACTACCGTAATTCAAATATTTAACTACGGTAGTTAAGAACATTGCAATTTTATGCTGCTTTTCATTTGTAATCCGGAATATTGAATGATTTTCAACAGGGAATGTTGATTTCTCATGATATCGAATATTGACGACGGGTTAAAGTGAATATGTGAATAACCAGTTCCGAATAAACATGAACCGAGTTTGCAAAGTATACAGAAGCGTTTCCCTGTTTCCCATCCTTTTCAAAGAACATCCTATATTCTTACATAGCTCGATATATGATATATCGAATAGGAAATAAATTTCTTCAAACGAAGTTTTGAGGTTTTCTAATATGGGCTGCGCAGACTATTGTATTGAATTTATTTTCAAACTAGATGTAATACGAAAAATGAGCAATTACCGCATTATTGTTGTCCATAAATCATAACATGTACGGGCTGTTTTTATCATAGTGTTGCAATTACGCACTATAACAAGATGAATACGCACATTCTCTCCGACCAGCTTCAAAATTTGTGCGGAAATTCTGCGCTCTAATATATTCCTTATCAAAGGGTTGCTTTTACCACCAGTTGAGTTAAGATCTTTAACAATTTAAAGGCAACTTTCGGTTATGTTGGACCCGACCGACCCTCAAGAAGGATGAACTGGTTTTTACGAGTTATCTGGTTCAGAGCGAAAGAGACAACTATCTGAACGTTCAGCGATTGGTCATAGCCTCAACTGGCTTATCAGTACCCGTAACCTTTTTGAACATGCAATGGATACACATGAACATTCAATTTTGTTCAGTTACAGCTTAGTGTAAAATACTTGGCAGTTTTTTGATTTGAGGACCAGTTCAAAAAGATATTTGTGATCTTGATTTTGATCCCAACTATAGATGAAGGTGTTGTAGACGAAGTAACTAGATTACAATTGTTATGAAGCTCTTTTTTTCCGTCAAGATACGCGATAATTAATTAGAACTGCCAAATCTGCAGTGATAATAGGTATGAAGGTGAGCGATCAATTACTTAAAAGACTTCTAACATATCAGTGCAATCATTAATTATTCTATTATTTGCATCAATCTCATTGAACGAGTGATCAAACAAGCGAAAAGCTGCCAGAAAATGGAAAGTTCTTAAGTACAGTAGTTAAAATTTTGAATTACGGTAGTTTCGCGCCCAAATATTTTTGATTGGAGGCGCAAATTCGGTGTGTCGTATTTTGTACACGCACACGCAGTGGTTAGCGCCCTGCTACCAATCTTTTGCTTGCAGGTTCGATTCCGGCGCGAGACAAAAATATATAAGTTTGGCAACCACTATATAGCCCTCCTTTCTACATTCGTTTTGTGCTCTAATCTCCCAGACCTTTTCATAGATGACGATAGGTTTCATCAAACTGTCTTTCATTTGTTATTAAAAAGTCATCAATATAAGCGCATTCGATTCAGATTCAGTATCACAAAGATGATCCGAAAATAGTTCCGACGCCGTTCAAAATCAAACAAGTTAGCGCTACTCTCCATTGAAATCACGTACCGCTTGAAGGAGATTGTGGACGATATTAGTAAAGAGTGTGCAACATTGCAGTGCGCGAAAAGGGGGGGGGGCATGTAGAGCATGCCAAATCACCGGTAAAATGTTCTTATGTCACTCTACGTCTCACGTGAACTTCATTAGGTTGAGTTAAGTTTTGAACATTCAATTGAAATCCGTGAAAGGCTCTTCAAAGTATCTAGCTTATCGAAAATCTCATTCTACATGTGATAATAGAGCAAAATCCACATATAGTTGACAACAAGAACAACACAATACGAACTGGATTATGGTAGGGACCAACCGGTTGCAACTTGCAACCATCCGGTTTCTTTTTTACAACATGCAGGTTACTTTCCGAGCGTTATAAAAGAAACTCGTTTGTTTCAAGATTATGTTCCTCAGAGCAGCAACCTCTCTTTCTGCCTCCTAGCACATATTCATTCGAATGTCAGAATAGGTACTGTAACTAGGCGCAGGTAAGTGAAACAAAGTATACAGTTACAGCTCACACAAATATCTGATATATATCTTTCTTCACCTTTTTGTAACCCACTACTTTGAGAAAGTTTAACTTAATATTATTACACAATAATCTTTGCCCCTTTTTCTAATATCGAGAATGACGGTCCATTTACTAAAAAGGCAAAATCCAGGTAGATGTTGTGCAACATTTGAGGAAACTTTTTCAATTCACGCCTATTGTGAAAACAAAGTTCACAATCTAAAAACTGGGAATATCTGGATTCCCGCCAAACATTGAATTTTATGTCCATGCAACTAAACGTTGGTACAATGACAAAGTCGAAGTTAATAAATATTATTCTACAACCCTAAAAACGCTACCAGGATTAAGTCATTCAAAATTAGAAGTTCATTCAGTGAAAATCATTCAAAAGTAACAGTCATTCCCGTTTAGTCAGAACTTGAGAAAATTGGGAACTTTATTTCTAACTTTTCAACTGTGCTCGTTCGTACTGAATATGTATTGATTATGCCTTCCTAGTTCTAGATTCTAGATTCCTTGCAGATTCTAGTTTACAGGTTTGAGAAAATATTTTACGACTTTTGTGTGTTTGTAATGAACAGTTATACTGAAGTATATTAGTATTTTTCGGTTATTTGCAGATTCTAGTTTACAGGTTTGAAATTTTTTTCGACTCCTGTAGGTTTGTAATAAACAGTTATACTTGAGTATATTAGTATTTTTCGGTTTTTGTAGCAGTACACTGGACGCGATTCATCCCTGGGATCCCCCTGGTCCCCCCTCATTCCACTCCTGGTACCCCCCTGGGGATACCGCGGTATCACCAGAGGGGTACCAGCATTTCCACAACTCTACTCTCAAGAACGAACACGCTCAAAAAGTTCACCCAGAAGTGGAGACCCCGAAAACCCTGATGACTCGCGAGGAGTTTCAAGCCAAGTTTGGCGACATTCCCGTCGTTTGTGACCGCACGTGCCCCGTCTGCCAGCAAATGTTCAGCTGCAAAAGTGCCTGTATGAAACATGTTCTACGGAAGCATGTCAAGAAGAATTTCAACAAGGACGAGAAAACTACAGTCGAGAAGATCCCGAGGCTCGAAGACATCCCGCCACCACCTAAAGAGACCAGCAACGACCTACCCAAGACAGAGACAAAACCCGATACTGACCCAGATCAAAAAGGAGCTGGCCCACCAAAACAAGATTGTATCACTTGCCTAATGTATTTGTACTATTGAAAACAAAACAGTTTTTTTACTAAGATGTTTATTGTCACACTAAAACGCCAAAACCCTCCGTTCTGATGCCGCGGGCCAGGCAATCGGCCTGCGAACAGCCAGCCCTCCGCATCCGGTTTCCTTGCCGGCGAGTACGCGGCCGGCTCCTCCGCCGGCGGCTGCGGCGACTGAAACATAGCACTGGTAAACTATGAGAAAACTCAAACTGTTAATATTTCACCCGTTAATTTTCATTTCAACTCACCCTGGTGGAGTCCAGATCACCCTCATCCTCTTCCTCCATCTCGTTCTGAGCCCCGGTTGGCCCTGCATATCCCATGGCTGCCCACATGTTAGGAGGGAACTTGCAATAGATTTTTCTGTTTAATGACTTGCTCAATTAATCTTTAATACAAGTAAGACCAAAACATACCTCCTCCTCGCGGACTTGAGCCACCGGCAGCGGTGGCGCCATCGCGGGCGGGATTAAGAAAGGCTGTAATGGAAAAAGAATGAAAACACATGATTGTGTTCTTTTAATCACATAATTAATCATAATTAATCTCTAATACAAGTAAGACCAAAACATACCTCCTCCTCGCGGACTTGAGCCACCGGCAGCGGCGGCGCCGTCGCGGGCGGGATTAAGAAAGGCGCCGTCGCGCGGCGGTAGCGGGGCCCACTCGAACGGCTAAAGAAATACCGTGATGTAAACCGGTTTTCGGTGAAATTGAAATTTCTGTACTAAATGACACCTACGTCCTCCTCTTCTTCCTCTTCGACAGGCGGAGGTGATTCCTCCTGCTCACTGGCGAACTCTGGGTCGCCATCGTCCCACTTAACCGGATACGGGTAATCCGGTCCGGCGGCTTCGTCATCGCTGCGCCGTATAGCGTACAGAAGGCGACGAATTGTTGGGGTGGACCTGCGAGAAGGTCCCTCTTCATTTTCATCCTCAGAGTGCATTTCTTAAATTATTTATTCATAGTGTTTTGACATGTAGTGTGACAATGGTACTTCCCCAGTTGAAATTAAGCGATTTACCAAATTCGGATGAATATCAATGGTTACAGTATCAATGGTATCGTGTGCAATGGGAAGGTAGCGCACAGGATTGAAAGTGTGCTGGATCAATTGACCGTAGGTGCCGGAAAGAGGACAACATTGTAGCAAATTAGTTTTTACATTACCAACAATCGAGAAGTCAACAACATCAGAATAAATGTACATGGTACTTATATTGTCGCAAAAGTCAGTCGGTCTATCCGCGTATGTCGACCTTTCCACTACTTTATTTGAAAACCTCAGAAAATAGGCTTAATCGGGCTGCACAAGGTGCATCCGGTTTATCACGTCTTTGTACTCGAACCTAACTAGATCAGCAACATGTGGTGTGGGAGGGGACGGCTGCGGCGTAGTAGTCGCTGGTTCAGGTGCGGTAGGGCCGAGGTTCGCTGCGGGTCTAGCCACGGCAGTCGTTGCCGCGGGTGTAACCACATCCTCGCTAGATTTTGCCGCAGGAGTTGCTGCTGCGGGTGTAGCCGCGGTATTGTCCGTTTTTACCGCTGCTGCGGGTGTAGTTTTGACCGGTGATTTCGATGCGGGTGGGTCACTGGTTTGATCTTTCTCTCCCTCATGTTTTGCTGGGTCGCCCTCTTCTGGTTTTCGATTCCGACGTTTTCCCGAACGTCGGTCACGAACTGCTCCTGGAATTGACAATAGTAAGAACGTAAGACTTCAGTGTAAAAGACTGTGAATATGTTTAAGATACAGAAATTACGTGAAAATCGGTGAATATTTTCAAGATGTACCTTTTCAACATCGGTCATGTCGCTCCGGGGCTAGCCGCTAGTTTCCTGCTTTATTTTCAGGAATTTCTTAGTGAAATCTTTGAAGAGGCCTCCAGTCGCCCAACGCTCTTCGGCCCAGGACCAGACTTCATAGACCTCTAGTACTTTGTACCCATGCTGGAGTGCCAGAGTAAGCTCCACGTCGCAGACAGTCACGTGAAGTGCCCGCTCTGAAAAGATTGTTGTGGTAGCAGTCATCGGTTCCGCTCTTCGCACACTTTCGACAGTTGGCGTGAACAAGTTTGTCGTTGTGTCGCATCCCAATGATAGGATACCGAAGATTCCGTAGTGGTAGGACGTCTCATTCGATCAGTCCTCTGTACGGCGATAGCTCCCCTGCCACAAACGGCTCGAAATCGGATGTAATGATCTCCGGATAGCCGATGGGGTACGACGCCACCGATGACGTCACGTAGGGGTAAAGAGAGCAGAAATCGAGGTACTCGATGGTCTGTCCCTTGGACCTATCGGCTCGGCAAGCAGCTGGTATGTCTGCGTTCGGCCACCCATGAAGGCGTCACGGGGGATGAGACGTTCGAGATGGACGCACTCCTTGAAATACTCGCGCATTGTCACGTTCCCCAGAAGCTCTTTCTCGAGTTTTTTGGATCAGACGCGACGTTAGCTGGGAGTGTCAAATAGAAATCCATTGTGCAACCGACTTATAGACGCGCACTCACGTAAATGACCATTTGCAAATGTGCATGCTCACGGGCGTGTTGTGTCTTACAAGGCTCCGTGATATCAGACAACTTCTACGCGGGATACTATGGTGTTTACGTTTAAGTTCCCGTCGCAAACAACAGTAATCGGAGCTACACAAAGCGGCAAGACCACACTCATGCGTAAAATAATCGATAATGCAGATGAGTACTTTGGCGGTACAATTGATATTATTTTTTGGTTCTAATATGCAATCGATAATGATGGTATTCCGAGAAAAAATCCAAAGGTTATGGCCATCGAGGGGGCTCCCGACATCAACTAAATCAAGGAACACAAAGGTCAGAGGTCAATTATTGTTCTAGATGATCTACAATCGCATTTCTCGAGAGACAGGGCCGGCCGTGAGCTACTCAACGACTTGTTCTGTGTTTACGCGCATCATATCAATTGCGCTGTGTTTGATCTAGTACAATCAGCATTTCTTCTGGACAGGACCAGCCGCATCAACAGTACCTACATAATACTTTTGAAAAAAGCTTTGTATACCTACTGTCAATGTTTTCAGGAAGAAAAATGACTACACTATCAGTTGTTTAGTGTGCTCATTCATATCGTTCCAGCATCTAGTGCAGGTTCACGTCTTTCCACGTGTAATAACACTTATATGTATTCACTAGGAACATAAAACATTGAAACTCACAGTCCCTTGCTGCACTCCTGACACATAGTGTGACCGCACCGGGTCGTGATTGCCCGGCGGACATCTGCAAGATTTATCATTAGACAATGGTGGTGTCATTATTTCCCTTATCCCAACTTCAACGATAACCGGACTCGCGAAACGCTGAACTATCCGGTTAGTAAATGTGCAAATGATTGATTGAATCAACGAAAAACTAGCCGAGGGCTGTTTAGGCTAGAGTTTTGTGGTAACTACGATGGGTCCGCTAGGCTGGAAAAAACAAATTGATTTAATAACTGTTCATCATTCACCTGAAAACACACTCAAACAAATATGGCACTCGAGAGCTGAAGTAAGCGAAGCGTCCATAACTGAAAAAACACATTTATGAACACATCAGGCACTAATCAGTAATTGCGCGAGCTAAAAGAAACAGATATACAGAAGATACCGTGAAAAAAATACAAACTATGTCCATATATTATGGAGACATCTATGGAAAAACACAATACACCGCGAGTTGGGGTGTGGTAATAGAGTACTGATATGGAAAAACTCTCTCAGAGTTCGCGAGCGCCCTGTAACCACGCCCCCTACAAGCTGTGACCTGAGAAGAGTGTTGTAACTCGGGGCAAATGAAACTGATGTGTACATAACCCAGTATGATGTGCGAACCTGGGAAGAGAAACAAAGAACAATGCGTAACAAAGAGTGTTATAGTCTCAGTATTGTATCTGCTCTGACCCATGAGTTGAATGTGTCATTATACCCTAGCCATTTCACAAACAATTCCTTCACTCCTCTTCTTGTTTTTTCCTGTATCACTTTTTCCACTTTGTAGGTTCCTCCAGTATCAGTACACTTTGTCACGTCGAACTCGTAAAATATTCTTTTTATTTCCTCATCATTGAAGTCATATAAACGATAAACGGGTGGATCTCCTGGTACACATTCATATATACATAACATTTCCTCGCTGTAGCCTGCCTCGTATCCTTTCTGAATGTTCTTCTTGCAGTCGAAATACGTACAAAATCACCAACATTCAGCTTGCACTTACGTGGAGTACCGTACTTTTCGAGAAAAATATTTTCCGTAACATCAATAGGCTTCATTTTAATAGAGCGGTTGTAGCTTGAGTTGATTCCCGCCACAATATCATCAAGAACTTTCACGTATTTACGTGTGTTTGCGTGGGTCATGTACTTTGTCACGCGCGTTTTCAAAGTTCGATTGGCTCTCTCGACAAGTGCACATTTAAGAGAGAAGTAGGGACTGTAGTGCCGTATATGAAACTTTTTGAACAGCCGCGCCACATTCTCGTTATACAACTCTTTTCCCTCATCAGTTATGAAGTATATCGGTTTGAACTCCTTGAACACGTCTGCAAGCGCGGCCGAAACTTCTGCTCCCCGCTTACTCTTCAGTTTCCGAACATATAACATTCTAGTGTAGACATCGCTGATAGTCACCAGAAATGTAACGCCATTGTTGTCATTTTTGTAGGCGGAATAGTCACACAAATCTGCTTGTAGGGTAAAATAACGACCACAACCGGTGGTTCTCCTTCTCGGGAATCGATGTCTGACGGGTTTGTGTCTTGTATACGCTGCGGTATCTTGTAAAAAACGTTCAACAGATTTTTTGGTAATTCCTTTATTTCGAACTGCCTTTAATACATTCCTCGTTGATGAGAAAGCCGACGGGTTCTTAAGGTTAAGAAATGCGTCTGCAATGTGTTTAGACATGATAAACAATGAATTACAACTGCCACATTTTTACATATAAACGTTTTGTTCCTTGTCCTTTTTGAACTCTCCGATCCTCCATTTCCGGGACTGATTTGTTTGTTTTGCTTGATGTTCTTTCCGGAATGCCTTTGTTGACATGTTTAAATGATTTTGTCCGATGTTTTCCTTCTTTTGGCGCGCTCTCTTCAGACACAGCAGAAATTGGGGCTACCGTATTATTTACGACCAGCTCAGCTTTGGAGGGGTTCTCGAGAGCCTCTCTCATGGCATTCTCACTCTGATTATTATCTAAAAGTAAGTTAATTCCATTTCTGATAGAACCGGTTCATGTAGTATTACAGTAGACATCGCAAGTTATTCAGTGTTTTGTTGTCCCCTTGTGCAATATCTGGTGGAATTGTCCGGAATTGTGCATATTGTATTCGAGGTTCGATGTCAGTTCCGGGGTGAACTTCTTCCCGAACCTACTCTTCTCAAACGAAAATCGAACCGATTCTTTCCGGGTTGCTTTGGTTTCCTGTCGGATTGAGTACACAGGAGGTTCGTTATCTTACCAAACCAACTGGTTCGGAAAGAAGTGGTTCGACTTTGGTTGGGAAAGAGCCGGTTTGGACTAAAAATTGCCCAGTTTTGGCAAAAACAGCTGAGAAACCGTGGTAGAACGGGGGTTTGTATGTAGTTTGTTTCATCCGCTCATAACCCTCTACAGTAGTATGCTCTCACTTCAAAGTTTGATATGTTGGTGTCGGTGTTTCTCACACCTTTACTGCTACAAACTCTGAAAGTTTGTAATCAAAATAATGAACTGTTCATTAGAAAAAACCTCTTGAATGTTTGGCGAATTACTGTAGGAGGAAATCGATTGGTGAAACGGGGTATACTTTGCCCAAGCTTTCCTACAGTAATCAGCCGAATGTTCAAATTTATTTTTACCATTGAACCAACAGACTCCCTGAAACAGCGGGAATTTTCGGGTAGTTTGTGGAACTACCGGTGGAAAAGAAAAGAATAAAGTAGGAAAACTTTTGTAGAACTCGACATATGAACATTTGAAAACACTGCGCGAATTTGAAAAAAAAAAACATTCAATTCAATTTCAAGAGGCTCAAACAGTCATCTAGTAATCATTCATGGAGACCACGGGCATATATAAAGAGCGTGCAACATTCCAGCGCGTGAACGAGCGAAAATCGTATCGCTTGACCTAAACCCGCTCGTTCCAAAAGATTTCTAACAAAATGATACGCCTATTTATTTGAATTCCTGAGTCCAATCATACGATTCCATTGGTATATTTCCCCTTTGAAACTTGCTACTAGTAATTGAACAAAGCTGGTATGGTGGATGGATTCTTTATATTATGCTAGGAGGTGGAAACCGCAACACATTTGTCAGTTGTAAAACGAAATGAGAATGGAAAAGAAAATCATGGTAATTGACTGAAAACCACAGTAGTTTCCCTCATGATTTGATTATTCAATGGTCAAAACTATCGAAATGTGACATACAGCGTTTGCGAAGCTGATCGCGCGCAGCGCGAAGCGCTGTGCGAGATTTGTCTTTGGTCCGGCTAATGCGCGCTTTCATTTTTTTAGTTCACTCTCAAAAAGGTCCAATTGTGCAAATCAAAACTTTTTATGATTTGCTGACTTTCTATGGCACATTTACAAGCTATGTTTAAAATTTGATCGGAATTGATTGAGTTTGAGCCGAGTTATGACGTTATGCGCTTCATGCAGACCGCCAACTTCCGTCGTGTGTGTGTCTGTGTGTGTTGGTGCGCACTCATGGGATATTTTTATGTGTGAACCGATTTGACTGAAAATTTGGGACACGATAGATACCCCACTCAAACCTTGGGGGCGCCTAACCAATTCAACTAAAATTTGAAGTAGGATACCACGACATGAACTGACATCGATTTAGATGTAAGTCTTCTACTGATGACGTCATCGAGGATTCTGGAGCTCGGATGACGTCATTTTTGAAAAGTGCAAAGTTGACGTCACATATATTTTCAAATGATGGTAATATCTTAGAAAGGGTCAATTAACGGTGAAACTCAATTCAAGAGTAACGTATTCCGGGATTCTGGAGACCAGATGACGTCATTTTTGAAAAGTGCAAAGTTGACGTCACATATATTTTCAAATGCTGAAAATATCTTAAAAATGGTATATTAACGATAAAACTTTATCTAAATATGACTTATTCTGGAATTCAGAAGGCCAGATGACGTCAACTTTTAAAAAAATTGACGTGAAATATGTTCTTGAATGCTGAAAGTTTCTTAAAAATGGTCAATTCACGATGAAACTTCATGCAAATATGACGTTTTCTGGGACTCTGAAGGGCAGATAAAGTAAGTTTTCAGAACTGCAATGTTGACGTCATATTTTTTTTCGAATGATGGTAATACTTGACAAGTGGTTCATTAAGAAAACAATTTTATCTGCACCGTACAGATCAAACCACATACCTACGGCATGTATACAAAAAGAGAAAAATTCATGAAAAAGTGGGGGCCCAACGAATGTGAGATTTGTCTTCTGCTGTGCGCCCCTTAGACAACTACTCTCAAATGGAGCAGTTACTGCTACAAAAACCGAAAAATACCAATATTTTCTCAACCCGTAAAATATTTTCTCAAACCTGTAAACTAGAATCTACAAATCACAGATGTTAACTCAACGTACTCAATTATAGAGTTCCTGGTTTTGTGCACAATGGTTGGCATTTTTTGTCATTACTTCAATTCTAGATGCTATAACGTTTGTCATATTATTCAACAGTTGTTCTCTCTTTCGCAGCTGTGACTTGTAGATTCTAGTTTACAGGTTTGAGAAAATATTTTACGACTTTTGTATGTTTGTAATGAACAGTTATACTTGAGTATATTGGTATTTTTCGGTTTTTGTAGCAGTAACTGCTCCATTTGAGAGTAGTTGTCTAAGGGGCGCACAGCAGAAGACAAATCTCACATTCGTTGGGCCCCCACTTTTTCATGAATAGTATACTGTATCTGAAATTCAGCTCATAAAAGCAGTCGGTTGTCGGCTTTTCCATAAAATCTTTTCTTAAAGGTAGTGAAACATTAGATTGAGCTTCACGAAAGAATGAAGGTTCCCACCCGTAAACAGTATCTAATGAAATTCCAGACGAAAACTGTTGCACTGAGTTTCCACTTAGCAATTCAGAAATGTCTGAAACGCGAGTAGTAAAGAGGGAACACTACATAGAACTTCAAACTTCGTGAGTTCGTGAACTTCCTCTGTATACCGTTTAAAACATTTTTCTGTTGGAAACTGGCTGAAAACTTTCACCTGCAATAAGTCGAATCAACTTCCAGAACCTTCAAAAAAATCACAATTATTTCTGCTGGTTATTTGTATTGTAAAAACTGCATCAGTTTAAAGATGAGGGTAACATTATTTCAAGATATCTTTGATTGAGGGTAGATGAGCCGAGGTTCTAGAGCAGAACCACACCTACAACTGGAATCGAGTAGCGCGCGCTCGAATGTTTCATGCTCAGTACTTAACTTGGCCGAGGTCTCCCGTAATTAGTTATTTTCTGATGATAGCTTCCGCACATACTTTCGGAATAACTGATAATCGGGCTAAGAATATGAGATTTGTATGGTATACTGTATATAATATATTGTTTCTACGGTGAAAAAAAAAACAAAACGAATTTGTGCGGTTTGCTGCAAACTTCCAGTAATAGAATACGAATATTCTATAAACTAGATGACTCAAAAAACCTATGAATTAAAAGACAAGGAAATAGTCTAACAAAGCTGTATTGTGGTTTCACTCCAGCTTCACTCCAATAGTATAATCCGTGCAGATATGATATTGAATGGTCCAGGCAAACGTTTTCCTACTTTGTTATTCTGTTCTATAATCGTACTAATACAAAATGTCGAACAATACCTCAAAAAACTACGTCTGTTCATCAAAAAAACACATTTGACCAACCGAGCGGGTGAGGGGTTCGGGATGAAAACGTTATGTAGACGTATTGACGGTAATTCGCTCACTTATACTAGAAGTAAGTTGGGGAGTAGTTTACTTTGCCCCCCACCCTGGTCGAAAATGGGTTGAAAAGGGCCCGTACTACAATCGCCCCTACCTTTGGGGGGCGATTATACACCATACTTATTTACTGCAGGCTTGGGTTGAGTGTGTGGGGGGGGGGGGGATTGTTCATCAGTTCCGGGTATGTAATACCCCCCCCCCAATTTTGTATTGTGGGGGGTGATTGTTCATTGTCGAAGATGTACAATGTCCCCCACCCATTTACCAACTACCCCCCACCTTCGCGCGAGTTTTCTGGGATTTCATTAGGTGGGGGGTAATAGTACCACGAGGGGGGTGATTGTTGGGTGGGGGGCGATTGTATATTTTTCCCTAACAATGTTCATGTGACTGTAAAATTGACTAACAGTATACTCAATTTCGTAAAATCCTTAATAGCAGTTATTGAGTAATAACAATAACCAACGAATTTTCGCGCCGCATTGCTCAATCGATTCAGTTGTTTTGCTGTATTCCTTGGTGAAGTGAAGACTGTTATAGCCAAGCCAAGTACAAATACGAGGCCAATTACACAAGCAACCGGGTTGCATCTCAAATGCAGCCAAAATCACTTAACATAACCAAGAAGGTAAATTTGGTTGCATTTGAAAAGCAACCAATAGTTTCGTACACATGCAACCTGGTTGCATTTTGGTTGCATGTGCAAACCGCCCAAATGGCCACGATATTGTTGCGCGCTCCAATGTTACACGTGTTAACTCATACCAGCCGCGGTTCCAGCTGATTAGTTGGGTTCCAAAGTGTGCAAGTTAGAATAGATTAAGTAAATCGGCTTAGTTTTAATTATTCAAAACCACATATTTGGTTCACTTACTCTAGACTAATACGCAAAAGGTTTTCTGAGAAACCCGACACAACTATTGGTGAACAACATTCATTCAGCAAATACTGACTTCAAACTATCTCATTGTTTATTAGTGTACACCTTATCATAGTGGGAAACCATCATCTGTATGATAAAACGGAACTGTCGAGATAAATTTAGAAGAACAAAAGTTCCTTTTTGAGTGAAATCTTTTGTCCCTCTCAGGAATCGAACCTGTGAGCAAAATAATCGTAGCTGGGCGCTTACCAGTGCGCTACGAGAGTACATATCTGACAAGATTTGATATGGAAGACTGTCCGTACACAGCGACAAGATATACAGTACCCTCCCTTTTCGTTGGCGACGAATATAACTGAAAGAGCGGCATACCTGACTAATATAATACTCGGCAAAGATAAGTTCATGCCATCATAATTGAATGTGTTCAAATTTGACTCGAGTCTTCAATTCCCATAACAGCAAAACGGAAACACCGCCCAGTATATGTAGCTAGCGTGAAACAATTCAGTGCGCAATCGAGCTAGGTTACATTGGAAATACTTAATTCCTTCATCGAAAAACGAACGGAATAAGGAAATCTTTTGTTTTAGAAAGAGCAAAACGACGAAGTTGTAAATGAAGCCATCGAACAGTAAGACATCGGTTACCCAAACATTTTATTTATGGATAGTTTATCTCTTTCCTGGAATCCAACATGGAACGGACTAGTAAGAGCCGACCAACGCAATTAAAGAGAATAACGAGAGAGATAAAGTATAAAACTCATTCTTGAATATACCGGATCTTGATCCCAAAAACCTGCGTCTCCCGCGTTACACACTCTCTCGCAAGACTGCATATCGGTGAGAAACGAGAACGGAGAAATAGTGTAGTCTATTTTATTAAATTAAATTTTATATTCATAATCGTAAAGTATGAAATAAACGATCTCATGTCACGCGATTACACTCCTCTCCCATCTGAAATAGCAATGTGTTTTATAAGTTCCACCCATAGAATTTCGTATGAAAGTTTTTATGTCGCTGAAAGTTCGCGTTATTTTGAAATAGACTGGCAAGTAAATTGAATATACAAGTGAAGTAAGCATTCTAATGAGGAAGTGTGCACTTTGTAATTGCACGTTTCTGAGTTCTGCTGTGTTTAGCAATGTTCACGTGACTAACAGTATACAAAATAAGTACATAGTTCGAAATATAGCTTAGCATGGTTTACTATTACGCCGGGCGATGAAAATCTTCTTTCATGGAACAAAAGAGCCAACTTTATATGTAACCGGTTTTTTGTAACCCTATTTTAGGTTACCTCAACTAATTTTCGGTTACCGTACAAACTGACGGTAAAAACCACATATCATGTAACCGGTTTTCATTTAAGGTAACCAAGCGGTTACCTAGCTGGGGTAACCTGAAAAAAACCCAAAAAACACGGTTACATATAGAATTCACCAATTTTCGGGAGTTCATCCGTAGAACAATTCGGGAAATCAAACAGACTAAAACTTCATCCTAAAACACGACAAATGATAAGTTTCCAATAAGTATCTGCAAAACTTTTATATCGTCCATGAACAATAACAACATTTTCAAAGTTGTTATCACATTTTATGACATTAATCAACAATGTAAAAACAACTGGACAAATAAAAACCGGAATTAACGAAATATTCATGACTAGAACTGAAGAGACAGAGCAAAGTGGGAAGGTAACAAAGATTTCTCATTTTTCAGATTAGTTATATCACAAGAAACCCTGGTACTTCAAAAATCGGGCCAATTACACAAGCAACCGGGTTACATGCAACCAAAATGCAACCAGGTTGCATGTGTAAAAACAGTTCGGTTGCTTTCCAAATGCAACCAAAGCAACCAGATTGCATTGAAAACAGGGAAATGTTCAAAAACTAAGTGTTTGATTGCATTTGAAAAGCAACCGATAAAGCAACCGAATTTTCTTTACACATGCAACCCGGTTGCATTTTGGTTGCATGCAACCTGGTTGCATGTGTAAACCGCCGTAAAGGTTACAACTTGCAATGTTCTGATAACTTTTAGGGAGCTATAAACATTCCGATATTTTTTCATAACATACAGGCTACTTTTCTGGCGTTATAAAAGAAACTCGTTTGTTTCAAGACTATATCAGAGCAGCAAGCTCTCTTATTCTGCCTTCTAGCACATAGTCATTTGAATGTCAGAATAGGTAGTTACATAACTAGGCGCAGGTGGGTGAAACAAAGTATACAGTTACGACTAGCGATGCTCACACAAATATCTGATACATATCGTTCTTTACCTTTTTGTAACACACTACTTTTAGAAAGTTTAACGTAATCTTATTACACAATAATCTTTGCCCCTTTTTCTAATATCGAGAATAACAGTCCATTTTCTGAAAAGGCAAAACCCAGGTAGATGTTGTGCAACATTTGAGAAAACTTTTTCAATTCACGCCTATTGTGAAAACAAAGTTCACAATCTAAAAACTGGGAATATCTGGATTCCCGCCAAACATTGAATTTTATGTCCATGCAACTAAACGTTGCCGGTACAATGACAAAGTCGAAGTTAACTAATATTATTCTACAACCCTAAAAAACGCTACCAGGATTAAGTCATTCAAAATTAAAAGTTACTAAACTGAAAATCATTCAAAAGTAACAGTCATTCCCGTTAGTCAGAACTTGAGAAAATCGGGAACTTTTCAACTGTGCTCGTTCGTACTGAATATGTATTAATTATGCCTTCCTAGTTCCTACTAAATGACTTTCGCTTTAAAAACTTTTGATAATGAATGACCAGCGTGGAAAAAAAAGCCTTATCGATGAATCTCAATTTAGCTAGCCTTATAAAGACGCCGTGAAACACATGAGTGCGACAAAACCGACTCATTGCCACCAGCGCAACTCTACCAATCATAACCATTCACATTACAAACCAATCATGAACCTCATCACAAAGAAAACAATGTACATAATATTCATTCAAAAATGACTAGAGATGTTTGCCAAAATTAACAAAACCCATCATAAACAACTATAATATCACCAAATCAAAACGAAAAGAGCAATAAATACAAGCGAATTGAAATAACACCCTAGAAACAACCGTAATCTATATCACTCATAATAATAACTATCATTTAGTTAAAAAAAACCTACTTTGTCAAATATTAATAATAAAACAATGTTTCCAAAAAAATATATTGATTATAAATTCTTCTTAGTCCATTTCGAATACTCTTCGCTAATCATTTGGTAATGAAAATACAATAGGAATCCTATGAAATGACAACAACTATAAACAGCGTTTAGGAGAGGGAAAATATGTGGCAGTCGGTTGGGGGGAGAAACGAACCATTCCGCCAGACAGACGATCAGAGAACCGACACTGGAAATGTCCATCAAAAGTTGGATCTGGAAATAGTACGGGGTACATTTGTACTTCGTTTCCTGTTTGAATATACAAACACTTTCAGAAGACGTATCAAACGTAGGCCGACTTTGTTAGATGCGCTATCAAATTACCAACTTTTCTCACAATCTTTTTGAACCACCATAATTTCAACAGAAATTTAATTGTGAAAACCTAATCTCCCACCCTGTTTTGTAGTTTGGTTGCCCTAGTAAAATACCCGATTTTCAATCAAGTGTACAACAAAGTCGCCTCGCGTATGATACGTGTAGATTGTAGTGTACTCAATACTCCCGTGTAGCAGGGTTGCGCCACACATACAAATGACCTATTGAGAATTGTTTTTCCATTTATTTCTACCATTCGGGCAGAGAGAACTAATGTTTGGCATTGGCTCATAGCTGATGTGTTAAAGGTACCGAACACCTATAAACTCACAACTGTTCATGTAAGAGTGTACGTGATAAAGTAAAACAGAGCCTACCAAAAAATGCGGTCGTAGTTACACCAAAACTTATCTAGAACCTCACCTTATCGTGTTCCTTTCTGGATACCAGCCCTCTGGCCATAACCCAGTAGGCCACATAGAGAAACCACATCGTTTGATTCCCATCTTTCAGACAGAGTGAAAACATGCTGCAATACGAAGAAGTGTGATATAATAGTTGAAGAGCTACACAAAATAATAACTTGGACTACAGATTTGATTTTGTTTCAAAAACTTAACTTCTCCAAAGCTGGTTTTGCAATGTCTTGCCTACCTGGTATTGCTAAGATGTAAGAAGAAGGTGATAGCTGAGGGATATTCCGGCAAAAGCAGAATTGAAGCTCTGAATTAAGAAAAAAACTACATAGTGAGACTGGGCGAAATGGAAATAAAAAAGAGTATTTGACTCCGCTGATTCCGCGCTTTCTGAGGAGGAAGGTACGGTTGCTGTGAACCCGAATTACATACAGAAAGACCATTTTTCTGCCACATCTAGGAAAATTAATTACATATTTTATAGAAAGCTGGCCACTTGCCTTTTATGATCGAAACTGACTCGTGTGTAGGCCAATTGTTGGAAAGTTTAAAGCATACCGAAAACCGCCACATAGCCTAACTCCAACCATAATACAGTAAAGTTGTCGGCATACACATAAAAGTTCCGAAAACAGGCCAACTTTTGCCGACAATACGAAAAACACCTATTTCCGATGAAAAATCTTGATTTCTCACGCACGTGAATAGAAACGAGGGTTCTTTTTTGTAAATTAGTCATACATTTATCACTCACACAGCTGGTAGAAGTATCGATTTCTCATGAACTTGGAAGGAAAAAAGAAAGAAGGCCAACGATGTGAGAAAGAGAGAAAACCGGAAATTCTTCGTTGTGGGTCGGCAGAATAAAATAAGAAGGGACGGACTACTGGCCAGCAGGACACAACAGGTACTGGAATTGAAAGAACATACATGAGGAGGCTATAGAGTAATGAACAAATAATACAAAATTAATACCTAGGCAAACTTGCCATCAGTCGTGTTATATTGTAGTTTGTATGCAAACTTTTTTCATATCACTGGAAGGACTTTTCGAACTGAGGACTTGAGGAAAAGGTAACTAAGGGAAATGGTAACGAAATCTCTCGGGGTCTCTCATATTATATCATAGTCTCTATGTTTGTTTTCAAAATCGCATTAAAAGGTGCAACACTACGTTTTATATCCGATCATAGTAGATCAAAGAAGTTACCTCAACAATATCTGCGCATCTGTGGACAAAAATCGATTCAGCTTGAGAATAAAAGAGAATGAGCACCAAATACTGGCCACTTTATCCTGAAAATAGTGAAATACAATGAATGAGTCAACTGAAATACAAGTGGTCGTTGGAAAAGTTTACCGTATACGGTTTCATTGACGTTCATATTTTGAATAATATCATTAATAGAATAAGAAACTATCTGTATCAATTCTACACACGTCCGTCGGTTGTCCTAACCTGTCAATCCCAAAGTAGAAATAAAACAAAAGATGATATTCATAGTTCGATGCCAACTTGTCAACATATAAGTATGTTTGAAGCATATACTCACAATGCTTCGCATAAGCCGGTGGGTCCCGGACCTTTTTGCTAGAAAAAGGGTGTCCCAGTAGTTTTTAATTTTGAAATGTCATTAAAATCTTCATTTTAGCTGTTTCAATGCGATGCGAGGCTTCATTTTAATGCGATGCGAGAGGGGTCCCAGATCGAATTGGTCAGGGGGTCCCGTTTTTTTAAGTGAGTCCAGCCTGTTGTGAGGTGTATGGTTTGAAGCCTTAATCGTAGGTCCACAATCTACGTGGACTGATATTGTGTGTGTGTGTGTGTGTGTGTGAATGGTATCAAAATCCCGATTCAGAATAAAATAAACAGCAATCAAATAGAACCTGCATGCTATACTTGGCACTATCTTTCACATAATTCACTTTAGTACTTTACTTAAACTGAAGTGAAGCAGAAACGTCCGAACTAACCTCATACATTCCTCGATAAAAAGGAAAAACTCGTCTGAGAACCAGCAGAACATGATCTTTTCCATGTAGAATAAAGGGACTCCAAATAAGTCCGAAAGAGAAGAGAACCACCAGAGCCACACTCAGGAGAGATAGAAATCTAAAAATTAGGAGAATGAGAAATAGCTTGATTTACAGAGCACAACTGAAAATATAGTTTATGAAAAGAACATTCTAGTACAAAAGTCTGAAAGAAGCTTCTTTTTGTTTGTAGAAAAATCACACCTTACTGCTGTATATTGACAATTCTCATCCCTTCCAGAAAAAATAGAAAAACCAAAAAACTTACGATTCAAAAGCTCTTGAAATGAGTGGTCGTTTCAAATTTCGCGCCAATATGAACACGAAAATAGGCAGAGCGTGATACAGCTCCATCTGCTTATAATTCACTGACAACACGAACAAAACCTGAAGGGAGAAAGTATAAAAGAAGAGAATCCAATTAAAGTTTATGACTAATCTATCTGTCTCTCTAGTTTATTTCTTAGAAGTAGTAGAAATAGTATCATCAATCAAAACAAGTGAGGTTTTATTTAGCTGCTGACAGTCATGAAACCAAATAAAGCTGTCACGTATGACATTGACATCATAGAAGTCGGTGCAATCTTTCTTCGGAAACATCTGCATTTTCAATTATTCAGAACAGACTGTCACATCAAGAAAGCTGTTCGTGATTCTAATCAAACACTTTTTTTGAAATTGAAAGGAATCCGTTTTCAGCTTGAAACATGGAAAATAAATGATTTTATATCGAAAATTGTCAAAATTTATTCATCGTTTTCGGGGGAAAAGTATGTTTTCCGATTAGCTGTTCGGACAACTTCACCCCGGGATATGACAATAGTATCATTAATCTAAACAACACTCGAAATATAAATACTATGTTCGAACTCACCGATCCACTCAATGTGAAGTCGTGAGAGAGGGCTACGTACGATCCGAGAAAAAAGCCGAGCGAAACACTGTTGTATCTGAATACCAGCTGTTACTATTTACGGAAATACGAAAATGTTCGTACCAGTCATACACGAAGTAAAGCCCGACTAATCGATAAAAGGGAGTCTGTTTCTAGATTCTTATAGGTGAAAATTGATGATTTTTCATTCTATTCCAAATTGGGCGAATTTTCTACTTTTCTTTGGGAAAGGAGCCCGTTTTCAATTTTTCCTGTCTATTCGGACAACTTTACTGGGGCATGGTACGAGATGTAAATATCAATCATTGGCCAATACGAGCGGCAAACCGGCCAGGATAATTTAGCATTACATTAACATTGATAATCTTCAACTTTTCGACAATGTCACTGCAATTGTTATTGAACTGTTTCAAAGTTAAAGCTACATTTCGACTTTCGAGGTGCCTTGAAAACTCACTGGAAATGACCACAATCCATTGATAGCAAACCAGCATAAAGACAGGAAAGGGCGAGCACACAATTCTGAAAGACCATCGATTATTTAGGATAAGTGGATATAAATTTTTCCTGTTTCTTGGATGCAATCCACATGCTTGCATGCGAATGAACGATTAAATAATGAGATATACAGATGATTGAACATACACCGCCAAGGGTCTCTCATTTTTCCTGAAATCTCGCGATACCCGTAAATACCAATCACTCAGTTCAATGTTTCACACCTTGGATATAATCTTGGAAGATGCTGTCCAGCAGAAAGCCAAAATGGCTGGCAAGTATATTGAGAGATACGGAACAATAGCCGATATTCTCATGAACAACTTGTGTTCCGCAGTCTCGATGCCGCGAGAGGAGTGCAGAGAAACCCAGCTGGCATTTATCCTATGGGCACTGAAACATGAAACATTTGAACAAGTTAAGTACCAGTTTAATCCAGAATCCATCTAGCTTTCGTCGGAATCCATTTTCTTCGGGGAAAAATTGTTGAAACTGAATATTTGCATCACAATAAAGTTTCATGGTTTCATCATAAAAGCACTTTGAGAGAATGAGGAACAAATCGTGTAGAATAGTGAGAACTGAATCGAAATCAGGTTAATTTCACAGAAACGTAGGTCAGGACGTGAAAAGACAATTGAATGAAACAGAACTGACATGTATCCCATTATCCAGCTGTGATACGCAGTCACCGGTGGATAGTCCAATCCCCAGTACTGGAGATCGTTATTCGTACCATTCACATACCTGGAAACTAGTAAACAAATAAGTAAACAAAAATACATTCTGATATAATACAACAAAAAGTGAGACTTATCCTACAAAACCTTCTTATTACATCCAGATACATCAAACAACATTATGACTTTCCATCAAAATCTACTGGTTTTCCCGATTTTCAGGAGAAAGTAATCCGTTTTTCCACCTTTCTCGAGTATTCGGAACTTTACTGTAGTACCTCTGCTATATCGGTTTTATGTTTTAAGGGAATGTTATTCGCACAACTACAAGCCAACCCCACACTTCACGAAACAACTGGAATTCGAGTTATTTCTTCGGTTGATACGTATCCGTTATCTTATTATGGTTACCTCCTAACCTTCAACACTAACAAACTTTTATCAAGACACTGTACATTAATTTTATAAAAAGTTAAAAACTAACCATTGTTCGATGGGTAGATGGTAGGTGATTTCCATCCAATGTCGTTGTGCCTCAAAATCGCCATGCATAGGAGAAACACCCTCACCTGCAAAATAACATAATAAACAGAAAACTGACCTATTTCGATTTCCGAATAAGGGCTTTTATGGGTGTTCACTGTTCAAATATGTCCAAACAACAGCAGGTACGACTATCCAAACATCCTACAAAAACGAACCGCGAACCCGTTTTTCGATGTAAAGTTCGAATACTTGACAAGTCTTGACCTCGTGAACATTTATGAATTCAAGTCAAAAATATGCGAATTTACCCAATATTAGCGGAACATAGTCGGTTTTTGAATAGTTCCGGGGATATGTGGATAATAATAAATGGAGGGTTTATATAACATGTAAACGAAAAAGGATGGGCAAACTAACCCGAATAGCTTCCCACGGCCAGGATAAATTGCATCGTGACCAAGATGTTACATACGAACAGAGCAACGAGCCAGTCCACACTGTCAGATCGGTCCCGAATTGACTTCGACTTCGAGCTACCAACAGGCGTTGTAGAACTGACCTAGAACGGCAAAATAGTCTTGTATCTTTCAAATACACACCTAACTATCAGAAATATGGGTATAAGTGAACGTGTTCAACAATTGAAACATTAAACAAAAACGTTGTGAAGTTCAGACCTAGAACGGCAAAATAGTATTGTATCTTTCAAATACACACCTAACTATCAGAAATATGGGTATAAGTGAACGTGCTCAACAATTGAAACATTAAACAAAAACGTTGTGAAGTTCATCGTTCCGTCAAGAAACCGTTTACATTTTGTCCACCCGCCCATCACTATGAACTTAAAGTCAGTAGCTGAACATCTGTGCTAGGAGATACACTTATGCCATACGCCTAGTACTCCGAAAACCAATTTTCAGTGAAATCTGATAAGTTCTATTGGTTTTATCAAACAAATGAATGAATGACATACACAGAATTTCTGAATAGTTGGCTAATATTAACAAAGTTTCAGAATGAAGAACATGTTTTCAGAACCAATCAAATTGAGACGTCTAATATATTTTTACCTGTTCCCTGTTGTTTTGTTCTTTATTGACAGCCACGAATTTCATTCCAGTGAAATTGTCGTTGAGGAAAGCTTCATTGAGACGAGGGATTTCCTCCATTCTGAAACAAACGTACAAATTCAACGTAAACACTGAAACACGAACAAATTGCAAAAAAAAATTAAATAATTCAAATGCCGGCCGCGATGAATAAATTTACACAGGAGAAATTTTTGAAAATAAATTATTTTAGACGTGGGGCCGCAAAGGAAACGTAGTTTTGCACCGTAATCCTAAAATGATCAGCTGATTTTTTGCACGCTTTGCACATTTAAAAAGGGGTGATTCATGCCCTTTGTTCTCTGATATTTGCTTGTTTTGCTATTCTCTATCTCTTCCGTTAGCTCCTCCGTGGACATAAACGTATCATTCTCCAATTAGTGCTCGTCAGTGTACTTTAACTTGTTCGGCAAGTTAAGGCTTCCTATGTTGATCCTTCTTTCAGTGTTTCGGTGTTTATAAAGTGCCCATCGCTATATGAGAAAACATAATAGTCCGAAAATTGATCAATGTGAAGAACTTGTAATGAACTTCTGGTCGTTAGTGCTCGATTCAAAACAGTGCCCCGATAATGTTACGTCTGGTTAAGGTGTCTCATGGAGGCTGTACGTCCCAAAAAGCAGAAAACAAAGTCAAGAAGTCAACCTTCGGCAGTGCGTGAAGCTCCCCCCATCCCGGCTAGACCAGCTGTTGTAAATGGGGTCAGGCTACCCGAGGTTCCCAGCCATGCCCCCGTCACATCACAAGTCAGAGCGACCACGCCGGAACCGGAAGAAGTGTAAGTTGTTGTATTACACCTTCTTCTTACTTCGTTGTCGGCGGCAGATACATAGGACATGAACCCAGTAAGGTTACTCGAATGTTCAGAAAAATTCGTAAAACGGACTATTTTTTCGTCAAAAAGTGTGTAAACTGTTTGAACTTGAATTCACAAATAGACGAATGTACGGCAACATAAACTTGGAACTGTTATTTTTAGTCCAATGAGTTAGGTTTTTCTATTGGGTGTTCACATACTGTTTTACACTATTCACAATTCACGTGATCCAATTCAACTACGAGTCGAACATGATTGTATTATTTCCAGCGTTTTGTCCGAAGATGAGAATTCGGTAGTCGAGCAAAATGAGGTCATTCTTCCGATTGAGCCCCCTCAGCCTGTACCTAATCTGATATTCCCTCGGTCCACCTCCCTACTCGATACCAAGAATGATGAAAGGTGAGTGTAGACGAACATTTTTATGTCACTTTTCGCTCATTTCAAAAAAAAAACGGTTTTTTAGAATAGTCCTACGTCCTACCTCATTTTTTGTGTGTGACAGTCTGACAATGGTCGGGGAAGTTAAATAGACATCATCGGAAAACTAACTTTTTCGCCGAGATACAAAATGATCAATCTTTCCATGTTCCAATTCCAATCTTACTGATGTAGGAACATGCCACCTATTTCAATTGAAAATGGATTGATTTTACTAGAATAGTCCCACATTACTGGTGAGTGTACAATGGTCAGGGGAGTTATGTAGAGATCACATAAATCTGACCACTATCTCATTAATACGATAATACATGCTACCTATTTCAATAGAAGGGTTGTTTTTACTAGAATAGTCCCACCTTACTGTTGTGTTTTCATAGTAAGCGTACACCCAAATCCGAATAGCCACATCGAAAAACGCGATAATACCTAATACGATAAAAAGTGTCTAATCCTATCACATGATTAATGATCCTAGGTTTCAATCATTTATATTTCTTTTTTTAACGTCAATTCAAAAAGTTTCTTCCATTACAATACTCCCACCATACTGTTGTGTTTCCAGAGTATCCGTGCACCCAAAGGAGTTGGAGGCTGCGTGTGTGGAATCCCGTCCCATAGTTCCCGCCTACCCATTGGTACCCGAGTTGTCCTCAACTCTGGCTGATAATGTATATTCGTCCACCAGACTACCCTCCTATGCCGAGGTGAACAGCGGATCACAAATAGCGGTGAGTTCTTAGGATGGTTACGTTAGTAGTGGCATCTTCGGGCAAATTTGGCCTGGAAACTTGGAAGAATGTGATTGACAGAATTGAACTGTCTATGTCTTTGGGGTTAAAGTTATGCAAAGTGACCTGTATAAATTGTAAAACGGACTCGTTTTTGGAAACTAGTCAAACCATACCATACATGAGATGACTTCATTTTCCACAAAAATTCATAGAAAACCAGGTGGTAATCTGGGTGAAGATTCTGCAAAAATGGGTGGAAAGAGGTTTTCACCAGTAAAGGTGGCATTGTTTAAAACTCTCGATTTCGAAGAAAAATGGGTGATTCAATTTTCAATCCAATAAAGTCGCCCTACGTTTGAACCATACTGAGATTCACCTTGTGCTTCGATCATCCATCATAAAATAACTCGTTTTCCGAATTCCGGTTCAAATAAATGAAGTGCGTTCCTATGTTGACTATAACTTTTCAAATCGAATTATCGAATACGTAAAAGTTTATGAATCTGCATCAAACATATCACATATGTCAATTGTCCTCTTGATTTTGGCAAAGTAGAAGCTAGTTTTTTGTCTTTCCCTGGCTATAGGAGCAACTCTACTGAAGTATGATTTGAAATTGTACATATGAAATGAAGTATTGATCGATTCAGTTGCAGCCCGTGTCAAAGGAAGCTCCGCCCCTTTATCCCGAACTGTCCCGCATGGTGTTCGCCAAAACGGAACACGGGCTGCTGGCAGAAGAACAACTCCTCACCTTCTACTACAACCCATTGTATGAAACGGTCGACGAGTTTGTCGACAATTTCATCTGTGTCAGTTTCATGAAAGCTTGAATTTTTGTCCTCTTTCTGGTTCATTGTTCAGTTTCCTAGTCTTATCATCAACCACATCGTTTAAACATTAACCGAGTGTTAACCACTGATATTCGCGTAATTCCGTGAAAGTGGAGTGGTTCAGGGGGGGTTACCTGATTGGTGGTTCATTCTTATAGAGTTTGGTTAATAGGTGATAGACTGATAGGTCGGTTGTGTACGAAATAGGGTTGTTAAACTCGAACTCGAAACTCGACTCGACTCGAAAAGCTCGAAAATTTTCGAGTTGAGTCGAACTCGAAAACTCGATTTTTCGCCAAACTCGAAAATTCAAAACTTTGAACGCGAAAACTCGAAAATCAAAATTTCAGACTCGAAATTGTATCTTTTGGGTCCAAAAACACTCAAAACTCGACTCGACTCGAAGAAACTCGAAAGTTTTCGAGTCGAGCCGAACTCGAAACTCGAAAACTCGAAATTTCCCAAAACTCGAAAACTCGAAATTTTCCAAAACTCGAAAAGTCGATAACTCGAAAACTCGAAATTTCCCAAAACTCGAAAAGTCGATAACCCGAAAACTCGAAAACTCGAAATTTCCCAAAACTCGAAAACTCGAAATTTTGAACTCGATTAACAACCCTAGTACGAAACGACACGTGTTTTTGCATCTGATGAACTCAGAAAACTAAACGACTTATGCGTTTTTCGACCGGCAATCAATAATGGTCTACGTTACCGTTACCTGTGTATACTTCTTGGTACTTGTAGCTTTCATATATATTTCGATTGTTTGACATTCCCAGTTCTCACCCACCCTTTCCTTGACTTTTCACTAATTTCCGAGTTACAAAAGTTCAATTTTCATCTAATCATCCCTGCATGATAGTATGAGCGAGCCACTTTCACAGTGAGTATATCGGGCTAAAACAATGTATGTCGGATTTTTTTTGTATTTGTAGTCTGTTCGCTTGTAGATGTTGGAGAGAAGGGGGTGTACGAGAAAAAGAAAATACTCATGAAGTAATTTTCAGGGCGAGGAAATTCCCTGCGGCCCCCTGTTTCCGATCCTACAGCGTCTGAGGGATATCAGTGATAGATTATCGATTTCCGCCGTGTCGGAAAAGGAAAATACTTCTGCTCTATCAGCTAATCTGAGGCAGTGCTGGATCTCAGAACAGAAGACCATGGACTTCAAGGTGTGACTATAGTACAAATAGCTCGTTTTTTTCTTCTTTTTAGATCAGCTTAAAAACGATGTTGCCTCGAAAATAGGCTGATCTTACAAGAGAAGATCATGTACTTCAAGGTAGGAAAGGAGGGCACACTTCTCCATTCAAGGTTGTACATTCCGACGTTGTTGTTTGACTATCCAGTAAAGTTTGTGTACATACATCAGTCAGGTGCGACTATTTTACAAAAAGGAACCAGTTTTCTGTGCTATATACATAAAACACCATTGTGTTTACATCAAAAATAGGTCAAATCTCCCAATTTCGCCGTAAAAGTAGCCCGTTTATCGAGTTTATCTCGCTATTTGGACAACTTTCCTAGAGTATGACCTTATCTGTTGCAGGGTCGCTGCCTGGAGAACAAGGAGGGTCATGGAAAGGTCAACTACCAGACGGCAGTCTATTCCCCGTTGAAGGGGGCCGATCTGAAGAAGTTACTCGCGGCCAATCGTACGATTATGCTGGACGAAAGGCTCTGCAACGAGTCTCAATTCAAGTCATTGGCCCTACAGGTTTGTTCGTATTCTAGGTTGGCAATACTAGTCCACCAGCAAGGTGCTACTATTCTGCGAAAAATAGACTTGTCCCATTGAAACCCGTGAAAATTGATAATTTTGCCACAAAAATATACAACTTTCTCTCATTTTTGACGAAAAGGTTGTCGTTTTTGATACTAGTTCGCGCGGACAGTTTACACTCACACTTCATGTCTATACTGCAAAAGTATTCAAAGTTGAACCCATTTTCGATTCGAATCCGTGAAATTGGTTGTTTTTTGGATCAGAGATAGGCAAATTTGCGCGACCGTTGCGCGACCTTTTTCTAGAATGCTGATGTAAAGTACCAGCTGATTACGGAAAACTTCTTGTTTTCTGAACGAAGTTTGCGATAGCAGTTGTTTAGAGAATAAAATGAGAACGAAGGGCACGTAATTGTGACTTCACTCGAAAATACGGAAAGATATTCCTTCATTGTTTAGTAGTTATTTTCAGGCTCAATGGGTGGTCATCTCTATCAATAATCAGTTCATGGCCGAAAACAGTCTAAGTGTGCGCAACTCTCCTTGTCGTGAGTTTATTTATTTATTTATTTATTTGCAATATTTACATGCAAGAGCGAGAGTTATCTATACGAAATGAGAGTATGAGACTGGTTCTTTAAATCCTGTCATATTGTCAAAGTGATGTGCACCGGGATGTTTCAGCACACTTTGGGTGCACTTGGTGTTATGGAAAGAGTCAATAGTTATCTGTGACGTTTGGCTTCAAATGTTTTCCAATTCCAACTTTCCCTGTGTTTTCACAACTCACAACCTTTGATCTGCTGAGGGAGTTGACTAGTAAACGATTTACATCTACAAGAAAGCTGGATTTCGAAAAATCTGACCTCTTTTGTGAATCAAAAGGTAATTCCTACTTAGTTTGGTGGGTTTTTTTCCTAAAAACATAATGGTGTATTTCCAGTTTTCGAGAACATCATCAACACTCCTGGTCGTCAGTTGTTGCTGGCAGCTCTTTCTGATTTGTTCTACCACCTACGAGCTCCCCTTGTGCCTAGTCGGTTCGGGGAAGCGGTTAGGGGCTGGATTACAGAACTGGTACGTTTTCCTCCTTTCATTTATCCAGTGCAAACGTAGGTGACTTTAGAATATCAGGTGTTCTTTTCTGACGTTTTGCGTTACCTACATAGGTGAAAAATCGCGGGCCGAGTCGGGTCATTTCGGGGGGAAATGTCGGACCGAAAAGGCATCTTTTCGGCCCGACGATTTTTTCGCCGATATGACCCGAATCGGCCCGCGACTTTTCACCTGAGTAGGTACAGCAAACCGAATACATTGGTGTGCACACCAGATTTCCAGCTGAAATGTTTCCGTTGCAGACGTGTGTGCTGCATATGTCGTGTCGAACGATGGATTCGCAGTTCCTTCTCAACCATATTCTGCGTCTTCCCTCCCCCATCGCCGAATGGGCTCCCTGTCTAGTGCAGAACTTCATTCAGGTATACTAGAAAAGTAAATTGAATAGTCACGTAAAATTAGCATTCTAATGAGAAGTAGTGCACTTTTTAATTGTACGTTTTCGAGTTCTGCTGTGTTTAAACATGTTCCACGTGAGTATGCAATTGACAAACAGTGTACTCATCAAAACGTGTACAAACTTGTTAAAACAAACATTTGTACTGCGTAGGCCGTAGGTTATGTATGTAATGTATTATAGAACAGAATAGAATTTTATTCACGGTTGAACGTGCATTTCGACATAACACATGACACTCCAGAAGGGTGGTATATGGAGAGAAAAGTTGAGAAGAAAAGGGTATCGTTACCCTGTTACGCGCACATAATATTTATTGCATGCACCTCAACAGTGCTGGGGGACGATGATTGTACGATTGTACCAGATATGTAGGACGGTAGCTACTTTGAAAGGAATGTTCGAAGATGACATTTTTTTGAAGACATCGGCACGGATTGTGATTTTCGGTTTTGTTCATACCTGGTCAGGCGCGGGGCGCGCTGTTCAAATATTTTGTTTTGAGTTAAAACGGTTCTCCATTCTCCTAGTAAGAATATCTTCGTTTAAAAGAATGTACCTGTTGGAATACTTCGTTTATAGGCTCCCTGTATAGCGAAGTTGAAAGTGGACTACTGTATTACAATGCTCGCTCATATGATGAATCCTGTCAGGTTGGATATCTTTCTACCCGATCGTTTGATCCGAACGGCATCTTTATAGCTTTAGTTTGTGAAAAAAAGTCTGCTCGATGGTTTTTGAAATAGTCTGAAAACCAACAGTAGTGAGAACAAACATTACTGCAGTCGGAGATAGTGAATATGACATATTTAAGCAATTTTGATGTTTCAGAGTAACTCATGGTGTTTTTGATACGGATTTAGGTTGATATTATCTCGTTTTCAGAAGCAGAGAATCGTTTCTGAGCAAGTTGGTTCAGTCAGAGAAGGAGGACTCGGCCTGGACTATATTGAGCGAGGATGAAGAACAGGTTGGTGTTTATTGTCAAACATACTCCAGTTAAGTTTTTCAAAAAATGTGCTTCTTTCCCGTCGAAAAATTTGCCCGTTTTTCTAAGGAACAGTGTCGGATTCATTATTTGTAGGATAGGTAAGGCACATCTCACCAGTGTGTGATGTTTCATCGTAATTTGAAGGAAAATCGTAGTTTTGCGGTGGCGGCACAAAAATAGGAAGTGTCGCAAGATTTCACCACCATTGTGCGACCTTTGGCTGTGTAAAGAAAGATAGGTACTCGATTTCCAACTGTACTTCATCTACTTCGTAAATCTATATTTGTTAGTTTAGGGTGAGATTTCGCTGGTGACGATAGATGAGGCCGATCTGACCTCCCTTCTCGAACAGCTTCCCGTGACAGAACTCTACTCGGTCGCCTATCTTCATTTTTCGGCCACTGGTCAGTTTTTTTCATTTTCCAAGCTATTTTTCTAAAGTGTTGCTCACATGGGTATATTTTCCCCGATGTGGAAACAGTAGACATTTTCTGAATTCGGTAAGTTATCTTCATTGTTTACCGTTCCCTCCATAAATGTAGTTTGGCCTTGAAAAGTAGTCCTCATCATTATTTTTCAGTTCCCGACCGAAGTTCACAATTCATATCGATCATCGCTTTTCAACTGATTCTCATGAAGGTTAGTATAAAGAGGTTCAGTCTAGTAATTTGTAACTATATTTTGCGAACTATATTTCGCGTTTCTCAGGCATCTGTTCAGATGGAGGTCCCTATTCAATTGTTTTCATCCCGTGTCAAACTTTTCTTGTGAAAGAAAAAAGAGCTAATGAAAGCACTGTCATCTGGCTGTCCGTAAATTGTTACATCATCTCTTTTTCATTTCTTGTTGCCTGCCGTAATTAACAATTGATGACATTTCAGGTCTTGGATCAAGGTCTGTCCACGTACTCGAAGCCAGGTTACAAACAGTTTTGCAAGCAAATCGGGAATGCACTCAGGTATGTTCACTTTGGATCTTTGGAAGAAAATAGTTTTGTCATTTTGTGATTCTAGACAACATAATGAACACAGTTTCATATGGGAAGAGTTTCTCCTTTGTCTGTGAAAAAATATAGTATTGAAGTTGGTACTACTAGGTGAAGTTTAGTTTACCGCTGAGCGTTCGGTGAAATCATTGTGTTTTCGGTCGTCAGAAAGCGAACTTATTATCTCAAAATACACTCACGTCAGTAAGGCGTGACATTCTAGTGAAAAATGAGCTCGTTTCTCCCTTTTCTTTCACTATTTCTAGCTATTTGGACAACTTCACTAAAATATGAACATGAGAAACCCAGTTGTTTTTCAGACAAAGTGTGCGTGAGCTGTGCAGTCACTGGCGGGTGACTCGAGATGTTGTAAACGGAGAGGAAGGCTGTCAATTGCAGAGAGAAGTGGACAGGGTGGTTCTACTCGCCCTACAGTACCTCATCAATAGGAATAGGTGGGTGCTCAGAACGATTAACCTCAATTTTTCGCGTTAGCAAAGTACAAAAGCGAGAGAGCATACAGGTCAATGAGTCCGCAGACATTTGCTTTCATGTGATCGCAGACACTCTCTTAGAGGTAGTTACAAGAGCGGTTTGTCAGTTGGCTAGAAATTTCAGTGGTGTACTCGAGTGTTGGTAAAAATCGAGCTCGAAGTTAGAATAGGCGGGTAAAAAGGCAATTTTCCACTCAACCCATTAAAAATTACATATATATTATACAACATTTGGTGTTGTGATGAGTTTATAATGTTAAAAAGTGATAATAGGTCGTCTACCCTCTTTTTCAGCACCGGTCTGTGGCAGTTTCTGGTTGACCTACCGTATGATTGTGTCTCGGAAGAGTGTAGGAACCGATGTGAATACATGCTTCGATCGATCACAAAAGTGAATCTAAAGGATCTTTACGACACGCCCATCTGCGAAGTAAACGCTAGGATACGTTCAGGTATATTTGTCTTTATGGTTGTTCATCGAGTTCAAAATTGAGTTTTGGAAAATTTATATTTTCGAGTTTGTGCAAAAACCGAGTTTTGTTTTTTCGAGTCGAGTGTCGAGTTCGACTTCAACAACCCTAGCGATCGTCCTTCATAACTCAGTTTTTTTTCACGCAAGTGACCTTATATCTTGAAATTTCGCGAACCCCAGAGAACAAAATTGTTGTTCAAAGTGCATTTTTGTCCTCAAAAAGTCGTCTACAGATGGTCTCCCAAACCGTCATTGTAGTTTGATCTCGCTTAAGATCACGGTTTTCAACTGAAAAGCAACTGAATCAAACTATAATTAGATCGAGTAGGGCAACATTCATCATATTAGCTTGTTTTGGAAAGAGGGACTGAAGACTGCCTGTAAGGACCTACACGTCCATTACAGGCAGTCTTCAGGAGATTTTCTGTTGGAACATTTTAACGTTATTGTATAAAACTCAATGTTCAAGTAAAAAAACATTATTTTTCACGACAGCGCCTGAATATTGAAACTGTATGTACATTGCAGGGAGCCTTCAGGAGCGAACGGAACAGGTTGGTCCGTTGGACGCCGTTTTTCTCGTCAACGCGGTCTCCACAATAGCCTCCCATTCACACAATGATCCCACGCCATTTCTCAAGGAAATTATAGAGGTAAGTGTACCCTTAAGGGTTGAAAATAGACAGAGTTGTGCTTTGTAAATGGGTCAGCATGGAACATTCTATCAGAGAGATCAGTTGTACATCAAGGAAATTGTCGAGGTAGGCATATAGTTCTCGCCTTTTCCATTCGACTACATTATAATGCATTTCCAGGTAGTTTTTCACGTGTAAAAAATAGAAATTTCTAAAAGTTGGTGTTCCCGCTGTTACAGTGTGAGAACAAAACAACAGTTTTTTGTATTCTCAGAAGATTTGTTTTCCAATTGATTTTGTGTTGAGTTTTTGACAAGTATGTGTTGTGTTCGTTTCTATCCAAAGCCAAACTAGAATTAAAGCTTATTCACACTCTGTGATTGTTTTGCTGATGTGGTTTGTATCCAGGTGTGTTTCTGTGAAGAGTCTTCCCGTGAGTCGTTGTACAAAGTGGGAGGGGAGGCGGTTGCCACCCTCTTGGCACGTCGCCCAACTTGTATCGACTCCCTTCTCACCATTCTCGATAGAAACATCGATCACATGCAACAGGTAATAATAATAATAATATAAAGTTTTTATTCGCTCAGAGGTCGAAAACACATATATGTAGATTGATAAGACATCGATCGCATGCAACATGTTGACTTTTCAAAAGTGACTTGTCAATTTGTGACTGGTTCCAAAAGATCCTGTTTTTGGTTAAAAATATGTAAAACATGGTCTAAAATCAGCCAGTTTACCCGAAACTAACGTTTGCTGAGTTATTCTGACTACTTGGACATACTGGAACTGGAGTATGAATTCAAGTTTCTTTGGTTCATATAATAAAATCAGAACAAGAAACCAAACTCCGAAATCATATATACCTGCTGGCTCAAGTTTCATTTCTATTTCGCTTAATTTCAGTATGCTATTCACGTTCTCGCCTCCTCTACATTGAGGGTCTGTCGTGTCACGCCGGCTGTCCTGAGCATTATCGGGAAATGGCTTATTAACAAGGTACACAACCACCAGTAAGGTTACTATTCTGCTATTCGACACAAAAGTAGTCCGTTTTTAGACATTACCACGTGAGAATTCATGATTTTGCATCCAAAATAGGCCCATTTCTTCTGGATTCGGCTGGAATGTAATTCGTTTTTCGAATTTTTGTGGCTACCCGTTAGGGTTGTTAGAATTGGAATTGGAATTGGAATTGGAATTGATTGAATTGAGATAATCACCCAAAAGAATTGCAATTCCAATTCTTTTTGTCTGTCGAAAAGAATTGGAATTACAATTCCAATTCTTTTGTATGTCGAAAATGGTTGGAATTGCAATTCCAATTCTTTTGTATGTCGAAAAATTTCTGGAATTGCAATTCCAATTCTTTCGTATATCAGAGCAACTGGAATTGGAATTGGAATTGACTTCAGAATTAATTCAGAATCGATTTACAATTCCATGCTGTTTTTCCTTGTTCATTATCAAATTACCATTGTTCCTTATGTATTTCGTTCAATGGAACCAAAGTGAACATTGTTTATCTTCGTTCTTTGAAAAAAAACTGACATGAAGTTGGAAACACAGTCAATTCCAATCAATTCCAATCAATTCCAATCAATTCCAATGGAATTGGAATTGAGAATCTGAGATTTCGAGGAATTGATCGGAATTGGAATTGGAATTGAGCAGTTTTTGAAAATCTAAAAGAATTGGAATTGGAATTGAGTGGTTTTGCGAATTGCAAAAGAATTGGAATTGGAATTGAGTGGTTTTCGAGAATTGAAAAAGAATTGGGATTGGAATTGAGTGGTTTTTGAGAAACGAAAAAGAATTGGAATTGGAATTGACTTGATTTTTGGAATTGATTAACAACCCTACTACCCGTACAACATTAACGGTGCATGGGTACGACAAACAGTTCGATTTAGTTGTAGACTTGTTTTTTTTCAATGACCAACCATCAAGGTTTTTTTTTGTAGAACGACAATAGCCTAATTTTTAAGATCCGAACCGAAATGCATCAATAGCAACAGTCTAACATGAAGTGAAAATGGCAAATGTCGACCAACCACTCGGTTCCATGTAAACAAAGACTGTGAGAAATTATAAAAATTTCGTTAACTTTTGGGGAAATCTCGGAACTGTATCTCGAAAAAGTTCACAAAAACCGAAAAATACTCATGTATAACTGTTTATTACAAACATACAAAAGTCGTAAAATATTTTTTCAAACCTGTAAACTAGAGTCTGTAAATAACCGAAAAATACTGATATACTCAAGTATAACTGTTCATTACAAACATACAAAAGTCGTAAAATATTTTCTCAAACCTGTAAACTAGAATCTACAAATCACAGATGTTAACTCAACGTAGTCAATTATAGAGTTCCTGGTTTTGTGCACAATGGTTGGTATTTTTGGTCATTACTTCAATTCTAGGTGCTATAACGTTTGGCAAATTATTCAACAGTTGTTCTCTCTTTCGCAGCTGTGACTTGTAGATTCTAGTTTACAGGTTTGAGAAAATATTTTACGACTTTTGTATGTTTGTAATGAACAGTTATACTTGAGTATATTAGTATTTTTCGGTTATTTACAGACTCTAGTTTACAGGTTTGAAAAAATATTTTACGACTTTTGTATGTTTGTAATAAACAGTTATACAGCAGTTATATTTTTCGGTTTTTGTAGCAGTAGCTGCTCCATTCGAGAGTAGTTGTCTAAGGGGCGCACGCACAGCTGAAGACAAATCTCACAGTCGTTGGGCCCCCACTTTTTCATGAATTTCATTAAATTTTTACTGAAAACATGGTGTTTCAGTCGCCGAACGAACCGGCGAACCGTCTTGCTCGTCGGGTTCTATCCGGTCTCTATTGGGGTTTGGATAGTAATGGACAACAGCTGTGGATCGAGGAGAAAGTACACCAAATATGCGCGGAAATTGTCATAAATGTGGGTTTTAGCCCGTTTTTTCGAGGTTATTATCATGTCTCAGTTTTCCCATGTTTTCTCCCGGAATTGCCTAATATTTATTCATTTAAAATGAAGAAAACTCTGAAGTTTGAAGATATATAGGTTTACATAGTGTGCTCCAATGTAACTAGCGCACTGCTACAACTATACCATCCAAAACCTTCTAGGTGACACAAATATATTTTGACCAAATCTCACCAAACCTTTGTTGTCATTAGAGAGTGATAATTGTTGTCTTACAGTCTCATTCGGTGGTTTTCATCGTTCTCCTCCAAAATGTCCAACTTTCCTTCAGCATGAAATCAGAGTGGCTTACCGTCATTTTTGTTATGAGTTATGAATCAAACTTTGAAGTTTGGACTTTAGATATGGACCTTGGTTGATGAAAATAGTTAAAGCTGTTTGTCATTAGAAAGTATTAATTGTGTGTTTCAGTCTCATTCGGTGCACTGCAGCGGCTCGAATGGAATGATTGCCAAATCGATTCGACAAATCTCGAAAATGGCCAGCAAACTGGCGGACCACGACCAACTGTTCACGCAGTTCTGCTGGGATATTCTCATCAAGCTCAAGCTGTCTAAGAAAGTACGCACTTTGTAGTTGGATCCCGTCGTAATTTGTGTTCAGAGAACGGTCACAGGAATACATTGAACCTTTCACGACGACTTTTCCAGGGCACTGCGCCAATTTTATTGAACTACTGGGAAAAGTAGGGGTCGCGGGTCGGTCCTAGTACTTTTGCAACGTAAAAAAAGGATTCAGCATCAGCCTACTCGCGTAAAGTTTTTAACAACGTCGATCGGGTCGATATCGTCCTTAAAATGTTGAGCGGAAAGCTGTTATCGAACTTATTCACGTAGCGTAAAGCGCCAGCCGAACCACCCTACAAGGTGGGGCAGACGTATACTTGAACTTGTAAACCTAAACCCTGGGGCCTGGGCAGTAGAGCTAGAGATACTTTCTTGCTGATATCGCTTCGGTTTTCAGGACGAAACCTCTTCCCAGAAGCCCCAAACTGATCTGGCTGCGTTTTACGTGGATCTGACGCAGAGCTGTATTCACAGGTGGGTGAAATCAACTAATTCCTTTAGGATAATGCTGGTGACTGTGTTTGCTAATAATAATAATAGTAATAATAAACTTTATCAGTATAGTGATGGACAAAGAAAGAATTACGAATTTAAACCATATGAACTGATATTTGAGAAAAAAAAACTAGTACATACGCAAGTTGCTGATTTGTTGATACTACTGAGACTCAGTGAGAAGACCCAGATGAAAAGGGTACCCATGATTGATTGATGTTAAACCGGAAACCATAGCGATCAAAGTACACGTCAGATACAATTGGGGCTAATGATGTGGATGTACCAGACAGTACTGTATACCTTTTCAAAAACGGAAAAAAAAACTAGCGTTGTACTTGAAATGAGAAACAACAGTTTCCTATCCACGTCGATTATCAGCGAACGACGGTTGTTTTCTGTTTCGAGTTTTAGTCAAAGGTATATTTTCTGCACACCATATTTAAATGTAAACCTATCTGTTAAACTCATACATTCAATTTTCTCCCCACCGTTCACAATATCTCCTTCATCCCCTTCTCCCTGCAGCCCCCCGGTGTTCCTAACCCGCGGAGTGCCCCTCCTCTCCGAACTGGTCTCTTCTGGTTCGGCCACCGCCTGTGTGGTTCTGCTGGCCCGACTGATGCATCTACATCACGGGAACATCGCCGATCTAGCTGCCAACAAACCGTGAGTTATTGCGATATGTTCTGATATGTTCAACTAGGGTAACACTAACGGCTGTCGGAAAAGATGCCCAAGCTCCAAAGCCTAACAAGCAGTCCTCTCAGAACGATTAGCGCCAATTTTCTTCGATTGGCCAGCTACAAAAACGAGAGAGCATGCAGGTCAATGACGCGCAGACGGGCTAACACCGTATGGATACACAGCTCGATCCACGAATCGCTAAGTGGACTTTTGTGTGGATGGCGCGGCACACTCTCTTAATTGCGTGGATGGCGCGGCAGAGTCTTCAAAAATTGTGGATGGAGCTGCACTCTACCTTTAAAACTTATGTATATTCTTATATAAAGTGTGGAAGACAACAAATTTATAAGATAATGTATTTTGAGATAATAGTTGAGAGTTGAAAATACTTTGTAACGGTTTGATATTGTCTTTGACTCACTTTCCGATCTTGGTAATACAAGTTAGAATAATGAGTTATGAACAAAAACAGGAGAAACCTATACCGATAGTTCTACACATGAACGAGCCAGTTACCTGTAGTGGAACGAGCCAGTACCCTAAGGTGCAGCGAGCTACTCTAGGAACCATGACTAACCTAAGCCTAAGCCTTTCTAACAGACAAACTAAATTCGAAAAAATAGTATGTAGAAAAGTTGATTGGGAAAACAAGTACTATTACCAAGTATCAACTGCTAAAACCTTGTGATAATATGCTCCATCCACGCTTTCTCTGTCATTTTGGAGTGGTGACCCAGTTAACCAGAAAAGTGCGGCTGGATCCACAGATTTTTGGCTCGCTCGCCACTAATTGCTTTTTAGGGTGGCTCTCTCGAAAATTCGTGGATGGAGCGCATCTCCCACACCGTATGCGTCTTTTTGACCTGCTTCAGTCAATAAAAAAGTGGCTGGCCAATTGGCTAGGATTGGCCTGAGCTGTGCAATCAACAAGATAGGCAAGCGGCCAGAGGTCAGCGGTCGGGTATGGTGCTCGTATACTAGTAAGGCGTGATCATTCTATAAAGACAGGGCAGTTTGTCGATTCGTGAACACAAAAATGTCGGAAAATTCTGGCATTTCGGCCACATTTACCGGAATATGACTCGTTTTCAGGTTTCTCGATGTTTTCGAGCGTATTCTGCACGTGGATCAGTGCTCGTACGCGGTTCAATGGATGACGGGACCATCTTCGACACCCACCCCCATTGTGCGACTCATCTGCTCCGCCATTGCGGTGAGTTATCTTTTCTCTCTCTTTCTCTCTCTCTCTCTCTATCTTTCTCCCCTATTTCTCTCGCTCTCGCTCTCCCCTCGTTCTCTCTCTCATTGTCTTTTCATATTTTCCTCTTCTCCTCCAGTCCATTGATTCACTCAAATGTTTCACAATGAAATCGAACATCTAACTGTCAATAGCCCCTATTGTTTCAGTACGATTCCCGTCGAGTGCCCGATGTGGGCGTCTATCTCCGTGCCTGGGTAGATCTGTTATGTGTTCAAAGACCAGCTATCTGGAATTCAGACCAGGTTTGTGTTATTAGGATCATTTGGATATGCTGGTGATAGTGAACTGACAGGCAAGCCTTGCTAAATAGGATAGCATGACATTCGTTTGTAAGATGGAGGTCCCAACTGTCTACTTGTAAGACACTGCTGAGGCAATGTTTTTAATAATTTCAGTTCAGTTCATCCTCCATCATAAGAGGTTTTATAGATTATGTCCTTTTCTTGTTCAGAAAATATTTCCATTTTTTTCAATTCAATTAATATTTTGTCAACATTTATTCATAGGTCACTCTTCAAATATTGGGAGCCTTGGTCCGTATAGCCTTTCTGAAAGACCCGCAGGCCTTGCTTGGAATACGAGAGGTCATACATAACCTGTACACGGTTAGTTTTTGGTCCGTTTCAACATGTTCTTCACTTAATATGGAAGTACCATAGGGCCCCCTTGTAAACATAGGTGAAAAGGTGCCATCCTGAGATGGTACTACCTTCACTTTTTGACAAGAGTTAGAAAATTACCTCTCACTTTCGCTGCACAATAGGGGAAAGATGCAGCATCCATTGGCTGATCTCACTTATGTAAACGAACACAAAGGGTGTAAAAATGAGTGTAGTTTAGCAAATGTTGGCTACGTGGCGTGAGTCGAGCAAGGGACTGTTCTCCTTTCTGTCTTCGGACCCCCCGCCCCCGCCGCTCATCGCTCCCTCCCTCTATGCCGTCACCCCATGGGCCACCTATCTACTTCTACTCGTAGAGGCCAAGGCGTTTCCCACCTTCATGCAATTCGTCTACGAGGCACTCGTCAAAAAGGACAAGAACACACTGGAGCACGCGGTTAAGGTGGGCGGAACTCGGGTTCGAATCATTTTCGGGTCCGACCAGTACGTTTATCATTGTAGATGGTAATATGCACTACGTGATTATTGATTGAAACAGCTAAGTACTCTATGGCTCGAGACCGCTCGAGGTAAATGCAATAGTATTGTTATTTGTTTGTCAGAGCCTAAACTCATTAGTACCATGTTATTTTACTACTATGCGTATAGAATCAGCAAGGTCATAGTTGAAGTGTTCAAGTGGATTGTGTCAATGTTGCTTTCCTGTCTAAGGATTGTTTCACCGCTAAACGACTTTTAAAGATGATAATCACCCACTTTTAAAGATGATAATCACCCGTTTCTCTCAAAAATTGCTATTTTGCAAAAAGCTACAACACAAGACGAAAGGGCGACTTACTGGTGAAACCCCTCTGATCGCGCGCACCGCGAAGCGCTGTGCGAGATTTGTCTTTGGTCCGGCTAATGCGAGCCTCCGTTTTTTTAGTTTTCCCATAAAAAGGCTGAAATTCGCAAAACAAAACTTCTACAAACTGGGGAAGTTTCTACAGCATATTTGCAAAGTGTGCTTCAAATTTTGACGAAATCGGTTAAGTTTGAGCCAAGTTATGAAGTTTTCGCTTCATCAAGAGCGCCAACTTCCGTCGTGTGTGGGTGGGTGGGTTGTGACAAGGGAAAATTCCCAGTTTAGGGGTTTCTACTTGATCGATTTCGTTGAAAATTGTGGAAGACATGTGAAAACTACTCAAACCCTGGCGGACCAAAAAAAATTAGGAAAAAATGGTTTTATTTATTTATTTATTTATTCAATGCACTACGAGGTGCGCTAAATGAAAAAAATTGTCAAAGTTATAGACTTTTTCGGATTGTGTAATCGTGATAAGGGAAAATTCCTAGTTCAAGAGTTTCTACTCAACCGATTAAGTTGCAAATTGTCTAAGGGGTGTAATATCTACTCAAACCCTGGCGGACCAAAAAAAATTTGCAAAAAAATTGTTTTAATCAAAGTTATAGACATTTTTCGGAAAGTGTCTGCGTCTCTCCATTCAAATGATGGTAATATTTTAGAAAGGGTCAATTAATGGTGAAACTCAATCTAAGAGTGACGTATTCTGGAATTCAGAAGGCCAGATGACGTCAACTTTTAAAAAAATTGACGTGAAATATGTTCTCGAATGCTGAAAGTTTCTTAAAAAAAACGTCAATTCACGACGAAACTTTATTCAAACATGATGTATTCTGGGATTCTGAAGAGCATATGAAGTAAGTTTTTAGAACTGCAATGTTGACGTCATATTTTTTCGAATGATGGTAATTCTTGACAAGTGGTTCATTGAGAAAACAATTTTATCTGCACCGTACAGATCAAACTACATACCTACGGCATGTATACAAAAAGAGAAAAATTCATGAAAAAGTGGGGGCCCAACGACTGTGAGATTTGTCTCCTGCTGTGCGCCCCTTAGACAGCTACTCCAAAATGGAGCAGCTACTGCTACAAAAAACCGAAAGATACTAATCTACTCAAGTATAACTGTTCATTACAAACATACAAAAGTCGTAAAATATTTTTTCAAACCTGTAAACTAGAATCTACAAATCACAGCTGCGAAAGAGAGAACAACTGTTGAATAACATGAAAAACGTTATAGCAGCTAGAATTGAAGTAATGACAAAAAATGCCAACCATTGTGCAGAAAACCAGGAACTCTATAATTGACTACGTTGAGTTAACATCTGTGATTTGTAGATTCTAGTTTACAGGTTTGAAAAAATATTTTACGACTTTTGTATGTTTGTAATGAACAGTTATACTTGAGTATATTAGTATTTTTCGGTTTTTGTAGCAGTAGCTGCTCCATTTGAGAGTAGCTGTCTAAGGAGCGCACAGCAGAAGACAAATCTCACAGTCGTTGGGCCCCCACTTTTTCATGAATTTCACCTGTTTTTGTTTTTGTAGCTGTTTTTCACCTAAATGAAACATTTGATATCTGATGTTCGATTGTTTCTGAAGACAGCGAAGTTCACCGCAGTTCATATTGCAGAAGGCTAGTCAGAAGGCGTCGTTGAACCTATCGATCGAATCGCTGCCGCTGTTTCGCTGGGCGTCGTTCGTCGCTGTTTGTGGCGGCTCGCTCGTCTATCCAATGGCCCTTCAACGACTGGCCACCGAGGCATATCGATTGAGGACGGTCAATGGGTAAGACAGGAGTTATAAAGTCTCTACAATTCCTTACGAGGCGTATACAGTAGGATAACGAGGTTTCAGCGTAAATTGTATCGAAAACTGAACGATTTCGGGTTCATATAAGACGCTCCAATCTAAATGGTTTCGGAAATCAGGAAATCCTAGTGATTTCATGAACTTTTTAGGATGAGACTTTTAACCATCGAAGAGTTATTACTTTTTTAAATTGTTTCTGATTGTACATCGGGTTGTCCCCATTTATTTGAAGTTTAAACTAAAAACCAAGCGATCGAATCGCTGTGTCCCGATTCAGGAAATTGAAAAAAAGTGTGTCACAAAAAATAGCAGTTTTCACAAATCTCTCAAAAAATTGTGTCACAATTTTTCACACTTCAATTTTTTGGGCACAATTTTTACACTTCAATTTTTTGGGCACAATTTTTCACACTTACAATTATTGTGCCTCAATTTTTCACTTTTCCAAATATTGTACATGTTCCAGCGAGAGAGGTTATTACTGAACCACTCGCGCGATACTAATGTTTCCTTCCATACCCCCTGACTGCGCCGTATCTAGTATTGGCGATTAGAGCAATGAGACGCAGAGAAACGAGCGCGCATCGAGAGCATCGCCCTATTAGAGAAAGAGACGCAGAGAAAGAACAGCCGAGACAGATCCGCAGGATTTGAAACCATAACAAGATACGGATCATTGAGAGCTGTGTCAAAGTATCACAGCACTTTCGCGCGAGAGACATGCGAAGTGCAAAGTAACTCTCTTTAGGGAAACAAATGTGTCACAATTTTTCACCCTTCCATTTTTTGGGCACAATTTTTCACACTACAATTTTTTGGGCACATTTTTTCACACTGTTCTCAACTGCGAAAACGTGTGTTATAATGTTCTGAAAGGAAAATAATTGTGGCAGAGGATTTCGGAACATACAAACATTCGGTATTTTTATCTGCGCTCCAAATGAGAGCGACGCAAGAATTAGAAGAATTGGACATTTCAGAAAAAAATATCGGACAAGTCTGATGATGCACAATATTTTGAGGTTTTCCAAGAAATTATCTAAAATGGAAACCATTAAGATTGGAGCGTCTTATATAGTCTTTTTTCATTCCTACGGAGGCGTATAAAGTGTGAGACAGAAAACCATCGTGTAGATATTTATCGCAGAGAGAATCAGCTGCCACAATACTTAGGGTCATCACAGGAACAATTTTTTTCAAAAATATATGTCTTTCCGTTTTCAGAAACAAGTATCAGTTTGCTCGACGAATGATCGATTGTTCCTCTCCAGCCGTGGCTACCATAATGAACGATTGTCGGAAGGCGATCAGTGCCCACAAAGACCAGAAAGGGTACGAGTTGACCTTTTTATTGGTATTTGACATTTTCGAGAACTTTTGTTCGATGGTTCTGTTCAGTTAGATCACACCATTGACAGTATCCACCAATATCAGAAACAACCTCGCGGGGGGGGGGGGGGATTTTCTACTCCTCTGCTCAAAAATAGGTTGGAAAGGAAGAAACGCCCACTCCGCGGGGTCACTTTTGTGTTTGGTAAGTACGTTTACAGAGCTTGCTAGTTATTAGTCTTGTATGATGTCCGATCACGTGTTCAGTTGCGGTGAGATTCCTGTGCTAGGAAGGGTTTGCGGGGGAATATCGCGCGCAGCGCGAAGCGCTGCGTGTGAGTTGTGTTTGGTTTGGCCATTGCGCACCCATTTTCAGCTTTCTAACCACAAAAGTCTTCAAATAAAACCATTTTACAAAATCTAAAGAAAGAGAGAGCTAGATATCTATGAAATACATGTTGTGTGAAAAAATTAGAAAAATCGGTCGAGTTTGAAAAAAGTTATGAGTCCGTGTCGTTATGAAATTTTCCGTTGTTTCTCGTCCCTCGTCTCCCGTCCGGTGTCCGCATAGGTTTGAAAAAGCTACTGAACCGAATTGACTAAAATTTGGCACACTTGTAAGTTAGCTCGGTGACGAAAGTTTGGTGTTTTTACGTTTTGTCTGGCGCTTGGCGCGGGCGCCAATAGGCGCCAAAAGCTAGAAAATATGTGTTCCCATAAGTGAAATTGTCCAAATTTTCGCACAGTTGTCTTAATATTGGTTTTGAGCTATGTCCCCAACTATTGTGCCATGGCCGACACTTGGCGCCAAAAAAAAAACTTGCGAAGTACTGTTTTGACTGGTATTTTGCAGACAAGTATGAATTATGAATGAAGGAGGCTATAGAGGTTTGTTATTCACCATATTACCAAAGGCGCCTATTCTAGGCGCCAATTGGCGCCAAAATTAGAAATCGGGCTTTTCGATAAAAAAATTGGCGTTTTCAAATTGACATCCCCATAGATAATGGGTCAGAAGGTTTTATCGCGGTCCACTCTGGGAAAAACGATTCCGCGACAACTCGTCCCCGTGCGTCGCGTGTGCGACAACTCGTCCCTCATCATGCGACAACTCGTCCCCTGTGTTTTATCACAAAACCAGCTAAAAGCTGGGTTTCAAAGTGAAATTACATTCCGCAAAGTTTCCTGCTCATTATTATATACGAATTCACTATAGATACCTCAGAAAAACTGGGGACCTACTAATTACCGCACCTACCGCACCGCTGAAATACCGCACCGCGATTTGAAAATACCGCACCGTACCGCACCAGCGCAAGTTTGCGTATTTTTTCAAAAATTCCAATATCTCGAATTTTGCAAGCAATTGTTCCTAATGCAGAAATCCTAATCTTTCATCACTTGAAAACAAACATAGTGATCTCGAGAAAACGTTCTTATACTACTTAAAACTATGTCATGAACCTCAGATATACCGTAAAACTAATGAACGCCGGCCTCACCTGACTCAAGTGTGCTTTTCATTTCTAGTTTCTAGAACCGTTTTGCACAGCCGTTTTTGTAACGCTTCCATCAGTACAAATATATATTATATGTGAATAATACGAGACAGGATGGAACGTATACGTGACCTCGCATTTAGTAACTCAACGGTGATTGATTCTAAACGTGACAATATGTTTTCTTCTATCTGTGTTCATGAGAGCTGGATCTCTGCATCGACAGACAGTTTGCTCCTAACGAAGTCCTAGCTGCTACGACAACAGTTTTGAGAGATCCGAACTGGCTAACTCTGTAATGATCAACTACTTTGCTGTTGGTCCGACATATTAAATGCCGGGCTTGCTTTTTGTTGTTTCAAGAATACCCAAATTATCGTTATTATCGATGATCCTTTTTGGAAACAGTCGGAAAATTTCTTAGATGCAGGCTTCGACGAATATAGTGACCAATTTGCAGTTGAGTATAGAAAACATTACGCTTAACTTAACTCTTACCAGGGTTTGATATTTTGATCCCTTGCAGGATTACCATAATACGGTTCTCGTTTATTCATTGGCAATGGTTGTCAATTTTAGGCAGAAAACGAAATCCTCTAAATGTTTCAGGTTTGAATAGTACTTTTACTTTTAGAAGAGCTGAAAGGATCTCTAGACAAATGAACTGACTGAAAACTATTTTTCGAAACACAATTCGGAATATTTCCACTATTCCTGCAGAAAAAGGAAATAAACTAATTGTGTTCGGTCATTAAACATCATGTTCAGACTTGCTGTATCTAAAGTGATGAAAAGGATAGGATTTCTGCTTTAGAAACTATTTTAATTGCAAAATTAAAGATTTTGTTTTTTTTTTGGAAAAAATACGCAAATTTGCGCTGGTGCGGTACGGTGCGGTATTTTCAAATCGCGGTGCGGTATTTTAACCGGTGCGGTAGGTGCGGTAATTAGTAGGTCCCGAAAAACTGGTTTACTCGTCACATGTTTAGAGAAAACAAGAAATTGATAAAAATTATAAAAAATTTCAGCAAAATATGATATATCTTGGTTATTTCGATTGTTTTCTATTCCTAAAGTTCTCTACTATCGTTAGTATGTAATATAACCTAGTCACCACTCAAATTTATTGAGTTTCAAGCTGATTTGAGCACTTTTTGAGCTAGGGACGAGTTGTCGCATCTTCGGAGACGAGTTGTCGCACGCAACGCGGGGACGAGCTGTCCGTAAACGGGGAAAAACTGTGCTCTCGTGCTATGAAAATGTTCGTCGTCCCTCGTCTTCCGTCCGGTGTCCGCACAGGTTTGAAAAAACCACTGAACCAAATTAGCTAAAATTTGGAACACATGCGTGAACCACGAATATAGCTCGGCGCCAGAAGTTTGGTCATGTCATGTTGCTTATGACGCCTGGCGCGGGCGCCAAGTGGCGCCTAGCTGCAAAAAATCCCACGAGTGAAATGATCTGAAATTTAAAAAAAGTTTGAAAAACCCATTTGTAAAACTCGAAACTTCATCTAAATATCAGGATGTTTGATAGTCACCAATTTTTCAAAATTCGTTGTTGTTGTTCTAATCTAGGAGTGGTTGTACTAGTACAACTAGCAAAAAGAGAACAATTCGTAAAAAGTGGGGGACCAGGAAATGTGTGAGTTCTGTTCGGTTACACCGTTTTCAGCAAAAAGCGAACAATACGATGTTGTGAATGAGTGTGCAACAAAAATAGGACAATACATTTGTTTGCACAACGGTTCACAAAAAAACAATTAGAAAAATGTAATTTTAGTGTGAAAGTGCATAGTGGATTCACGTAAGTACGTTCTGAACCGTTGTGAAAACAAATATATTGTTCTATTTTTGTTGCACACTCATTCACAACATCGTATTGTTCACTTTTTGCTGAAAACGGTGAAACCGAACAGAACTCACACATTTCCTGGTCCCCCACTTTTTACGAATTCAATACTGATTAGTATGTAACCTAGTACTTCAAAAAAAATCGAATGATTTGTACTGTAACAATTTATCAGCGTGGTAACGGTGCGATAGCATATCTGAATAAATACCGCACGTGTTGCGTGTGATATCGATAAAGATGGAGACTATTTCAAAGACATTTTTGTCGATTCAGGTTTTCGAAAGCAGTTTCTGGTTGGTTATTTACCACAAAGGAAGTCAGTCGAACGGGATTCGATTTCTCCCAATTTGATCTCGACTACCTCCTACAGCTGATTTTGGCAAACGATACGGTAAGTGGCAAAACAATTGGTTGAGTAAGTTTCTTAGGTTAGGTTTTTAGTTACAAATCTTGTACGTAACCTTTTTTGGTTAATTGGGGTTCGGGTGGGTACCAAATGAATGCTAGTATATTTTTTACAGATAACTTGAGTCTCATAGTCAAATAACATAATACTTTTCTTGTAATAAGCTAATTTAAAGAAGGTAGGACATGAATCGAGGCCAGAAATTGGCATAGCGCCTATAATAATTATTATAGATTAGCATAGCGCGTTGTGCGACGAGACATTACGCAAATGAGGAGAAGTTAGACGGTTGTACAAAATGCCGTGGGACAGACTGTCAATCGCAATGGGTCAGACGGTAAAAGCTCCATATTCGTGTCTGGCGTCCTTTAAATGAGCAGATGTTTTTCAGAACGTTTGGTTGGATTACGTGGACATGACCGGATTACAAAGGAAAGATGATACAGATCAGAAGGTATTTTTCTCAGTTCATAACTTCTATTATCATGTCAAGTAAAGAAATGGGTGTTTCGAGTTCCAGATACACAAATAACTGGTTTCTAGAGGTCTAGAGGGAACCAGATATCCCATTTTTCATTAGTTCTGGTTTTCATTGACTATTCTCGTTGTTTCCTCACTTCATTGGGAAATTAATGACGGATTGTTTTCGTACACCAGTAAGGGACTATTGGACAGAAAGAAGTTCATTTCTGGATTCGAGCACGTGAAAAATGATTTTTTTTTCAAATCAAAAATAGAGCAATTTTCTTTTTTCGGCGAAATAAGCAGTTTTTCGATTTTTATTTGGCTATTCCGACCACTTAACTGGGATATGATTGTTTCCAGTTGTATGCTGCCACATGCCATCTGGGCTGTATCGAAATGCCATCACCGACTGTGTTGAATTGTGTAGCAAGGTATGTACTCTGGTCCTAGTTGGGAGGAAAACGTAGTGATTAAGTCAGCGGGACTGCTCCCATTATGCTGTTATTGTAGCTCGATCCCGCTGTTTTTTAGTCTCACTCGGAGAATGCTGATGTGTTTGTGTATGAAAATACAATCTAATGCTGGTCCTTACCATCGTCAGTCGTGTTTGAGGTCGATTGTAGTTTGTTTCCTGCTTTAGTCCCAATTGGATAGTATTGTTTTGTACCAAGATCAACCACAATATAGTGATCGTAGGTACCAGTCGTGTTTCAAGTTGATTGTAGTTTGATTTTGCTGTTTCATAGTCTCAATTCGAGAACACTGCTGGGTACAATGATGAAACTACAATCCTGGTCATTCCCCCAATCAATCGATACGTATGTGTTGCAGTTCGTCGCCCCGTTCGCACGCGATTCCCTTCCCCTGCCTCCCTTCCCATCCGGGTCTGCCGCCGTCGCCGGCGATTGACGCAAACTCGGTGTTCCAGCGACATGTCGTTGTCTCGCTGACCACGCCCCTCATCAAGCACATCAACACACTGGCCGAGTGAGTATGGTTTAATGGACAGTTTTGATCTACTACTGTTCCCAATATTGTTCTTAAAACTTTTTTGGTACCAGACTTATGATGTTGATGAATGTGTTTTGAGAAAGATTTCGAAAATCGGACCTTATTGAGCGGGGCTAGGGTTCTCTGGTTGAGCACATCAACACACTGGCCGAGTGAGTGTTGGTACCATACACCAGTAAATTTTTACTATCCAACAAAAATGACTCCTTTCTGGATTAAAACTCGCGAATTCTGTATTTAAACGAGGTTTCCGGTAACCTAACCGCTTTGGGACCGTATTTCAGGTTTCCTTGCCGGAATCGAGCCGGTATCGGTTAAATCTAACGTAACCTGGATTTTCTTGTTAGTTTAGGTTTAAACCTTGACCGAGTTTAGGTTTGAGTTTACCTACTCGGTAAACTGAAAATTTGGTTACCTAAAACCCGTGTGGTTTCCAAAATAAATCAATCCTATTTAGAATTTCTGAATGAGTTAAGATATCGACTTTCGGACTGAACTCCGTTTTCAGAGATTATGTGGTCGGAGGAGAAAAGATGACGTTGGAAGATGAGAAGTACTGCGAGTTGTTGCTCAAATTGTACGGGAATGTGTCGCGAAATGTGCCAGTCACCATCAGGTGTGGAGCCCGCTGTCAGCAGGAAAACAACACAGAAACCACTGTCAGTTTTTTCGCGTTGAATGGGTGTGACTATTCTACAAAACGAAACCTATAATTTTGTTCAAATACGTGAAACTCTTTTTTCCCTCTAATTACCCGATTGTCTGCGATATAGACGAAATAAAGCCTGATTGCTGACTATTTGGGCAACTTTACAGTTACATTGGAAGATTAATATAGCTGATTCAATTGATGTCAAATGAGTCATGATATTCATCTTAGCCATGTTTCTATAAAATTTTGGTTACTGGTTATTCTCATTCTTCGACCTGACTATCTCGAACGGCCTATATTTCTAGGTGACAGCCATGGAATTCTGCTCAGCCGTCGATGTTCAGATGACACAGAATCGAGAGAAAAGGTGGGTTATGTATGTTTATGAAATTGTGAAGTTTTTTTAATCGCTTTTCACTTTATTCTAAATCCACATGCATTTTTCGCAATATTGATATCAACAACAGAAGAATCGCAAATTGTGGCAATAGGCATGATAGAACTTATTGACAGCTCATACCATCCGCCATTCAGTTGAGGAGGGGAATTACGAAATAATTGACTATTGTGATCAGCGCGGGATAAACCCTTGAGCATGTTTTGTTACGGGGTACTGAAACGTGTTTTTTAGGTGGAATTTTCGGAACAATTTTATCCAAGCCTCTCAGAAAACTTCTAGGAAGTAACTCATCACAGTGACACGTTGTAGGTTTCTGATGATAAGATTGGTTAAGATTTTCAGATTTCTGACGCTACCATCAGTTTCAACACTCGAATAATGTTTACCACCATTTTCAGAAGTGCGATGTGGTTGGAATTGTTTGCTGGAATTATGGATCGAATGGCATTAGATGCGGCCAGTTTGGAACATATTGCAAGGTAGGGTGACGATATGATAATTTATAATAGTATTGGAGTAATAATAATAATAATAGTAATGAAGATGTTATTCTGCAGTCACTGTTGAAATTACACGGAAGTTGTATTGCTGTTGCTCGTTTTCGATCACATCAATGTGTCAGTCACATAGTAGTACCATCGTTTTCTCAGCCTCTAACAATCCAACTCGAACTCCAACCAATTAGCTATCCACATGAGTAGAAAGAGGGATAGAAAGATGTAGAAAGAACAAGGAAATACCTACCCCACATTTTGCAGACAAGTTTCGAACCTGGCGGCAACCTGTCCTTCCGCCCACCGGAACGGAATCCAGCACAGTGGAAGGGAGCTGCTCTACCTGATCACCTCCTCTCTTTCCGGCAACGAAATTCTGTTTCCCTCGGCCAGTGCCGCCTACGAACACGCGTTGCGCACCCTCGGACAGGTACGTGACAGCGGGTCGGTGTCATTTGTAGTATGAATAATCATGATGTACCCGTCGGCAATCATTACGTATCGTATATCAAGTGTGGCCTTGTGTCTAGAAAAACGGACTTTAGTTGTGTTACACCCTCGGAAAGACACGTGGGAGCCATAGACCAATAAAGTCCGACTATTCGACAGAAAACTAGTCCATTTTTAGATTTATGCATCAAAAATAGAAACTTATATCGTTTCGACGAAAAGTCGCGCGACAACCGACTGTAGATTGGTTAGAGAAGAAGCCAGATTTGTTTTGATAATTGATGTATTTTGTTTCAACTAGATTATGTTATGGAAGTTTGATCGGCTATTATCGAAAGAAAAGCAGTATCTCAATTGTTTTCCAGCAGTTCATCAGCAATCGAGCCGAAGAACAAATCCATGTGATGCGTTTGGTTTTGGATGGATTTGTGCTATCCGACCCGCTAGTTGAGGTCAGTTACTAAATGTAAAGAGAACAATGATCATTGATAATAACAAATGGAGGGCACATTGACAAATAGTCAGTATAAAAGTATCATATTTGGTCATTTCTCCAACTATTGCCAGTTATATTTTCGTTTTTGCAGCTTTTCAATCGAATGAAATGTTCCTGGCCGTAGCTAAAATACATTTTGAAACTAAAAAACGTTTAATAGGCGTTTTTCAATAACATTTTTGTTTGGCCATACTCAATTTTGTGACAAACAAGTATTGGTTCAGACGGGACTCAGTCTGTCAATGTTGCATTCCAAGAACAAAAGTATATTTTATGAATAGAAACCATACAACAGTGAAGTTGTCCTAATAGTCAGAACAACTCAAAAAACGGACTAGTTTTTCGCAGAAAAGAAGAAAACCGGTCTACTTTTGATAGTAAAACCATAAATTTTCACATGTTCACATCTAAAAATGGACTACTTTCTGTCGCTTAGTCGGACCTTACTGGTCTCTGACAGAAAAGTATACCGACTAGCAAGAAAACGTGTGAAAAGGTATCTGTCCGTATTCCAGTCTTTCACCCCGGAATGTCTCTCATCGACCGAGTTGTGCGAGGCGTATACGAAGATGTCCGCGGCGGTTCGGAGCCCCGAACGGAGTCCCAGAGCTCTCAAGCTGTTAGGTAGGCGCCAATTCTTCATCTTAAGAAGGACGATTATGTGGTTCAATCTTCAGTCCTTTAAACTGTGATACGTTTTGCAATTGCAGTTTGAAGGACCGCTGACACGGGATTGGTCTACATAATCGTACTGCTTTACCCGGGCATTCAGTGAACACCGTGTTAATCGTTAGCCGGACTAACTAGTTTTCCATCTTGGCCTCTTGCAGAACTGCAGAACGTATGGGAAGCTGGGTGACCGGCTATCATTTCAATTCACCGCCGATATACTCTCAATTACAGTAGTCTACCGTATATGTGTGTGGGGTACAAAAGTGGAAAGTTTGTTAGGTAATGTGTTGTAGGGTGGTCAAACTCGAACTCCAAAACTCGGTTTCGGTCCAAACTCGAAAACTCGACATTTTGAACTCGATTTACATCCCTAATGTGTTGTCATTGAACACATATTGTTGTCATTTCATGATAATATCTTATTCGTCATTCATCATCTATCCTCATATGTCCAGGTCGTCTTGGCATTGACCGTGCCGCCGCCTCCCTACCCCCGCACCAGTTCGCACCTCTTCTACCACTGGCATTCAGCAATCTGTGAGTATCTGAGTACGAAAACTATCTGGAAAACCATTATTCAGATGAGAATTTTTGTTGATCATTGAGAAAGACCGTATTTCATCATGACATCGCAGTTAATGTCACTTTTACTTATGGTAGTCTAGGATACAGGAAAATGGGTTCTAGTTTGATCTCAGTGCATTCTCTGCTAATATCCGTAAATTGTGATGTGTTGCGAGATAAAACGGCATGTCAAACTCTACCTGTAGTTAGGTAACTTCTTACCTGGACCAATTCCTATTGCAGAGCCAGCCAGCCGGATCGCGAAGCCCCGCTGCACAAACTGTGTATGCAACACGTGGTCTCTTTCGTGTTCCACGCGTTTCCCGCCAATTTTGGGGCCGGATTGGATCTGGCACTCGAAGGTATACTAATCACTTTCCCGACAGATACAGAAAAATTCGGTTCGAAAAAAGTTCCTTATTCAATACGTGCCAGAATATACGGTAGTGGGTAGATCAAAGAGCCGCTCGACAAACCCCGCCTCTTTATAAAAAAAATTAAGTGGCATTATATGGTTACAATGAGAACTATACACTGATATTGCATTCTCCATCCAATATGTTAAGGTTGCAACACGGGCGGAACTCCGGTGGAACTCTTGCATTATTTTGTGAAACAGCTGGCTGCGGAGTCGTTCGAGATGCCAAAAAGCAGCTACTATCTGCCCGGACCTAAGGTATACTTCCGGACTCTTAGTAGTTGTAAAAAGTGAACCACACACCTTATATCTTCTTCCTGGGCGATCTCTACGTGTTTCTCAGTTGAACGTTTAGGACGACCTTTGCCCCTAGGTCTCGCTGTTTGGGTGATTGAGCCTAATTTGCGAAAGTTTGGGCATAAATTGCTCGATTCCTCACCCATTGGACTGTACGCAGCTGGAATTCAATGACCATAACCAATGTTTTTCTGAATATATTTTACTGCCCAGTTGCACATGACGTGTGTTAATTAATAAAAAGGAAATAAACTTCACAATATACTTACAGTGCCAGGAATGTGTGACCATTTTGTCTCGTCGTCTGTCTGACGCCCGTTCTCGCCTGCCGGTCCTCTATTCCATATGGGGCAGATACATGGATCCCCTTACCCGACTCGCACAATTGTTCCTTTTCACCCCGGTTCGGGAGTCGTTTCAGTCCGACTCGCCGCCCGCGGTTGTACAGAGAGGTATAGTCCTTTCCATTCCCACCCACACTCCTACAGTAGGATTTCAAGACCTTCAGGCGGTTTTAGTTACGTAGCCATGAGCCATCGCAGCGCAGAGGCCAATGACTCCTGTTTTTGGAACTTTTTGTGAGTACACTATTTCGAAAGGAGTATAGAAGTGCACTTGATTTTGTTGTGTCACTCAATCCTGAGAAGGTGATCATGTGAAATTGCATAAACAGACGCAATGTATTGGGTTTTTGAAGCAACCGCTATCAAATCTAAAAGCCGTTTATACCGGTTTAGAGAAGTGTTGCTAGTTGCTAGGAAGTGGTGGCCTCATTTTTTGACGGAAGTCCGCCAAGATAGCTCAATTGCCTGTGTGCTGTTTGATGAATGACTCTTATTCCAGATCTGATCACCCTATTCGGTCGTGTTTGTAGTATCTGGGGTCCGTTGATAAAGCCCCCCTCCTCTTCTCTTCCTCCCTTCTCCCCGTCACATGACATGGAGGCCCAGTTGGTAAGTCTCCAGCTATTCACTTTCCGATTTATAGAAGCCATATCATGAAAAATTTATTTGAAAATGTGAAAAAAAAAACTTGGTGAAATTCCATTGGCAACTTCAATGTTGGATGTGTAGTCCAACCATGTTATCTCACAATCTGTTTAGCATGATTTGGGTGAAGATCCCAGAGCATATGATTATGAGAAAAGGTTCCAGACATCGCAGAAGTGCGTAAAATAGGCTTAGGTGTCGAATGCATCACCTTTTAAAGTGAAAGTAAGTTATTCTCCCTACAGGTTTTGGAGCGTTATGTGGACTTGTTGATTGCTATACCACATGGTGCGGTACTGCTTCCTGGCTCTCAGGTTTGAACATTCTTTGAAAAAAATAGATTCGGTACGATTTTGATAAATTCAAACTTCGAATCAAAATATTCCTTGTATTTTCGACTGCTTTCGTTCCGGTCGTCAGGCCGCCGGTCAAAATTATGGTCTTCTCTATACATACGATACAGTGTCATGAACACAATTCGATAGTATGTAATTCATTTTCTAGCTCGTTTCTTTTCTCCAAGCTGGTATTACAGAATGTTCCATCACTGATCTGGCAGTACTACTTTGAGAATCTATCGTCACTGACTCATGGAACCGCTCACTATTACTCGACACTAGTTAGTTTTCGTTGTTGGTATTACTTGTTTCAATTTCGTTCAAAAGTTCTCGGTTAGTGGTTAATTGTTACGAATTTTAGGTTAACAGCCGGTTAGAAACTCGAAAATGTTATCAATAAACCGGTTAGGTCGCCAAGAAACAGGCTCGATCTTGAGTTAAGCTTTGCACATTGCAGGAATCTTCGCTAGTCCGCGTGCATTGGCCCTCGTTCTGGCCCTCCCTGCGGGGGTTGGCCGCCCTCGATGAGTGTCTGGCCTCGAAGAGTCAGGACTGCGCCTCGTTTGTCACACAGATAGTCGTCCGGGTTCCCTGGAAGAACGTACTCCAGTCACATGTGAGTCGTATCTACACTCCCTCTTTCTCTCTCCACTTCTCTCTCTCTCTCTTTATGCATCTCTCTCTCTTTCTCTCTGTCTGTGGCTCTCTTTCTCTTTCTCTCTGTCTGTGGCTCTCTCCAATTTTATTGAAAACTTCAACAGTTAAAAGAATGCGGCGATTCGAGTTCACGCCCAGCGGGTTGGTTCTAAACCGTTTTTGGTTACTTCACTTCATTCTGCCATGTTCGTAGTGTTGTCAGCTAACTTCATCACACATTTGAATTCAGGTTCCGGCGGACCTTTTGTCTGCCTATCTGGCCACTCTCTGTTCCGTGCTGGCACGAATCATCTCGAAAAGGCACTTTTATTCCAAGGTGGGTTCTTTCTTTCTGTTCATAGGGTTCGCGTTCTCAAAAGCAAGCCTGTACGGTGTATTTTGGTCGAAGTTTGTGAATTGTGGCAAAAGTTGACATTAAACTACAACAAAACTCGGTCACTTCCTATGAATATGATGCATCCATGCAGTTTTTGACGTAGTCGTTCTAGTCTACCATGTACTGATCTTCTCTTCTCTTTTCCAGTCTTTTGTTGTTTTTTTCTTCCATCTTTCTGCCAGTTTTCTTCAGGTGTCCGCCTCCCTGCTGGATGTTCTCAAGTCGTTGTCGCTCCGCCCTGATTGGTCGGCGGTGACCCCCGAGGGGGCGGAGTCTGTTGCGAGTACGGTAGCCTGCTCACTTCCGCACGACTCGCTCACGTTGCCGACTGAACATGTGGCAGTCTTTCAAATGTGAGTCAAGGCACACTGAATGTGAATAGGGAGAAAGAGTCTTTTTGTAGTTTGATCTCGATACAAGCCATATTTTACGCATTTCGACCGAAAACAAAAAAACATGATCTTGAAACCCGTAGTTTTTCACCAAATTCGACCGAAGGGAGGGGAATCAAACTACAAACACGGCGGGTGAAACACATGAAACACAACAGAACTTATACGTACAATGACAAAGTTCAAGTTGCTTCATTAGAATGCTAACTTTGCCTGACGATTCAATTCAGTTCTAGTACAATCGTTTTTCTAATTCCATGTGTTTCCAGCATCTGGCGGAAGATTTGTGTCTTTTCTCCGCATCAACCCTTTTGCTCGTCGGCCGTTCTTAAACAGGCCTTGTGGCTGCGCACAGAGTGTGCCATCCTGTTAAGGGGCGGGGCTTCGGGTGCAGTTGCACCCTACAACTCGTTGATCTCCGATGTACAGGCACTGGCCAGTAAACACGGTTAGTTCAGGCGTAGGTTACGTTTGCAGTTTATTGGTTAGGTTTTGTTATTTCATCAACTTATCGATTATACCTATCCTTCGGCGCAGGAAAGCGAAAACCGTTGGAAAAAAGCTGTAGGGACATAGTCATGGGAAAATGAAACAACGATAATGTAAGAATAGAATATCTTAGAATAGAATAAGAGATATATCGTAATCGCTTCACAAGTAGACTGACGTATTTCCAGATAATCTTCGTGCTTTCTGTACGGTGGTGCGTGAGTTGACAGCTGTTTGGTCGAGAATTTCGGATGGAAAGTTTGGAGGTATCACATCAGATCCTAGATTCTAGAAAAATGAGAATATTAAAATCTGACTACACAGGAAAATAATACGAGTAGGAAAAGCTGTCCTGGTGATCAGTTATGACGCTGTACACCACTTCGGAACAATTGTTCCCCTCGTGTACATTTTTCAAGTGTTTCACTTGAATGTTTCACTGGTTCTATTTTCCACGATTGACATTGCATTTCTCACGTGTTCATTTCTAATTTACAACTTTGATTGAATCTTGAATGACCATATAAAATGGACTAACAGAGGTGTAATGATAACAACAACAACAACAACAACAATAATAATAATGATAATCTCCATTTTCCAGAGTCGTTGGTGACTGCGTGGAACGCGTATTTGGCGTCAAATGCGGATTCCCCCCTGGTTCTGTGTTGCCTGAACACAGTCATCGGTTCGTTGAACGGGGATCAGCTGACGACGGGTCTGAAGGTCATGGAAACCACACTCAGGACATACTTCAAAAGTGAGAAACTGTTATGATTCTATCATCAAATGCGCAAAACTTTTTGATTCTGAATGAATGTGAATGTTTTTTCTTCAATCTTTTCATCTTCTTTTCAGAAGCAACTTCTGAGGGTTTCAGCCTGCTATGTTTACTGCTCTCTCAATCCATTCAGCACTCATACACAGTTAGCGCCTAATGTGGTCACAGTATCAACGCTTAGCCATGTTTCGAAAGAAGCGTTGAAAATTAAGTTATTTCTCATACAATCGCGCTGTGCGTGATTTGTCTTTGTTCCGGCTAATGCGCGCTTGCATTGTTTTTTTTGGTCTACCCCTAAATATATCACATGTTTCGCACAGGGCCGGGCAGTAGTTGGAGTGAAGTGTTGGAATGGGTTCAGTTCCCAGCCTCCAGTGAAACAGCCGCGCGACAGTATCTTCTCACTATTCCCAGGTTAGTCGAGAGTTCTTATTAGAGGTGGGCGAAACCGGCTGAATTTCGGTTACCGTACAAACTAACGGTGAAAACAAAACTTTATGGCAGAAATACAGGTAACAGGTTTTTCATTGTTAGGTTACTGTCCGGTCACCTAATGAGATAATCTGCAAAATAGGTTAGCAAAACCGGTTTGGTTACCAAAAAACCCGATCAGATATATAATTCACCGTGAACGTATTTAGTTCGGAGAATGGTGTGCAGCCGCAGCTGTTGACGTTGAACGTGTATCTGATGTATGGAAGTCATTCGGATGATGTCTACATCTCCCTACTCAACTACATTTGCAATACGAAACCAAAGTGGGTTTTTCGTCTGTTCTCTATCTACATTCTTGACACTTTTGAGGTGGTACGATTATGTGGACCAATCCCGACGAATCGGTCCTTCAAACTGCAATTGAAAAATGTCTGAAACGTTCGAATTGGTCCGCATAGTTTAAAGGACTGAATCGTTGGGATTGGTCCGCATAGTTTAAAGGACTGAATCGTTGGGATTGGTCCTTTCTTCAATTTTAATACTGTTTCCTAGGTCCAACCATGATCAGTGTTTGCTGTAATTTCACTAGTGTTCCAGACATGTCACGTGTGACGCGTCGTTCATTCTCGTTCTACGCTGCCTTCTCTCCTGGCTCTTCCGTATTCCAGCCATCTGCCGCCATCTTTCGCAGCCTCGGACGACCATCTACAAACTCTCATCAGATGGCTCAACAAGGTTCGTTCGTCTGCAGAAAATATTACTTTCCTAAGTTTGTGACCAACAAGTATTTGTTGAAGTATCTTAGCAAAGTTCCAAGAAGAAGAATATTCAATATTCTGTCAGCAGAAAAGTATATTAAGAAAAATTGCGAGAAATTTTGAACGTAAGATCTTTTTTGTTCATCTACATGATCAGATGGAATGGATCAACGTTCAGCTGCATACTACACCAGTAAACGTGTCCAGATAGTGCGAGAAATGGACTAATTTTTGGCCAATATCCCGAGATTTTTCCCATTTCATGAGATAAATCAGGAATTTGTTCGTTTTTTATGTGTGAAAAAATTGTTCCGTAAAATGAAATTAAAAATGGATAAAGCAAATATATGTATGTTTTTATAACATTTTTAGGCTTCTCGGGATGAGTCGAACTTCCTATCCAATCTGATTACGAGCAAGAAGAACGCTCATTCGCCCAGGTTAGTTCAACGTTTGCTGTTTGTTTCTTCCTTTTTCGTTCTCGTTCTCATCAGTACCATAATCATCAATTTATGCTGTGGTTTCATGGTTTTTAATTCCTACAGTTTGATTACAAAAGTTCCAGTTCACATATCTAATTCTTTATCACAAAATTGTTTCTAACAACGTTGCAGTTTGGAATGATTGGAAGGTTTGAATGTATGCTGTAGGTTTATCAGTGAAACTGTATACAACTATAATATAATAACTTGATATTTCTAGATTGCGAGCCATTCTCTCCATTCTCGAGTTGTATCTCGCTCAACAATCACTCGGGGAGGGACGGAAGCCAAGGTGTGCTATAGGAAATACCCAGTTCTGTGTTGTAGTTTGATCTCTATACAAGCTGGAATTTACGAATCTCCCGAAAATCAATGAGATGAAACTACAAACACAGTGGGATAGGTTAGCGTACACCGTATACGTTGCCCTGGAAAGAGCAGATCCTATATTGATTGTTTCTTCACAAGTCTTCTCGCAGTTGGTGTAGAATGGCGCAAATCCGTCCCACCACGAAAGCCACACAGACGAGGCTCAATACACGTTTAGTGGCAGAAATTACTGTAGTCGAATGTGTATGTTGCACTCTGTGAACTATACACGATGGTTTCAGATGCAGCGAAGGAGCAGCCGTGATGAACAGTCGAATTCACGCACTCAAGGAAACGGCCAATTCGAAGGTGGGATGTCGTTATGCATATCTTTGTTATATGGTACAATTGGAAATAGGAATAGTAACATTAAAGTATGACCCCCGTGGCAACCAAGTTAAACCCCATGAAATCTAGGGGAGGGGGCGGGGTCAAAACTCAACTCAGACATTCACAATTCCCTGGGTGAGCGGGGGATAGAATTTCAAGGGTGAGGGTCATACTCAGAGTTGGGAAGGGGGATATTAAAAAGATATTAGAATCGATATTACAATTCCCTGTAAATTGTGAACTTCATTTAATTGCAGCCCTTCTCGCAGTTCTCTGCCGCCTTCAATCTGGCCACTGCCTTTTTCACCCAAATCGAGTTGCATCATCTTGGCTCGGCTCCAAATCTGGTTCTGAGATGTGCTCAACAACTGTACAAGGAGCCATTTCTGAGGGAGTTGTAGTCATGTTTATCTGCTCCTTATAGTTAAGCACTTTTTGTGGGGTTTCAACCATCAGTTTGAGTGTAGTTAGACTATTGACTCTGAATCCAATAATTTCTTCAGCTAGCCTGACAATTGGTTACTGAGCTGGTATCAATACAAGTAATCGCTTTTTCTATGGTTCTGGGATACAACCTTCAACAAACACCACAGAAAGTAGATGTGATAGAGAAATGTTGCCAATTGGAACGTGTTTAATTAATAGGGTAATGATGTTGTCAATGTAGTAATATATCATGTGAAACTCGGACGCATTCACGCTATTGAAGGGATGGAGATCGTAGCCAAACTAAGAAGTGCACTTCATATTGATTAATGGTTGAAACAATGTTCCACCCAATTCTTTTACCCCCAATACGTTAATTGTTTCATTGCGACCGGAGAGACGGGTTATTCACCGTAACATAAAATGTTCATATTGTGATGAATTATATACTTGTTTTTTTTAATTTTTGTAACACTTGCCTGCTCATATGTTGGGATTTTTGAAGAACCAGGGTTTCTTGTGATATATAATTGAAAAATGAGAAATCTTTGTTACCTTTCCACTTTACTTTGTCTCTTAAGTTCTAGTCATGAATATTCCGTTATTTACCGGTTTTATTTGTCTAGTTGTTTTTACATTGTTGAGTAATGTCTTAAAATGTTATAAAAACTTTCAAAACGTTGTTGAATTCTCAATAAATGAAATGTTGGTTAGCACATATTTATTTGACAGACATCATTTGTCGGGTTTTCCAAGAATACATTTTATCCTGTTCGGTAACTCAAAAATGGTTGGTATGTTTCAACTCAATGTAGAAATATTTAGATTCATCTTGTTATTGTTCACATTGAGCAAAAATAACGGAAAGTTTATCGTTTTGATGAGAAACTAATGGAGGAAATTTGCATTATTCGAACTACAAAGCCACTGATGTCATAGGTAGTTTGCGCTCCCAGCGAAATCTGGGAAAAAATTGCCATGTATTTTCTGCGATAAATTGGAGAAAAAGTCGGGTTATAACCGCAATATTTCCGGGCAATTACTCGGGAAAATCCCGGAAATAAGTGTCGGGGAGAAAACGAGAAAAATTAGAGAAAATCTTCGGAAATTTTTTTTCGGGTCAGAGTGAGGACAAAACCGAGAAATTATCAGCTCAACATCGAAGTCTGAAGATGGACAAGAGGGATACAATGAAGTTCATTTCATGAAGTTTTTACTTTAATGAAATATGCACTTCTATTCTATTCATTATTTATTGATATTCTGAAAAATATTTTTAAGAAAATATTTTTTTTCATAATATTTTTGGGAAATACTTTTACCAAGAAAAAAATCCTATAATCTAGAATGGTAAAAGAAATTTCAGGGTGAAATTTTGCGGTTTCAAACTGCGGGAAATTTCTGGGGTTTTTCTTTGCTTTCTCCCGGTTATCTCCCGGAAATTTCCCGACTTTTGCTGGAAATTTTCCCAATTCCAGCCGAGCGCATTTCGCGAAATGCGCCCGGCTAGAATTGGGATGGATCCGGGAAATTTCCGCGAAGGTTGGCGCCCAGTGGTAGTAGCGATATTCAAGTTAGCGTTCGGGCAGTGAATTTAGGATTTGGCTTAGCCTAAAACAAAATATCACAAGCAGATAATACTAATTCCCAAGTTATGTTGAATCTTCCTCTAGTACGCAGCAGAAAATACAGTTACAGTAACAGTATGCTGAGAGAGCTTGAATGTTTCACAATCTGCTCGTGATCAGTTGTGGATTGTAGAAGAGTGAATCATGATTCTTCGTGGAATATGACTAGAAAACTACTACTTGTGATATACAAATACGAGTTATCAAGTCAAACGTGAAGAGATATTCACGAAATTGCAATTGTTACAGCTTTTTTGAAGATTAGAACCGAAAAATCCGCCATCAAGTGACCACCCAAGAAAGACATCAAACACTTCTTACATGGGCTTGCCACAAGACAAGCGGGTAGGCGAGGATGTAGAGCACCCACCAACCGGTACCTGGAAAAAGTCATTCGAAATTAAAAGTCATTAAAGTAAAAGTCATTCAAAAGTAAAAGTCATTAATTCACTTTTAGTCAGGATTTGAAAAATTCGAAAATTTTCGAAAACTTTATTTCTGATTCCAAACTGTTTCTGTACTTAATGACTTTTACTTTCAAATGACTTTCACTTTAATGACTTTTAATTTTGAATGACTTATTCTGGTTGCCCCACCAACCACCTGTGCACACTGGACTGCCCGGCGCCGCCCGCCCTTTAGTGCCCGATAATCCGTCGTGAATCGAAAACTGTGGTTCTTTTTTCTGTACCAACACTATTGGACTGGTAATTATTGATGTTGATGGTTCAATGACACCTTGTCGCGGAGGCGTAACATCCGATGTTGCCGTCTTCGTTAAAACAGGATTGTTTATTCCTTTGCAGACTAGACGCCTGCGGCGTCTAGCAGTTATAAAGGTTATATACTACTTGAAAAATTTCGTGAAAAATGATACCAAATACGCTTATATTGTATATTTATGTGTGACAACCAGCTGATAAGGATTTTACGTAATGGTAAGGCCAGCCAACGTAACTTATTGATATTAACGCGTGCCAATGACCAGGCAAAAAGTTTCACGTAGTTGTAAGGCCTAACAGCGTGTTTCATTGAAATAAACGCGTGCCAATAGCCTGCCGAAAAGTTTCACGTTTTTTGTAAGGCCTGCCATGCCAACATATTCTGTTGAACTTATCACTGATGGCCTGCAAAAGAGTATTACGTTTTCGTAAGACCTACCAACGTATTTTATAAAATTATTGAATACGCGTGTTAACTCACAGAAATTCACGTTTATGTAAGGTCTGCCAACGTATTTTTTCAATACAAACGCGTGGAACTGTACTGACAACAAGTTTCACGTAATTGTGAGACTTTCCACCATATCTTGTTGAATTTCAAGCGTGCCCACATACTGCCAAAAAGTTCAGCGGTTTTTGCCAACGTATTTTGTTGAACAAAACGCGTGGAATTGTACTGTCAACCAGTTTCACGTTCACGTCATTGTAAGGCCTGCCAACGAATTTTGTTGATATTAACGCGTGCCAATGTCCTGCCAAAGAAATTCACGTATTTGTAAGACCTGTCGACGTATGTTAGCCTGCAGAAAATGTTCACGATATTGTAAGGCCTGCCAACGTATGTTAGCCTGCAGAAAATGTTCACGTCATTCTAAGGCCTACCAACGTATGTTGCAAAAGATGTTCACGTAAGTGTAAGGCCTACCAACGTATGTTGCTAAAGATGTTCAAGTAAGTGTAAAGCCTACCAACGTATGTTGCGAAAGAATGCATTCGGAATGTATTCTAACGTATTCGAATGTATTCGGAACGTATTCTAACGTATTCGAATTTATTCGGAACGTATTCTAACGTATTCGAATGTATTCGGAACGTATTCTAACGTATTCGAATGTATTCGGAACGTATTCTAACGTGTTCAAATGCATTCGGAATGTATTCTAACGTATTCGAATGTATTCGGAATGTGTTTTAACGTATTCAAATGTATTCGGAACGTATTCTAACGTATTCGAATGTATTCGGAACGTATTCTAACGTATTCGAATGTATTCGGAACGTATTCTAACGTGTTCAAATGCATTCGGAACGTATTCTAACGTATTCGAATGTATTCGGAACGTATTCTAACGTATTCGAATGTATTCGGAACGTATTCTAACGTGTTCGAATGTATTCGGAACGTATTCTAACGTATTCGAATGTATTCGGAACGTATTCTAACGTATTCGAATGTATGCGGAACGTATTCTAACGTATTCGAATGTATTCGGAACGTAATCTAACGTATTCGAATGTATTCGGAACGTATTCTATTCGAATGCATTCGGAATGTATTCTAACGTATTCGAATGTATTCGGAACGTATTCTAACGTATTCGAATGTATTCAGAACGTATTCTAACGTGTTCAAATGCATTCGGAATGTATTCTAACGTATTCGAATGTATTCGGAACGTATTCTAACGTATTCGAAAGTATTCGAAATGTATTCTAACGTATTCGAATGTATTCGGAACGTATTCTAACGTATTCGAATGTATTCGGAACGTATTCTAACGTATTCGAATGTATTCGGAACGTATTCTAACGTGTTCAAATGCATTCGGAATGTATTCTAACGTATTCGAATGTATTCGGAATGTGTTTTAACGTATTCGAATGTATTCAGAACGTATTCTAACGTGTTCAAATGCATTCGGAATGTATTCTAACGTATTCGAATGTATTCGGAACGTATTCTAACGTATTCGAAAGTATTCGAAATGTATTCTAACGTATTCGAATGTATTCGGAACGTATTCTAACGTATTCGAATGTATTCGGAACGTATTCTAACGTATTCGAATGTATTCGGAACGTATTCTAACGTGTTCAAATGCATTCGGAACGTATTCTAACGTATTCGAATGTATTCGGAACGTATTCTAACGTATTCGAATGTATTCGGAACGTATTCTAACGTGTTCGAATGTATTCGGAACGTATTCTAACGTATTCGAATGTATTCGGAACGTATTCTAACGTATTCGAATGTATGCGGAACGTATTCTAACGTATTCGAATGTATTCGGAACGTTATCTAACGTATTCGAATGTATTCGGAACGTATTCTATTCGAATGCATTCGGAATGTATTCTAACGTATTCGAATACGTATTCTAACGTATTCGAATGTATTCAGAACGTATTCTAACGTGTTCAAATGCATTCGGAATGTATTCTAACGTATTCGAATGTATTCGGAACGTATTCTAACGTATTCGAAAGTATTCGAAATGTATTCTAACGTATTCGAATGTATTCGGAACGTATTCTAACGTATTCGAATGTATTCGGAACGTATTCTAACGTATTCGAATGTATTCGGAACGTATTCTAACGTATTCGAATGTATTCGGAACGTATTCTAACGTATTCGAATGTATTCGGAACGTATTCTAACGTATTCGAATGTATTCGGAACGTATTCTAACGTATTCGAATGTATTCGGAACGTATTCTAACGTATTCGAATGTATTCGGAACGTATTCTAACGTATTCGAATGTATTCGGAACGTATTCTAACGTATTCGAAAGTATTCGAAATGTATTCTAACGTATTCGAATGTATTCGGAACGTAATCTAACGTATTCGAATGTATTCGGAACGTATTTTAACGTATTCGAATGCATTCGGAATGTATTCTAACGTATTCGAATGTATTCGAAATGTATTCTAACGTATTCGAAAGTATTCGGAATGTATTCTAACGTATTCGAATGTATTCGGAACGTATGCTAACGTATTCGAATGTATTCGGAACGTATTCTAACGTATTCGAATGCATTCGGATTGTATTCTAACGTATTCGAATGTATTCGGAATGTGTTTTAACGTATTCGAATGTATTCAGAACGTATTCTAACGTGTTCAAATGCATTCGGAATGTATTCTAACGTATTCGAATGTATTCGGAACGTATTCTAACGTATTCGAAAGTATTCGAAATGTATTCTAACGTATTCGAATGTATTCGGAACGTATTCTAACGTATTCGAATGTATTCGGAACGTATTCTAACGTATTCGAATGTATTCGGAACGTATTCTAACGTGTTCAAATGCATTCGGAACGTATTCTAACGTATTCGAATGTATTCGGAACGTATTCTAACGTATTCGAATGTATTCGGAACGTATTCTAACGTGTTCGAATGTATTCGGAACGTATTCTAACGTATTCGAATGTATTCGGAACGTATTCTAACGTATTCGAATGTATGCGGAACGTATTCTAACGTATTCGAATGTATTCGGAACGTTATCTAACGTATTCGAATGTATTCGGAACGTATTCTATTCGAATGCATTCGGAATGTATTCTAACGTATTCGAATACGTATTCTAACGTATTCGAATGTATTCAGAACGTATTCTAACGTGTTCAAATGCATTCGGAATGTATTCTAACGTATTCGAATGTATTCGGAACGTATTCTAACGTATTCGAAAGTATTCGAAATGTATTCTAACGTATTCGAATGTATTCGGAACGTATTCTAACGTATTCGAATGTATTCGGAACGTATTCTAACGTATTCGAATGTATTCGGAACGTATTCTAACGTATTCGAATGTATTCGGAACGTATTCTAACGTATTCGAATGTATTCGGAACGTATTCTAACGTATTCGAATGTATTCGGAACGTATTCTAACGTATTCGAATGTATTCGGAACGTATTCTAACGTATTCGAATGTATTCGGAACGTATTCTAACGTATTCGAATGTATTCGGAACGTATTCTAACGTATTCGAAAGTATTCGAAATGTATTCTAACGTATTCGAATGTATTCGGAACGTAATCTAACGTATTCGAATGTATTCGGAACGTATTTTAACGTATTCGAATGCATTCGGAATGTATTCTAACGTATTCGAATGTATTCGAAATGTATTCTAACGTATTCGAAAGTATTCGGAATGTATTCTAACGTATTCGAATGTATTCGGAACGTATGCTAACGTATTCGAATGTATTCGGAACGTATTCTAACGTATTCGAATGCATTCGGATTGTATTCTAACGTATTCGAAAGTATTCGAACTGTATTCTAACGTATTCGAATGTATTCGGAACGTATTCTAACGTATTCTAACGTATTCGAATGTATTCGGAACGTATTCTAACGTGTTCGAATGTATTCGGAACGTATTCTAACGTATTCGAATGTATTCGGAACGTATTCGAATGTATTCGGAACGTATTCTAACGTATTCGAATGTATTCGGAACGTATTCTAACGTATTCGAAAGTATTCGAAATGTATTCTAACGTATTCGAATGTATTCGGAACGTAATCTAACGTATTCGAATGTATTCGGAACGTATTTTAACGTATTCGAATGCATTCGGAATGTATTCTAACGTATTCGAATGTATTCGAAATGTATTCTAACGTATTCGAAAGTATTCGGAATGTATTCTAACGTATTCGAATGTATTCGGAACGTATGCTAACGTATTCGAATGTATTCGGAACGTATTCTAACGTATTCGAATGCATTCGGATTGTATTCTAACGTATTCGAAAGTATTCGAACTGTATTCTAACGTATTCGAATGTATTCGGAACGTATTCTAACGTATTCGAATGTATTCGGAACGTATTCGAATGTATTCGGAACGTATTCTAACGTATTCGAATGTATTCGGAATGTATTCTAACGTATTCGAAAGTATTCGGAATGTATTCGAATGTATTCTAACGTATTCGAATGTATTCGGAATGTATTCTAACGTATTCGAAAGTATTCGGAACGTATTCTAACGTATTCGAATGTATTCGGAACGTATTCTACCGTGTTCAAATGCATTCGGAATGTATTCTAACGTATTCGAATGTATTCGGAATGTATTCTAACGTATTCGAATGTATTCAGAACGTATTCTAACGTGTTCAAATGTATTCGGAACGTATTCTAACGTATTCGAATGTATTCGGAACGTATTCTAACGTGTTCGAATGTATTCGGAACGTATTCTAACGTATTCGAATGTATTCGGAACGTATTCTAACGTATTCGAATGCATTCAGAATGTATTCTAACGTATTCGGAATGTATTCTAACGTATTCGAATGTATTCGGAACGTATTCTAACGTATTCGAAAGTATTCGGAACGTATTCTAACGTATTCGAATGTATTCGGAACGTATTCTAACGTATTCGAATGTATTCGGAACGTATTCTAACGTGTTCGAATGTATTCGGAACGTATTCTAACGTATTCGAATGTATTCGGAACGTATTCTAACGTGTTCGAATGTATTCGGAACGTATTCTAACGTATTCGAATGTATTCGGAACGTATTCGAATGTATTCGGAACGTATTCTAACGTATTCGAA
>OZ038436.1:11835562-11882694 GCA_964036275.1 Litoditis marina
TTGCATATTTATCGTCAGGTGTTGTATCGAAACAAAGTCAAATTTGCTGATGGGACCAATGTTATCGCCTTGCTAGAGGCCACAAAATTCAAGGATGTTTCGACTGATGTCTCTGTTTCGCAATTCTCTGACCAAGATATAACACGTCGCCGCCGTAAACCTGTAAACTCAGCTGCAGACAACCAAGATGCAACCGACGCAAAGGAAAATGAAGCCGCCGACGTGGTAAAGCAAGTGCCGAATGCAAATGAGTCTGACTCTGTAGTAGATGAAATTGTTGTTGATAACAATAAAACCGTCACGCAACCGGCAAATCCTTCTACCGATTCCCAATCTACTATCACTCAGGGAAACTGAATGATAAGTTGCCTAGTTCAGATTCATTACATTGTGCACTTCTGAACTGTCGTAGCATTGTGAACAAAATTCTCGAATTTAGAGTTTATTTGAGTGAGAATAAGCCAAGTATTGTGTGTTGTACTGAAACTTGGTTGAATAGCAACATCAGTGATAGCGAAATTGTAGGTTGTCTTCCTTATTTAGTACTGAGAAATGACCGAAAAGGTCGCGGTGGTGGTGTAGCAATATTTCTAAGAGACTTTTTGCAATTTGAAACCATTGTTTACGCCCAGAATTCAAAGGCAAATTCAGTTTGCATTGATGTTTATGATACGCACAACTTGGCGAAAATGCGTTTACTTTGTGTTTATCGTCCACCCAACCTGACTGCTTTGGAAAGCTCTGAAGTAAACAGCCAAATTTGCGATTTACTGTCCGTCCCTCATACTGTAGTTCTTTGTGGTGATTTTAACTATAACATTGATTGGGTAGGTCAATCCTGTTCTGGAAATCCAGAGAACGAATTTCTCAATTCAATAACTAGTATGAATCTTATGCAGCATGTTAAAACTCCTACACGGGGTGAAAATATTTTAGATTTGGTCATTTCAGAAGCTAGCTCAGTTAGTAACGTTGAGGTAACATCGGGACTATCAAATTGTGATCACAGTTTTGTTAAATTCCACATTGAAATGTCCACTTTACTAGAAACTATTGTGCCAAAGCCTGATTTCAGAAAAGCGAACTATGATGTTATTAGGCAAAAACTTATTGCAGTGGATTGGTTCAATGTATTTTCCACTCATCCCACAGTTGATGATATGTATTCGATTTTTTGTAGAATTCTTTACTCAATTTTCGAAACTACTGTGCCATTAAAACAAACCAGGTCTCCATTTGAAAAGTACCCGTTCTACATCCAAAACCTTCTACGTGAACGAGAACAACTTTATGCGAGAGTAAGTATTGGAAATAACTGTAACAAATTCAAGAAACTTAGTATGAAGATTTCAAAGCTCATTGAGAAATTTTTGCGGAATAGAGAGAAGAAATTATTTGGTAACATGTTAAACAAAAATTTGCATGCGTACATCAAATCACGTACATCATCGAGAACGCTTTGCAAGTCACTATCTGACTTGGGTGGAAACTACTTATATGGCAACTTACGTAAAGCTGAGGGTGTAGCCAAATATTTCGAAACAGTCTATGAAAAAGATAATGGGCATGCTCCTCCAGTAGTTGAAAAGCTGCAAAGTTGTATTTCAACACCTACTTTCTATCCTTACGAAGTTGAGCAATGTTTGAAGAAATTGAATAACTCATGTTCTACAAGTCTGGACAACATACCACAATTTTTTCTGCAAAAATGCGCTAGAGAGCTCTCTGAGCCATTGTCAATCATTTATAATGTGTCAATATTGGACGGTACTGTTCCTACTATGTGGAAATACTCAATTGTTACGCCTGTACCTAAAATTGCATCTCCAACTTTAGTGTCTCACTATCGACCCATTTCTATTAATTGTGGTACTTCAAAAGCAATGGAAAAACTACTGTGCGTGAGAATCAGAAAGTGGATAAACCGGTTCAAGTTGATTCCCCCATCTCAGTATGGTTTTGTGGCTGAGAAAAATTGTGAGATACAACTTTTGGAATTCATGTTTGAACGAAACAAAGCTCAAGCAAATAAGGGATGGTGTGACACAATTTACACTGATTTGGCTAAAGCTTTTGATAAAGTTTCACACGAAAAATTGCTCTTCAAAATGGAGTGCTTAGGATTCAGAGGTGTTTGGTTGAACTGGATGCGTTCTTTTTTGGTTGAAAGACAGTTTGCTGTTACGTTCGGAATTGTCATCATTCTATACTGCCAATAGTGGTGTTCCACAGGGATCTGTACTGGGTCCGATTCTTTTCATAATATACCTTTCTGACCTACCCAAAAGCTTGCACCTGCCAAACCATGTGTCGCTATATACATTTGCTGATGACATAAAATTGTCATGTACTTACACATCTGAGAACGATAGCAGAAATGAGCTCATTGTAGCCCTCAAAAGTCTCGAGAAGTTTTGCTTAGATTGGCAACTCACGATTTCGCATTCTAAGTGTTTCATGATGAGTACCTGTCCGAATCCAATTTCCTATACATTTGAGAATGGAGATGTAATTGAAACCACAGAGAAAGCTCGTGATCTTGGAGTCCATTTGGTGACCAATGCTCGTAATTTGTTTGATCTATCTATAGTTATCAGGAAGGCACTAGGTAAAATGTTCACAATATTCAGAATATTGCACCAAAATGATGCAATTTTGTTTGTTAGGTGTTTCAAATGCTACGTTTTGCCATACCTTGATTACTGCTCATCTGTCTGGTCTCCTCATAAACTAGGTGATATACGTAATATAGAGAAGGTTCAGCGTATTTTTTCAAGATTTGTGTACGGTAGGTGCAGATTGGCAGACGGTAGGGTAAGTTACAGAGACAGGATCAAGTTTCTTGGTCTTGAAACCCTGTTTGAACGACGTATTAAGCAAGATTTGGTATTGCTTCACAGAATTTTGAAAAAGAGGTACAGATGGAGGTGAGTAAATATTTTTCGTTCCGTCCTTGTGGTGAGCGTGGCAACACGTATAATCGCAATGGTTTTTCATTTGATATCCCTAGGTACAGTACTATGACCAATGAAAATGCTTTTTTTATTCGGGTTGCTAAGTGGTACCCAAAACTACCACCACATTTAACCTGTCTTAGTACGTCCGATGCCTTCCGCAAACTTATCAGAAAAGAGAATATTCTTGATTTACTTCAACTAGCCTCACCCTTTGAATAATTTGGCAAGAATGATCAATTACAGTTCATGGAATTTCTCTGGCCCCCTCTGGCAACAACATCAGTTGTTGATCACTTGCGTTGGTCTACTGCCATTCTACTGTCGTACGCTCCCCCATGAACGGTCCATGATGCTCCATTCTCACCAGGAATCAAAGATATGATATTGTGATTATGATGTATTGTATTAGTAGTCGTGGCACTCCAAACTATCGAACTATTGCCGCAACCATTTGTAGACTACAGCGCTAAACTACACAAAATTACTTTCTTCATCTCCTATCAGTATCATATCCAGGTTGTACTTATATTGAACGGTCGATTGTCCTATCAGCCTTTTTATCTTCATAGTACTAGCAACAGATTTTGGTGATGGTTTGGTTGGGAATACTAGACGTAGTTTCACATAAATTGAGTGGTTCATGTAACTCACAGTAGTAACAACGAGTGTTTAGCTTGCCATAATGCTTGTATTCGTGATCGTATCAGTTTATTGTGTCTCTGTACTCTCTCTTCTTCATCATATTTGGAAAATCCTGACTTTCTGATCATCGACCATCGTGCGCTCGTAACTTATTGGGGGAGGTTGGTGGTTGCACCTTCTGCAGCCAGGCTATACCCGGTCGGTTAGTTGCGTTCGTCACTTCAATGCCACCCGTCCACCTCCAGCCTGCTCCAGCTGCCCGGTCCAAAGAGAAGCCTCGCCAACTCTCGTCACCCACGCCTAGCCTTCCCTTTGACAGTTACGGGTTCTTGCACATATCCTCGACAATTTGTTTCCTGCAGTCGCTTATTAATTATTGGAATTGCACATTTTTATTCGTGACTCATAAGTGTTTAGAACTGTCTGTTGATAATATTGTCATGATAATTCCAATTTAAATCCCGGTTTTGATATAGTCCCAACGAAACCTAACGTCACAAAATCATCTCTACAATAGTATAAATAGATAATCCCGAAAGTGTTTCATAATAATTACGTCACTACAAAAACAGGTACAATCACCGTTCAATCGTACTACACTGCAAATTGCATCCATCTATAACTACAAGCGCGTAACAGGGATACCATTCTTCCATCTATTTTTTCCTTCTTTTATCCAACAATTGGAGTGCCACATTTCAAAATGTGGAAAGTCACATGTTGAATAAATCTATTCTATTCTATTCTATTCTATTCTATTCTAGCAGTTTACAATTATTGACTCCACTCATATTCACACTACCCATATTGCCTACACCATCTAGGACATATTGTGAAACCTCTTCTCTAACAGAGGTATCGTCGGTCTGACCCTGAGTCAGCGCGTGAGTTGGAAGCAATTTATTGTCACTTGGGGCATATATCCCTTTAGTGTATTGCTAAGCTAAGATTTCTGAAGTACTCATTTGATCACCGTTGATTGGCCATCGGAAACGCACTCAATTACATTCGAGTGCGGGTCCACATCCGGTATCAAACTCAAGTTTAGTATATAGCACGACCGTAGGATACGTCACCAGCTACCGTAACCCACCAGCCGCCACCTTCAGGCTTGGATTTGGGAATTATTTTCGTGTCATTGCTATATTATTTGTCCTGATCGTGTCTTTCTCTCTCGAAGCCAATGGCCACGAGACGAACCACTCGTGCAGACATTGACGCGCTGCGCGCTCAGACAATAATTACACAAAACCTAGTTCGAGCGCCAGGTCTTCCGGCGTACAATGAAAAGGAGTCGTTCAACACCTACTTGGCTCGGCTGAACGACCACATGACCGCGCGACACTACTCGACGCACGACGCCATCCGGACGCTCCCTACCCTGCTTTCCGGACAAGCATACGACGCTTACTGCATGGTACCGGAGCACGTCCGATCGAACGGACCTTGGGAGGACCTGGCACAACAGGTCCACGGCAACATCCACACCCAGGACAAGCAATTGATCGCCCGTACGGAGCTAGCAGCGGTCCGCCAGAACACATGCGGCGCAGCAGCGTTCGCAAGATACTGCGTCGACCTTTCGTGCCAAGCCTACCCGAACGGAGCCGATGTCGCAGCTTGTCATGCCGTCGCATTCACGGCGTTTTGCAATGGCTTGATACCAAAGCTTCGACGTGCGGTACGCAGAGACAGAGCAACATGCATGGCGGAAGCAAAGGAATTCGCAATCCACGAGGAATCGCTCCTGCTCCTAGAGGAGGTCGAAGCCAATGTGAAAAGTGGAACCGTCGCCGAAGCCATCAACAGCCTCAGTCAGCAGGTCAACGCAATGACTTTCAACGACGGACAGCGTCGCCGCGACAACCGCGACGACCGCGACCGTTCAAGGGACTGCAACCGCTCTCCTTATCAGGGTTACGGACACCGCCGCGAACAGTCGCATGACCGCTACGACAACCGCCGCGATAACATTTGCCGCGACAATCGACGCGATAACCGCCGCAACAATCGTCGCGACAACCGCCGCGAGGAAAACCGCCGCGACGACAACCGCCGCGAGGAAAACCGCCGCGACGACAACCGCTGCGAGAACAACCGCCGCAACGACGATCGCCGCGAGGACAACCGCCGGGACGATAATCGCCGCGAGGACAACCGCCGCGACGACGATCACCGCGACAACCGCCGAGACGACCGCCGCAACCAGGATAGAGGTTCGGACGACGCTCGGAGCAACAAAGATCGGCGTCGAAACTACAAGGGCCGGAACAACGGATCTGACAGAGACAGAGAAGCACCTCGAGTCAACTCCGCAGTCAACTCGATCTTTGACCCCCTCGCAGTCCCGCCAACCTCATCCTCCGCGAACGCGATTCGATCCTCGCTGCCACTGTACCTCGCACTGATCACGGTACTCGGACTGATGGTAGGGGCAGAAGCCACAACGACCCCGATGAACGAAACGTTCTACTTTTGCCACCAAGCAAGAGGGGGAATTCTCGTAGCGCCGCCAACAGCCACGAAGTGCATCCCGCCACCGATAGAACGTGTCGTCGCAACTACCGTCGAAGTCTACACTAAGAACGACACCTTGAGAGAGACTACTGCGTGGAAATGTTCCATAGAGACATACCAGCAGTGCGTCGACTCCGTCTCATGGATCTCGACCGACACTCAGACGTTGAAATCAGTCGCACCAGCAACGCCGGAAGAATGCAAGGAAGCCGTACGGGAACGCACGTGGAACAGTAATCCAGTGATCAACATTTTCCCCAATCTCTACAAGACGGCCCTGCACAACAACTTCCCGCCCGTGCCTTTCTGGGGATCGCAATGCAATACTACAAGGCGATTCGTCGGTTCTAACGTATTCGAATGTATTCGGAACGTATTCTAACGTATTCGAATGCATTCGGAATGTATTCTAACGTATTCGAATGTATTCGGAACGTATTCTAACGTATTCGAATGCATTCGGAATGTATTCTAACGTATTCGAATGCATTCGGAATGTATTCTAACGTATTCGAATGTATTCGGAATGTGTTCAAACGTATTCGAATGCATTCGGAATGTATTCTAACGTATTCGAATGTATTCGGAACGTATTCTAACGTTATCGAAAGTATCCGGAATGTATTCTAACGTATCCGAATGTATTCGGAACGTATTCTAACGTATTCGAATGTATTCGGAACGTATTCTTACGTATTCGAATGTATTCGGAACGTATTCTAACGTATTCGAATGTATTCGGAATGTATTCTAACGTATTCGAATGTATTCGGAACGTATGCGACTGCATTCGGAATGTATTCTAACGTTTTCGAATGTATTCGGAACGTATTCGAACGTATTCGAATGCATTCGGAATGTATTCTAACGTATTCGAATGTATTCGGAATGTATTCTAACGTATTTGAATGTATTCGGAACGTATTCTAACGTATTCGAATGCATTTGAAATGTATTCTAACGTATTCGAAAGTATTCGGAACGTATTCGAACGTATTCGAATGCATTCGGAATGTATTCTAACGTACTCGAATGTATTCGGAACGTATTCTAACGTATTCGAATGTATTCGGAACGTATTCTGACGTATTCGAATGTATTCGGAATGTGTTTTAACGTATTCAAATGTATTCGGAACGTATTCTAACGTATTCGAATGTGATCGGAACGTATTGTAACGTATTCGAATGTATTCGGAACGTGTTCTAACGTATTCGAATGTATTCGGAACGTATTCTAACGTATTCGAATGTATTCGGAACGTATTCTAACGTATTCGAATGCATTCGGAATGTATTCTAACGTATTCGAAAGTATTCGGAATGTATTCAAACGTATTCGAATGCATTCGGAATGTATTCTAACATATTCGAAAGTATTCGGAATGTATTCTAACGTATTGAACGTATTCTAACGTATTCGAATGTATTCGGAACGTATTCTAACGTATTTAAATGTATTCGGAACGTATTCTAACGTATTCGAATGCATTCGAAATGTATTCTAACGTATTCGAAAGTATTCGGAACGTATTCTAACGTATTCGAATGTATTCGGAACGTATTCTAACCTGTTCAAATGCATTCGGAATGTATTCTAACGTACTCGAATGTATTCGGAACGTATTCGAATACGTTAGAATACATTCGAATGCATTCGGAATGTATTCTAACGTATTCGAATGTATTCGGAACGTATTCTAACGTATTCGAATGTATTCGGAACGTATTCTAACGTATTCGAATGTATTCGGAACGTATTCTTACGTATTCGAATGTATTCGGAACGTATTCTAACGTATTCGAATGTATTCGGAATATATTCTAACGTATTCGAAAGTATTCGGAATGTATTCTAACGTATTCGAATGTATTCGGAATGTATTAACGTATTCGAATGTATTCGGAACGTATTCTAACGTATTCGAATGCATTCGGAATGTATTCTAACGTATTCGAATGTATTCGGAACGTATTCTAACGTATTCGAATGTATTCGGAACGTATTCTAACGTATTCGAAAGTATTCGGAACGTATTCTAACGTATTCGAAAGTATTCGGAACGTATTCTAACGTACTCGAATGTATTCGGAACGTATTCTAACGTACTCGAATGTATTCGGAACGTATTCTAACGTATTCGAATGTATTCGGAACGTATTCTAACGTATTTGAATGTATTCGGAACGTATTCTAACGTATTCGAATGCATTCGAAATGTATTCTAACGTATTCGAAAGTATTCGGAACGTATTCTAACGTATTCGAATGTATTCGGAACGTATTCTAACCTGTTCAAATGCATTCGGAATGTATTCTAACGTATTCGAATGTACTCGGAACGTATTCTAACGTATTCGAATGTATTCGGAACGTATTCTAACGTATTCGAATGTATTCGGAATATATTCTAACGTATTCGAAAGTATTCGGAATGTATTCTAACGTATTCGAATGTATTCGGAATGTATCCTAACGTATTCGAATGTATTCGGAACGTATTCTAACGTATTCGAATGCATTCGGAATGTATTCTAACGTATTCGAATGTATTCGGAACGTATTCTAACGTATTCGAATGTATTCGGAACGTATTCTAACGTATTCGAATGTATTCGGAACGTATTCTAACCTGTTCAAATGCATTCGGAATGTATTCTAACGTATTCGAATGTATTCGGAACGTATTCTAACGTATTCGAAAGTATTCGGAATGTATTCTAACGTATTCGAAAGTATTCGGAACGTATTCTAACGTATTCGAATGTATTCGGAACGTATTCTAACCTGTTCAAATGCATTCGGAATGTATTCTAACGTATTCGAATGTACTCGGAACGTATTCTAACGTATTCGAATGTATTCGGAACGTATTCTAACGTATTCGAATGTATTCGGAATATATTCTAACGTATTCGAAAGTATTCGGAATGTATTCTAACGTATTCGAATGTATTCGGAACGTATTCTAACGTATTCGAATGTATTCGGAATATATTCTAACGTATTCGAAAGTATTCGGAATGTATTCTAACGTATTCGAATGTATTCGGAACGTATTCTTACGTATTCGAATGTATTCGGAACGTATTCTAACGTATTCGAATGTATTCGGAATATATTCTAACGTATTCGAAAGTATTCGGAATGTATTCTAACGTATTCGAATGTATTCGGAATGTATCCTAACGTATTCGAATGTATTCGGAACGTATTCTAACGTATTCGAATGCATTCGGAATGTATTCGAACGTATTCGAATGTATTCGGAACGTATTCTAACGTATTCGAATGTATTCGGAACGTATTCTAACGTATTCGAATGCATTCGGAATGTATTCTAACGTATTCGAAAGTATTCGGAATGTATTCTAACGTATTCGAATGTATTCGGAATATATTCTAACGTATTCGAAAGTATTCGGAATGTATCCTAACGTATTCGAATGTATTCGGAACGTATTCTAACGTATTCGAATGCATTCGGAATGTATTCTAACGTATTCGAATGTATTCGGAACGTATTCTAACGTATTCGAATGTATTCGGAACGTATTCTAACGTATTCGAATGTATTCGGAACGTATTCTAACCTGTTCAAATGCATTCGGAATGTATTCTAACGTATTCGAATGTATTCGGAACGTATTCTAACGTATTCGAAAGTATTCGGAATGTATTCTAACGTATTCGAAAGTATTCGGAACGTATTCTAACGTATTCGAATGTATTCGGAACGTATTCTAACCTGTTCAAATGCATTCGGAATGTATTCTAACGTATTCGAATGTACTCGGAACGTATTCTAACGTATTCGAATGTATTCGGAACGTATTCTAACGTATTCGAATGTATTCGGAATATATTCTAACGTATTCGAAAGTATTCGGAATGTATTCTAACGTATTCGAATGTATTCGGAACGTATTCTAACGTATTCGAATGTATTCGGAATATATTCTAACGTATTCGAAAGTATTCGGAATGTATTCTAACGTATTCGAATGTATTCGGAACGTATTCTTACGTATTCGAATGTATTCGGAACGTATTCTAACGTATTCGAATGTATTCGGAATATATTCTAACGTATTCGAAAGTATTCGGAATGTATTCTAACGTATTCGAATGTATTCGGAATGTATCCTAACGTATTCGAATGTGTTCGGAACGTATTCTAACGTATTCGAATGCATTCGGAATGTATTCTAACGTATTCGAATGTATTCGGAACGTATTCTAACGTATTCGAATGTATTCGGAACGTATTCTAACGTATTCGAATGTACTCGGAACGTATTCTAACGTATTCGAATGTACTCGGAACGTATTCTAACGTATTCGAATGTATTCGGATTGTATTCTAACATATTCGAAAGTATTCGGAACGTATTCTAACGTATTCGAAAGTATTCGGAACGTATTCTAACGTATTCGAATGTATCGGAACTTATTCTCACGTATTCGAATGCATTCGGAATGTACTCTAACGTATTCGAAAGTATTCGGAATGTATTCTAACGTATTCGAATGTATTCGGAAGGTATTCTTACGTATTCGAATGTATTCGGAACGTATTCTAACGTATTCGAATGTATTCGGATTGTATTCTAACGTATTCGAAAGTATTCGGAACGTATTCTAACGTATTCGAATGCATTCGAAATGTATTCGGAACGTATTCTAATGTATTCGGAACGTATTCTAACCCGTTCAAATGCATTCGGAATGTATTCTAACGTACTCGAATGTATTCGGAACGTATTCTAACGTATTCGAATGTATTCGGAACGTATTCTAACGTATTTGAATGTATTCGGAACGTATTCTAACGTATTCGAATGCATTCGAAATGTATTCTAACGTATTCGAAAGTATTCGGAACGTATTCTAACGTATTCGAATGTATTCGGAACGTATTCTAACCTGTTCAAATGCATTCGGAATGTATTCTAACGTACTCGAATGTATTCGGAACGTATTCTAACGTATTCGAATGCATTCGGAATGTATTCTAACGTATTCGAATGTATTCGGAACGTATTCTAACGTACTCGAATGTATTCGGAACGTATTCTAACGTATTCGAATGTACTCGGAACGTATTCTAACGTATTCGAATGTACTCGGAACGTATTCTAACGTATTCGAATGTATTCGGATTGTATTCTAACGTATTCGAAAGTATTCGGAACGTATTCTAACGTATTCGAATGTATTCGGAACGTATTCTAACGTATTTGAATGTATTCGGAACGTATTCTAACGTATTCGAATGCATTCGAAATGTATTCTAACGTATTCGAAAGTATTCGGAACGTATTCTAGCGTATTCGAATGTATTCGGAACGTATTCTAACCTGTTCAAATGCATTCGGAATGTATTCTAACGTACTCGAATGTATTCGGAACGTATTCTAACGTATTCGAATGCATTCGGAATGTATTCTAACGTATTCGAATGTATTCGGAACGTATTCTAACGTACTCGAATGTATTCGGAACGTATTCTAACGTATTCGAATGTACTCGGAACGTATTCTAACGTATTCGAATGTACTCGGAACGTATTCTAACGTATTCGAATGTATTCGGAACGTATTCTAACGTATTCGAATGTATTCGGAACGTATTCTAACGTATTCGAATGTACTCGGAACGTATTCTAACGTATTCGAATGCATTCGGAATGTATTCTAACGTATTCGAATGTATTCGGAACGTATTCTAACGTACTCGAATGTATTCGGAACGTATTCTAACGTATTCGAATGTACTCGGAACGTATTCTAACGTATTCGAATGTATTCGGAACGTATTCTAACGTATTCGAATGTATTCGGAACGTATTCTTACGTATTCGAATGTATTCGGAACGTATTCTAACGTATTCGAATGTATTCGGAATATATTCTAACGTATTCGAAAGTATTCGGAATGTATTCTAACGTATTCGAATGTATTCGGAACGTATTCTAACGTATTCGAATGTATTCGGAACGTATTCTAACGTATTCGAATGTACTCGAAACGTATTCTAACGTATTCGAATGTACTCGGAACGTATTCTAACGTATTCGAATGTATTCGGATTGTATTCTAACGTATTCGAAAGTATTCGGAACGTATTCTAACGTATTCGAAAGTATTCGGAACGTATTCTAACGTACTCGAATGTATTCGGAACGTATTCTAACGTATTCGAATGTATTCGGAACGCATTCTAACGTATTTGAATGTATTCGGAACGTATTCTAACGTATTCGAATGCATTCGAAATGTATTCTAACGTATTCGAAAGTATTCGGAACGTATTCTAACGTATTCGAATGTATTCGGAACGTATTCTAACCTGTTCAAATGCATTCGGAATGTATTCTAACGTACTCGAATGTATTCGGAACGTATTCTCACGTATTCGAATGCATTCGGAATGTATTCTAACGTATTCGAATGTATTCGGAACGTATTCTAACGTACTCGAATGTATTCGGAACGTATTCTAACGTATTCGAATGTACTCGGAACGTATTCTAACGTATTCGAATGTACTCGGAACGTATTCTAACGTATTCGAATGTATTCGGATTATATTTTAACGTATTCGAATGTATTCGGAACGTATTCTAACGTATTCGAATGTATTCGGAACGGAACGTATTCTTACGTATTCGAATGTATTCGGAACGTATTCTAACGTATTCGAATGTATTCGGAATATATTCTAACGTATTCGAAAGTATTCGGAATGTATTCTAACGTATTCGAATGTATTCGGAACGTATTCTAACGTATTCGAATGTATTCGGAACGTATTCTAACCTGTTCAAATGCATTCGGAATGTATTCTAACGTACTCGAATGTATTCGGAACGTATTCTAACGTATTCGAATGCATTCGGAATGTATTCTAACGTATTCGAATGTATTCGGAACGTATGCGACTGCATTCGGAATGTATTCTAACGTTTTCGAATGTATTCGGAACGTATTCGAACGTATTCGAATGCATTCGGAATGTATTCTAACGTATTCGAATGTATTCGGAATGTATTCTAACGTATTTGAATGTATTCGGAACGTATTCTAACGTATTCGAATGCATTTGAAATGTATTCTAACGTGTTCGAAAGTATTCGGAACGTATTCGAACGTATTCGAATGCATTCGGAATGTATTCTAACGTACTCGAATGTATTCGGAACGTATTCTAACGTATTCGAATGTATTCGGAACGTATTCTAACGTATTCGAATGTATTCGGAACGTATGCGACTGCATTCGGAATGTATTCTAACGTTTTCGAATGTATTCGGAACGTATTCGAACGTATTCGAATGCATTCGGAATGTATTCTAACGTATTCGAATGTATTCGGAATGTATTCTAACGTATTTGAATGTATTCGGAACGTATTCTAACGTATTCGAATGCATTTGAAATGTATTCTAACGTGTTCGAAAGTATTCGGAACGTATTCGAACGTATTCGAATGCATTCGGAATGTATTCTAACGTACTCGAATGTATTCGGAACGTATTCTAACGTATTCGAATGTATTCGGAACGTATTCTGACGTATTCGAATGTATTCGGAATGTGTTTTAACGTATTCAAATGTATTCGGAACGTATTCTAACGTATTCGAAAGTATTCGGAACGTATTCTAACGTATTCGAATGTATTCGGAACGTATTCTAACCTGTTCAAATGCATTCGGAATGTATTCTAACGTATTCGAATGCATTCGAAATGTATTCTAACGTATTCGAAAGTATTCGGAACGTATTCTAATGTATTCGGAACGTATTCTAACCGGTTCAAATGCATTCGGAATGTATTCTAACGTACTCGAATGTATTCGGAACGTATTCTAACGTATTCGAATGTATTCGGAACGTATTCTAACGTATTTGAATGTATTCGGAACGTATTCTAACGTATTCGAATGCATTCGAAATGTATTCTAACGTATTCGAAAGTATTCGGAACGTATTCTAACGTATTCGAATGTATTCGGAACGTATTCTAACCTGTTCAAATGCATTCGGAATGTATTCTAACGTACTCGAATGTATTCGGAACGTATTCTAACGTATTCGAATGCATTCGGAATGTATTCTAACGTATTCGAATGTATTCGGAACGTATTCTAACGTACTCGAATGTATTCGGAACGTATTCTAACGTATTCGAATGTACTCGGAACGTATTCTAACGTATTCGAATGTACTCGGAACGTATTCTAACGTATTCGAATGTATTCGGATCGTATTCTAACGTATTCGAAAGTATTCGGAACGTATTCTAACGTATTCGAAAGTATTCGGAACGTATTCTAACGTACTCGAATGTATTCGGAACGTATTCTAACGTATTCGAATGTATTCGGAACGTATTCTAACGTATTTGAATGTATTCGGAACGTATTCTAACGTATTCGAATGCATTCGAAATGTATTCTAACGTATTCGAAAGTATTCGGAACGTATTCTAGCGTATTCGAATGTATTCGGAACGTATTCTAACCTGTTCAAATGCATTCGGAATGTATTCTAACGTACTCGAATGTATTCGGAACGTATTCTAACGTATTCGAATGCATTCGGAATGTATTCTAACGTATTCGAATGTATTCGGAACGTATTCTAACGTACTCGAATGTATTCGGAACGTATTCTAACGTATTAGAATGTACTCGGAACGTATTCTAACGTATTCGAATGTACTCGGAACGTATTCTAACGTATTCGAATGTATTCGGATTATATTGTAACGTATTCGAATGTATTCGGAACGTATTCTAACGTATTCGAATGTATTCCGAACGTATTCTAACGTATTCGAATGTATTCGGAACGTATTCTTACGTATTCGAATGTATTCGGAACGTATTCTAACGTATTCGAATGTATTCGGAATATATTCTAACGTATTCGAAAGTATTCGGAATGTATTCTAACGTATTCGAATGTATTCGGAACGTATTCTAACGTATTCGAATGTATTCGGAACGTATTCTAACGTATTCGAATGTACTCGGAACGTATTCTAACGTATTCGAATGTACTCGGAACGTATTCTAACGTATTCGAATGTATTCGGATTGTATTCTAACGTATTCGAAGTATTCGGAACGTATTCTAACGTATTCGAAAGTATTCGGAACATATTCTAACGTACTCGAATGTATTCGGAACGTATTCTAACGTATTCGAATGTATTCGAAACGCATTCTAACGTATTTGAATGTATTCGGAACGTATTCTAACGTATTCGAATGCATTCGAAATGTATTCTAACGTATTCGAAAGTATTCGGAACGTATTCTAACGTATTCGAATGTATTCGGAACGTATTCTAACCTGTTCAAATGCATTCGGAATGTATTCTAACGTACTCGAATGTATTCGGAACGTATTCTAACGTATTCGAATGCATTCGGAATGTATTCTAACGTATTCGAATGTATTCGGAACGTATTCTAACGTATTCGAATGTATTCGGAACGTATTCTAACGTATTCGAATGTACTCGGAACGTATTCTAACGTATTCGAATGTACTCGGAACGTATTCTAACGTATTCGAATGTATTCGGATTATATTCTAACGTATTCGAATGTATTCGGAACGTATTCTAACGTATTCGAATGTATTCGGAACGGAACGTATTCTTACGTATTCGAATGTATTCGGAACGTATTCTAACGTATTCGAATGTATTCGGAATATATTCTAACGTATTCGAAAGTATTCGGAATGTATTCTAACGTATTCGAATGTATTCGGAACGTATTCTAACGTATTCGAATGTATTCGGAACGTATTCTAACCTGTTCAAATGCATTCGGAATGTATTCTAACGTACTCGAATGTATTCGGAACGTATTCTAACGTATTCGAATGCATTCGGAATGTATTCTAACGTATTCGAATGTATTCGGAACGTATTCTAACGTATTCGAATGTATTCGGAACGTATTCTAACGTATTCGAATGTATTCGGAACGTATTCTTACGTATTCGAATGTATTCGGAACGTATTCTAACGTATTCGAATGTATTCGGAATATATTCTAACGTATTCGAAAGTATTCGGAATGTATTCTAACGTATTCGAATGTATTCGGAATGTATCCTAACGTATTCGAATGTATTCGGAACGTATTCTAACCTGTTCAAATGCATTCGGAATGTATTCTAACGTACTCGAATGTATTCGGAACGTATTCTAACGTATTCGAATGCATTCGGAATGTATTCTAACGTATTCGAATGTATTCGGAACGTATTCTAACGTACTCGAATGTATTCGGAACGTATTCTAACGTATTAGAATGTACTCGGAACGTATTCTAACGTATTCGAATGTACTCGGAACGTATTCTAACGTATTCGAATGTATTCGGATTATATTGTAACGTATTCGAATGTATTCGGAACGTATTCTAACGTATTCGAATGTATTCCGAACGTATTCTAACGTATTCGAATGTATTCGGAACGTATTCTTACGTATTCGAATGTATTCGGAACGTATTCTAACGTATTCGAATGTATTCGGAATATATTCTAACGTATTCGAAAGTATTCGGAATGTATTCTAACGTATTCGAATGTATTCGGAACGTATTCTAACGTATTCGAATGTATTCGGAACGTATTCTAACGTATTCGAATGTACTCGGAACGTATTCTAACGTATTCGAATGTACTCGGAACGTATTCTAACGTATTCGAATGTATTCGGATTGTATTCTAACGTATTCGAAAGTATTCGGAACGTATTCTAACGTATTCGAAAGTATTCGGAACATATTCTAACGTACTCGAATGTATTCGGAACGTATTCTAACGTATTCGAATGTATTCGAAACGCATTCTAACGTATTTGAATGTATTCGGAACGTATTCTAACGTATTCGAATGCATTCGAAATGTATTCTAACGTATTCGAAAGTATTCGGAACGTATTCTAACGTATTCGAATGTATTCGGAACGTATTCTAACCTGTTCAAATGCATTCGGAATGTATTCTAACGTACTCGAATGTATTCGGAACGTATTCTAACGTATTCGAATGCATTCGGAATGTATTCTAACGTATTCGAATGTATTCGGAACGTATTCTAACGTATTCGAATGTATTCGGAACGTATTCTAACGTATTTGAATGTACTCGGAACGTATTCTAACGTATTCGAATGTACTCGGAACGTATTCTAACGTATTCGAATGTATTCGGATTATATTCTAACGTATTCGAATGTATTCGGAACGTATTCTAACGTATTCGAATGTATTCGGAACGGAACGTATTCTTACGTATTCGAATGTATTCGGAACGTATTCTAACGTATTCGAATGTATTCGGAATATATTCTAACGTATTCGAAAGTATTCGGAATGTATTCTAACGTATTCGAATGTATTCGGAACGTATTCTAAGGCTGTCTTCAGACTTTTTGTGCGATACAAGATACAGATTCATGCGTCAAATTTGAATTATTTGTATTTTCAGATTTGTATCTGTATCGCGGTCAAAAGTACCGTACGCCGACCAAAAAAAGTATGAACGCGAAGGATACAAAATGTCTTATTATTTTTATGATCATTCATCAATTTTCGAGTTATATTTTTTATTTTTGAAAATAAAGATTTTTTCACATGCAAACGGTAGTTTTTGGATAATAGTAACAAGGCCAGAACGTATCTATTTCATTACAGACGTCTTCGTACAATTGTTTACTTGTTTGTGTGCCGATTTATTCAAAATTTGATCATCCAGCTACTTTACCGTCGTCATATTTACTTATTTTGATTTCGTTCTCGTTTACATCACCGTATACGCTTAACTTTATATGGATCCTGTTTTATTTCAGATGGAAGTCGGGCTCACTGAGAAAACGTTGGATACGAATAGAAGACTCAAGCTTATTAGGATCATCGAAACAAAACGACCTCTGTGGGACAAATCACATCCCAAGTATCTGGACACCAACAGTAAATGGTCGCTATGGGAAGAAGTTCGACAGGAGATGCAAGAGGGCCAGTTTGGCTTCAATTTCGAAGGTTGGTTTCTTTCTTTGAAGTATTTGCTGTTAGCTATTTCGCTGTGCGATAAACAGATTTTAGACATTTGTGTTTTTCGCTAGAATTAGTTGAGGTGGGTGGCAGGTGAGTTTTTATTAGAGAGATTACAATTCCCTATACCCAAAATTCCTTTTTTTTCTATAGTTGCACCCCGTTTGGTAAGGCACCTATTCTCTGTAAACACTTCCATTTGAGTTTAATTGGAACAGGTGGGTGATGTAGAAATAACACTGCTTGTATACTTGAGCTGCTGTAATTTATTAATTTGCAGTGGATATTCTCAAAAAGATCTGGAAGTCGTTGACCGATGGCCACAACCGATGTAAAAAAGGAGCATCGACTGGAAGTGGAGCCGGTGCCACCTCCAAGTGGGTTTTCTACGAACCGATGGGGTTTCTGAGGAGAAGCGAGATACATGGGTGAGTTTAACGCTCGTATTTTGTTCTGTTTATATTGCAGCATGGTTAGTTAGAACAACAACCGTGTGTGTTTTCCATGGATTTGTCGGCTAGCTCAATTCTCAATAGCTGAATATTTGCGTTACTAAAGATTTAATATTCGAGATGGTATACAACGCTTCCTTTTTAGGTGAACTATTTCCTTTGAAACCTTTTTTTTAGTTCGAGGTTCGTTTCGGTGACTGAGGTTGGTGCGCCGCCGAATTTGATGGTGGTACGGGAGCCCAACAGACCCGCTAGTGCTTTCGACGAGGAAGAGCTGGTCGAGGACACAGGCGAAGAAGAAGGTGTGGATATTGAAGTTGTGGACGAAATGCCTAAACTGAACTCCGGTATGTATTTTGTCTGGTCTTGCATATTCATGTGTTTTAATTTTTACTTTGTTTCCGAGCAAGAAACAGCAGGCGCGTTTGGATACGCAACAAATACTCAATGAAGAGTTCCGTTTTTGTTTCATTCCTGATGATTATCTATAGAAATGATCGAAAGCTACACAATAATTGTTGATTTTGGAAATAGGGTGAATACTAGATGAATGCATTTATTCATAATAGCATTTCAGCAATGGATTTGCCGCAGACACCTCGATCTACCGTTGATGTTTCGAAAAAGAGGAAATTGATCAATCTAGGTAGGTTTGACATTTTTCAATGTCAATTTCGCATCGAACCGATGGTTCCCAACACCAGTAAGGTTCGACTAAGCGACAAAAAGTAGTCGGTTTTTAGCTTAAAGCACGCGAAAATTGATGATTTCGCACGAAAATCAGAGGAATTCTACCGTTTTCAGCAAAAAAAGTAGCCCATTTCTCGAATTTTACTGACTATTCGGACAACTTCACTGATATATGTATGGTTCATTTTTTCTCAGGTCATTCTGGTAAAGTAAGCTAACTCCATTCTATTTCAGATCAGAATGTTGTCGATCCCGGACGAAAGCATGTGCAAGGAGACACCCGCCTTACTGAACAGGAGAACGATTACACTGGTTGGTTCTCAAACTTATCGACAACTGGTTCTCACTGCCAATAGGCTGTTCGATTTTGGAACACGTTTTCTTGCGTTCTATCCAAGTTGTACATCAACAATTATATAAACCACATGTATACGCATGTTGTTCGACTAGTTGACAGAAAAAACATTTTTGGATCAAAAGTTATCCCGTTGTTCAACTTTTTTTCTGGGTATACGGATTATAACTTCAGGTTTTTCTACACCAAACGCAAAGACCGGTCACGGCAGTGGTGTAGAGAGGAAGACGCTTGGTTCGGGAAACAAAAAGACAAAAAAACCCGCACCGGAGGACGATTTTTTCCGCAGCGGTAAGCCACATAAAGAATTACGTTTTTAATATTAATATGTGAAAAGAGGTATCCGGTTTTTTCACACGTAATACGGGGAAACTCATAATTCTGCTGCGATATAGGTAAACGGGAGTTTGGTATCCTATTTTTTCCTGGCTGTTTAATTATTCGGACAGCGAAGTAGTTGCTGATTTCAACACGTGAGCTATCAATGTCGATATATCATTGCAGTGACAGCCTCGATCCAAAAACTGGCGGAAACGGAGGAGAAGGTGGACGACGAAATTGATGTTTTCGGTATGTGTTTTTTATATTTCATTTCGGTATTTTTGATATTCCATCTTGATGAAGATTAACTTGACATCAGACCCTCGCTACGTCAATTTATTTTTGAAACACCGCAATATCTATTATCTATAATGATTCAGGGAAGAACCTGGCCAACGCTCTACGCCAGGTCAGTGCTAAGAGGGCCAAAATAATGAAAAAAGAAGTGTGCGCACTGATCGCTCGAAGTCTGAGTGCTGATTCAGATGAGGAAGAGTAGTTTGTATTTTACAAATTGTTGTGTTGTTACGTTTGCAAACCGATGTTATTGTTTATTATGCTTTGTTTCGTGTTCTCCCAGTGTTGTTGCGAGTATTCAAATATAATGAAATTTATTCATACTGGTTTACACTTCATGCCACATTATCTTTCAAGGCAAAATATCTAACTAATTTCTCCCGCATTTCTTTTGCTTGTGTGGTCACGTTGCCACCTTGAGCTGCCTGGTGGTGCGTCTGTCCTCTATTGATCGTGCCAAAACGATTCGAATTGACCAATGCGTCCTGTCGTCTCCCAACCAAATTGTGGATTATCTGCAAAAATGAGCGAATGATAAAATGTTGACTAGATAAGGGAACATTCAAAAATTTAGTACACGACTACAGGGTAGTATAATAGACAACTCTTATAACAAGAACACGTCAACTATCTATCAACTTACCAGTAATGAAGTGACGACTGCCGAAACATCTTCGGGGGGAAGGGGGATCGGTCCGGAAAGTATTGCGAACCTCTGAGCCAGAATACCAAAAGCAGACTCAACAATACGTCTCGCTCTGAAATGAGCCAAATGTATTTGTATATTGGTCGAAAACACGCTATTTGTACCAATATTCTCAACTATGTGCCCAGTCCCTATCCCGATCAACTCACCCGCTTAGTTTCTCATTGAAGTGTCGTTTCTTGGCATCATCTCGACTGGCACTCTGCGTAAATGGACGAATGAACCGACGGGTCATACCAAAACCTCCATCACACAGGAAATGGTATGACATTCTACCCTCCCCAGGTAGGTCTTCGTCAGGTGGAAATATATGATCGTTTTGTTGAAGGTAACTCTGAAACTCTACTGATTACTGATTCAACTTCGGTACGGTGTGCTCTGACCAAAACACCTAGAACAAAAAGCACAAATGACTTGATTCACCTTGATAGCCGAATTTCCAAACACGCTAGCGTCACTGTTTTTGCCTGGCGATCCAATATCAAAGAACATGAAACGATACTCGCAGTCAACTATAGCCATCAATACAACAGAGAAGAACTGCTTGTAGTTATAGTAATTTGATCCACTGTTTGCGGGTTTCTGGAAAATCATCAATAAAAGTTCGAAAGTAACCTAATAACTAGCAGTCTCCGCAAGGATACACACAAAAAATAATTATTCTCAAAATAAGTTTCGCTACTCATACTTACTTTTTAGGTTGTTGTTTGATATATCATGCTATTTTCGGACCGTATTATCAAAAACTCACGCGTATTGCTATGTGTTTCCCATCAATACAACCCACGGCGAACGGGTAATCATATTTGGACTGGAAATCAACACTGGTTCGTTTTAGATCAGCCGCAGTCAACTCGGGAAATGCGTCCCCAAACAACTCTGAAAACAAATTAAAAGGAAATCAGAACAAAGACAAAGAGTTGCAATCATAGTCCTCACAAACGAACCTTTGTTAATTGCCGTGCTGACCTCCTTGATTATCTCTGACACTGTGGAAATTCCCATTAGAAAGTCACCCGCAGCTTCAGTGTACGACTTCCCATGGCCAGCCCATCTTAATTACATAAATTAAACCTGGTTAACCCTCTTGGTAAGCCTAAATTTGCCCCAAAAGACATTGTAAAAGAGGGTTAACAAGTGGTTAACCCGGTTAAGGTTACCTGGTAGGGTTAACGAAATACCGGGTTTTATGTGGAATTGGCCGGAGTGAGGACTACATAAAAACTGTTATTATTTTACTAACCTTAGAAACAAAGCGAGTCGTTCGGATACAGATATAGGAGATCGATGGGTTTTCCTGTGAGATAGATGTTTTGCGATTCGGTCTCTCAATTCAAAGAATTCGTCGGGATCCAAACGGACAAACTCAATGAAAGAGGCGGCGTCTTTAGCCAGTAAATAATCATCGAAATTTCGGAAACGAGCATCAAGGGACCTTGCATGAGCTTTTCTGACGTACAACCGACGTTTTTTATTCCGTTTCTTTATATATCCGGACACAATAGAGATCAGACCGGCCACTCGGAATCTGGATTGACGCGAAGCTACCATCTTTGCATATCCGTGCTAAATTAAATGAAATAAAACGAGAGCCCAAATAAAAATATCATTAATTATCATACTCTCGCTTATAAATTACCGAAATATGTATGTACAAATAAGTAAGAATGATAAAAACAAGTTCAAAATGATGTTTAATGAATTTGTAGCAACAATTCAAATGAAGTGTAGAATGCCGGCCGCAATCTTCAAAAAAAGTGTATCGTCGATTCAAAATGATGTATCTGCCGCCGAGATACTGTAGAAAAAGTATGAAACCGCCAGATACATCGCGTGACGCATGTATCTGTCGCCGCTACAAAAGTGCAATCGATACACATGATTAGAGCGCGCATGTATCGTGTATCTTGTATCGCACAAAAAGTCTGAAGACAGCCTAACGTATTCGAATGTATTCGGAACGTATTCTAACCTGTTCAAATGCATTCGGAATGTATTCTAACGTACTCGAATGTATTCGGAACGTATTCTAACGTATTCGAATGCATTCGGAATGTATTCTAACGTATTCGAATGTATTCGGAACGTATTCTAACGTATTCGAATGTATTCGGAACGTATTCTAACGTATTCGAATGCATTCGGAATGTATTCTAACGTATTCGAATGTATTCGGAACGTATTCTAACGTATTCGAATGTATTCGGAACGTATTCTAACGTATTCGAATGTATTCGGAACGTATTCTAACCTGTTCAAATGCATTCGGAACGTATTCTAACGTATTCGAATGTATTCGGAATATATTCTAACGTATTCGAAAGTATTCGGAACGTATTCTAACGTATTCGAATGTATTCGGAACGTATTCTAACGTATTCGAATGCATTCGGAATGTATTCTAACGTATTCGAATGTATTCGGAACGTATTCTAACGTATTCGAATGTATTCGGAACGTATTCTAACGTATTCGAATGTATTCGGAACGTATTCTTACGTATTCGAATGTATTCGGAACGTATTCTAACGTATTCGAATGTATTCGGAATATATTCTAACGTATTCGAAAGTATTCGGAATGTATTCTAACGTATTCGAATGTATTCGGAATGTATCCTAACGTATTCGAATGTATTCGGAACGTATTCTAACGTATTCGAATGCATTCGGAATGTATTCTAACGTATTCGAATGTATTCGGAACGTATTCTAACGTATTCGAATGTATTCGGAACGTATTCTAACGTATTCGAAAGTATTCGGAACGTATTCTAACGTATTCGAATGTATTCGGATTGTATTCTAACGTATTCGAATGTATTCGGAATATATTCTAACGTATTCGAAAGTATTCGGAATGTATTCTAACGTATTCGAATGTATTCGGAACGTATTCTAACGTATTCGAATGCATTCGGAATGTATTCTAACGTATTCGAATGTATTCGGAACGTATTCTAACGTACTCGAATGTATTCGGAACGTATTCTAACGTATTCGAATGTACTCGGAACGTATTCTAACGTATTCGAATGTACTCGGAACGTATTCTAACGTACTCGAATGTATTCGGAACGTATTCTAACGTATTCGAAAGTATTCGGAACGTATTCTAACGTACTCGAATGTATTCGGAACGTATTCTAACGTACTCGAATGTATTCGGAACGTATTCTAACGTATTCGAATGTATTCGGAACGTATTCTAACGTATTTGAATGTATTCGGAACGTATTCTAACGTATTCGAATGCATTCGAAATGTATTCTAACGTATTCGAAAGTATTCGGAACGTATTCTAACGTATTCGAATGTATTCGGAACGTATTCTAACCTGTTCAAATGCATTCGGAATGTATTCTAACGTATTCGAATGTACTCGGAACGTATTCTAACGTATTCGAATGTATTCGGAACGTATTCTAACGTATTCGAATGTATTCGGAATATATTCTAACGTATTCGAAAGTATTCGGAATGTATTCTAACGTATTCGAATGTATTCGGAATGTATCCTAACGTATTCGAATGTATTCGGAACGTATTCTAACGTATTCGAATGCATTCGGAATGTATTCTAACGTATTCGAATGTATTCGGAACGTATTCTAACGTATTCGAATGTATTCGGAACGTATTCTAACGTATTCGAATGTATTCGGAACGTATTCTAACCTGTTCAAATGCATTCGGAACGTATTCTAACGTATTCGAATGTACTCGGAACGTATTCTAACGTATTCGAATGTACTCGGAACGTATTCTAACGTATTCGAATGTATTCGGAACGTATTCTAACGTATTCGAATGTATTCGGATTGTATTCTAACGTATTCGAAAGTATTCGGAACGTATTCTAACGTATTCGAAAGTATTCGGAACGTATTCTAACGTACTCGAATGTATTCGGAGCGTATTCTAACGTATTCGAATGTATTCGGAACGTATTCTAACGTATTTGAATGTATTCGGAACGTATTCTAACGTATTCGAATGTATTCGAAATGTATTCTAACGTATTCGAAAGTATTCGGAACGTATTCTAGCGTATTCGAATGTATTCGGAACGTATTCTAACCTGTTCAAATGCATTCGGAATGTATTCTAACGTACTCGAATGTATTCGGAACGTATTCTAACGTATTCGAATGCATTCGGAATGTATTCTAACGTATTCGAATGTATTCGGAACGTATTCTAACGTACTCGAATGTATTCGGAACGTATTCTAACGTATTCGAATGTACTCGGAACGTATTCTAACGTATTCGAATGTACTCGGAACGTATTCTAACGTATTCGAATGTATTCGGATTATATTCTAACGTATTCGAATGTATTCGGAACGTATTCTAACGTATTCGAATGTATTCGGAACGTATTCTAACGTACTCGAATGTATTCGGAACGTATTCTAACGTATTCGAATGTATTCGGAACGTATTCTAACGTATTTGAATGTATTCGGAACGTATTCTAACGTATTCGAATGCATTCGAAATGTATTCTAACGTATTCGAAAGTATTCGGAACGTATTCTAACGTATTCGAATGTATTCGGAACGTATTCTAACCTGTTCAAATGCATTCGGAATGTATTCTAACGTATTCGAATGTACTCGGAACGTATTCTAACGTATTCGAATGTATTCGGAACGTATTCTAACGTATTCGAATGTATTCGGAATATATTCTAACGTATTCGAAAGTATTCGGAATGTATTCTAACGTATTCGAATGTATTCGGAATGTATCCTAACGTATTCGAATGTATTCGGAACGTATTCTAACGTATTCGAATGCATTCGGAATGTATTCTAACGTATTCGAATGTATTCGGAACGTATTCTAACGTATTCGAATGTATTCGGAACGTATTCTAACGTATTCGAATGTATTCGGAACGTATTCTAACCTGTTCAAATGCATTCGGAACGTATTCTAACGTATTCGAATGTACTCGGAACGTATTCTAACGTATTCGAATGTACTCGGAACGTATTCTAACGTATTCGAATGTATTCGGAACGTATTCTAACGTATTCGAATGTATTCGGATTGTATTCTAACGTATTCGAAAGTATTCGGAACGTATTCTAACGTATTCGAAAGTATTCGGAACGTATTCTAACGTACTCGAATGTATTCGGAACGTATTCTAACGTATTCGAATGTATTCGGAACGTATTCTAACGTATTTGAATGTATTCGGAACGTATTCTAACGTATTCGAATGTATTCGAAATGTATTCTAACGTATTCGAAAGTATTCGGAACGTATTCTAGCGTATTCGAATGTATTCGGAACGTATTCTGTTCAAATGCATTCGGTAACCTGTTCAAATGCATTCGGAATGTATTCTAACGTATTCGAATGTATTCGGAACGTATTCTAACGTACTCGAATGTATTCGGAACGTATTCTAACGTATTCGAATGTACTCGGAACGTATTCTAACGTATTCGAATGTACTCGGAACGTATTCTAACGTATTCGAATGTATTCGGATTATATTCTAACGTATTCGAATGTATTCGGAACGTATTCTAACGTATTCGAATGTATTCGGAACGTATTCTAACGTATTCGAATGTATTCGGAACGTATTCTTACGTATTCGAATGTATTCGGAACGTATTCGAATGTATTCGGAACGTATTCTAACGTATTCGAATGTATTCGGAATATATTCTAACGTATTCGAAAGTATTCGGAATGTATTCTAACGTATTCGAATGTATTCGGAACGTATTCTAACGTATTCGAATGTATTCGGAACGTATTCTAACGTATTCGAATGTACTCGGAACGTATTCTAACGTATTCGAATGTACTCGGAACGTATTCTAACGTATTCGAATGTATTCGGATTGTATTCTAACGTATTCGAAAGTATTCGGAACGTATTCTAACGTATTCGAAAGTATTCGGAACGTATTCTAACGTACTCGAATGTATTCGGAACGTATTCTAACGTATTCGAATGTATTCGGAACGCATTCTAACGTATTTGAATGTATTCGGAACGTATTCTAACGTATTCGAAAGTATTCGGAACGTATTCTAACGTATTCGAATGTATTCGGAACGTATTCTAACCTGTTCAAATGCATTCGGAATGTATTCTAACGTACTCGAATGTATTCGGAACGTATTCTAACGTATTCGAATGCATTCGGAATGTATTCTAACGTATTCGAATGTATTCGGAACGTATTCTAACGTACTCGAATGTATTCGGAACGTATTCTAACGTATTCGAATGTACTCGGAACGTATTCTAACGTATTCGAATGTACTCGGAACGTATTCTAACGTATTCGAATGTATTCGGATTATATTCTAACGTATTCGAATGTATTCGGAACGTATTCTAACGTATTCGAATGTATTCGGAACGGAACGTATTCTTACGTATTCGAATGTATTCGGAACGTATTCTAACGTATTCGAATGTATTCGGAATATATTCTAACGTATTCGAAAGTATTCGGAATGTATTCTAACGTATTCGAATGTATTCGGAACGTATTCTAACGTATTCGAATGTATTCGGAACGTATTCTAACGTATTCGAATGTACTCGGAACGTATTCTAACGTATTCGAATGTACTCGGAACGTATTCTAACGTATTCGAATGTATTCGGATTGTATTCTAACGTATTCGAAAGTATTCGGAACGTATTCTAACGTATTCGAAAGTATTCGGAACGTATTCTAACGTACTCGAATGTATTCGGAACGTATTCTAACGTATTTGAATGTATTCGGAACGCATTCTAACGTATTTGAATGTATTCGGAACGTATTCTAACGTATTCGAATGCATTCGAAATGTATTCTAACGTATTCGAAAGTATTCGGAACGTATTCTAACGTATTCGAATGTATTCGGAACGTATTCTAACCTGTTCAAATGCATTCGGAATGTATTCTAACGTACTCGAATGTATTCGGAACGTATTCTAACGTATTCGAATGCATTCGGAATGTATTCTAACGTATTCGAATGTATTCGGAACGTATTCTAACGTATTCGAATGTATTCGGAACGTATTCTAACGTATTCGAATGTACTCGGAACGTATTCTAACGTATTCGAATGTATTCGGATTGTATTCTAACGTATTCGAATGTATTCGGAACGTATTCTAACGTATTCGAATGTATTCGGAACGTATTCTAACGTATTCGAATGTACTCGGAACGTATTCTAACGTATTCGAATGTATTCGGAATGTGTTTTAACGTATTCAAATGTATTCGAAATGTATTCTAACGTATTCGAATGTATTCGGAACGTATTCTAACGTATTCGAATGCATTCGGAATGTATTCTAACGTATTCGAATGCATTCGGAATGTATTCTAACGTATTCGAATGTATTCGGAACGTATTCTAACGTATTCGAATGTATTCGGAACGTATTCTAACGTATTCGAATGTACTCGGAACGTATTCTAACGTATTCGAATGTACTCGGAACGTATTCAAACGTATTCGAATGTATTCGGATTGTATTCTAACGTATTCGAATGTATTCGGAACGTATTCTAACATATTCGAATGTACTCGGAACGTATTCAAACGTATTCGAATGTATTCGGAACGTATTCTTACGTATTCGAATGTATTCGGAACGTATTCTAACGTATTCGAATGTATTCGGAATATATTCTAACGTATTCGAAAGTATTCGGAATGTATTCTTACGTATTCGAATGTATTCGGAATGTATCCTAACGTATTCGAATGTATTCGGAACGTATTCTAACGTATTCGAATGCATTCGGAATGTATTCTAACGTATTCGAATGTATTCGGAACGTATTCTAACGTATTCGAATGTATTCGGAACGTATTCTAACGTATTCGAATGTATTCGGAACGTATTCTAACGTATTCGAATGTACTCGGAACGTATTCTAACGTATTCGAATGTATTCGGAATGTGTTTTAACGTATTCAAATGTATTCGAAATGTATTCTAACGTATTCGAATGTATTCGGAACGTATTCTAACGTATTCGAATGCATTCGGAATGTATTCTAACGTATTCGAATGCATTCGGAATGTATTCTAACGTATTCGAATGTATTCGGAACGTATTCTAACGTATTCGAATGTATTCGGAACGTATTCTAACGTATTCGAATGTACTCGGAACGTATTCTAACGTATTCGAATGTACTCGGAACGTATTCAAACGTATTCGAATGTATTCGGATTGTATTCTAACGTATTCGAATGTATTCGGAACGTATTCTAACATATTCGAATGTACTCGGAACGTATTCAAACGTATTCGAATGTATTCGGAACGTATTCTTACGTATTCGAATGTATTCGGAACGTATTCTAACGTATTCGAATGTATTCGGAATATATTCTAACGTATTCGAAAGTATTCGGAATGTATTCTTACGTATTCGAATGTATTCGGAATGTATCCTAACGTATTCGAATGTATTCGGAACGTATTCTAACGTATTCGAATGCATTCGGAATGTATTCTAACGTATTCGAATGTATTCGGAACGTATTCTAACGTATTCGAATGTATTCGGAACGTATTCTAACGTATTCGAATGCATTCGGAATGTATTCTAACGTATTCGAATGTATTCGGAACGTATTCTAACGTATTCGAATGTATTCGGAACGTATTCTAACGTATTCGAAAGTATTCGGAACGTATTCTAACGTATTCGAAAGTATTCGGAACGTATTCTAACGTACTCGAATGTATTCGGAACGTATTCTAACGTATTCGAATGTATTCGGAACGTATTTTAACGTATTCGAATGCATTCGGAATGTATTCTAACGTATTCGAATGTTATCGGAACGTATTCTAACGTATTCGAATGTATTCGGAACGTATTCTAACGTATTCGAATGTACTCGGAACGTATTCTAACGTATTCGAATGTACTCGGAACGTATTCTAACGTATTCGAATGTATTCGGATTGTATTCTAACGTATTCGAAAGTATTCGGAATGTATTCTAACGTATTCGAATGTATTCGGATTGTATTCTAACGTATTTGAAAGTATTCGAAATGTATTCTAACGTATTCGAATGTACTCGGAACGTATTCTAACGTATTCGAATGTATTCGGATTGTATTCTAACGTATTCGAAAGTATTCGGAACGTATTCTAACGTATTCGAATGTACTCGGAACGTATTCTAACGTATTCGAATGCATTCGAAATGTATTCTAACGTATTCGAAAGTATTCGGAACGTATTCTAACGTATTCGAATGCATTCGGAACGTATTCTAACCTGTTCAAATGCATTCGGAATGTATTCTAACGTACTCGAATGTATTCGGAACGTATTCTAACGTATTCGAATGCATTCGGAATGTATTCTAACGTATTCGAATGTATTCGGAACGTATTCTAACGTATTCGAATGTATTCGGAACGTATTCTAACGTATTCGAATGTACTCGGAACGTATTCTAACGTATTCGAATGTACTCGGAACGTATTCTAACGTATTCGAATGTATTCGGATTGTATTCTAACGTATTCGAATGTATTCGGAACGTATTCTAACGTATTCGAATGTATTCGGAACGTATTCTAACGTATTCGAATGTACTCGGAACGTATTCTAACGTATTCGAATGTATTCGGATTGTATTCTAACGTATTCGAAAGTTATCGGAACGTATTCTAACGTATTCGAAAGTATTCGGAACGTATTCTAACGTACTCGAATGTATTCGGAACGTATTCTAACGTATTCGAATGTATTCGGAACGCATTCTAACGTATTTGAATGTATTCGGAACGTATTCTAACGTATTCGAATGCATTCGAAATGTATTCTAACGTATTCGAAAGTATTCGGAACGTATTCTAACGTATTCGAATGTATTCGGAACGTATTCTAACCTGTTCAAATGCATTCGGAATGTATTCTAACGTACTCGAATGTATTCGGAACGTATTCTAACGTATTCGAATGCATTCGGAATGTATTCTAACGTATTCGAATGTATTCGGAACGTATTCTAACGTACTCGAATGTATTCGGAACGTATTCTAACGTATTCGAATGTACTCGGAACGTATTCTAACGTATTCGAATGTACTCGGAACGTATTCTAACGTATTCGAATGTATTCGGATTATATTCTAACGTATTCGAATGTATTCGGAACGTATTCTAACGTATTCGAATGTATTCGGAACGGAACGTATTCTTACGTATTCGAATGTATTCGGAACGTATTCTAACGTATTCGAATGTATTCGGAATATATTCTAACGTATTCGAAAGTATTCGGAATGTATTCTAACGTATTCGAATGTATTCGGAACGTATTCTAATGTATTCGGAACGTATTCTAACGTATTCGAATGTACTCGGAACGTATTCTAACGTATTCGAATGTACTCGGAACGTATTCTAACGTATTCGAATGTATTCGGATTGTATTCTAACGTATTCGAAAGTATTCGGAACGTATTCTAACGTATTCGAAAGTATTCGGAACGTATTCTAACGTACTCGAATGTATTCGGAACGTATTCTAACGTATTCGAATGTATTCGGAACGCATTCTAACGTATTTGAATGTATTCGGAACGTATTCTAACGTATTCGAATGCATTCGAAATGTATTCTAACGTATTCGAAAGTATTCGGAACGTATTCTACGTATTCGAATGTATTCGGAACGTATTCTAACGTATTCGAATGTACTCGGAACGTATTCTAACGTATTCGAATGTACTCGGAACGTATTCTAACGTATTCGAATGTATTCGGATTGTATTCTAACGTATTCGAATGTATTCAGAACGTATTCTAACGTATTCGAATGTATTCGGAACGTATTCTAACGTATTCGAATGTACTCGGAACGTATTCTAACGTATTCAAATGTATTCGAAATGTATTCTAACGTATTCGAATGTATTCGGAACGTATTCTAACGTATTCGAATGCATTCGGAATGTATTCTAACGTATTCGAATGCATTCGGAATGTATTCTAACGTATTCGAATGTATTCGGAACGTATTCTAACGTATTCGAATGCATTCGGAATGTATTCTAACGTATTCGAATGTATTCGAAACGTATTCTAACGTATTCGAATGTATTCGGAACGTATTCTTACGTATTCGAATGTATTCGGAACGTATTCTAACGTATTCGAATGTATTCGGAATATATTCTAACGTATTCGAAAGTATTCGGAATGTATTCTAACGTATTCGAATGTATTCGGAATGTATCCTAACGTATTCGAATGTATTCGGAACGTATTCTAACGTATTCGAATGCATTCGGAATGTATTCTAACGTATTCGAATGTATTCGTAACGTATTCTAACGTATTCGAATGTATTCGGAACGTATTCTAACGTATTCGAAAGTATTCGGAACGTATTCTAACGTATTCGAAAGTATTCGGAACGTATTCTAACGTACTCGAATGTATTCGGAACGTATTCTAACGTATTCGAATGTATTCGGAACGTATTCTAACGTATTCGAATGCATTCGGAATGTATTCTAACGTATTCGAATGTTATCGGAACGTATTCTAACGTATTCGAATGTATTCGGAACGTATTCTAACGTATTCGAATGTACTGGGAACGTATTCTAACGTATTCGAATGTACTCGGAACGTATTCTAACGTATTCGAATGTATTCGGATTGTATTCTAACGTATTCGAAAGTATTCGGAACGTATTCTAACGTATTCGAAAGTATTCGGAACGTATTCTAACGTACTCGAATGTATTCGGAACGTATTCTAACGTATTCGAAAGTATTCGGAACGTATTCTAACGTATTTGAATGTATTCGGAACGTATTCTAACGTATTCGAATGCATTCGAAATGTATTCTAACGTATTCGAAAGTGTTCGGAACGTATTCTAACGTATTCGAATGTATTCGGAACGTATTCTAACCTGTTCAAATGCATTCGGAATGTATTCTAACGTACTCGAATGTATTCGAAACGTATTCTAACGTATTCGAATGCATTCGGAATGTATTCTAACGTATTCGAATGTATTCGGAACGTATTCTAACGTACTCGAATGTATTCGGAACGTATTCTAACGTATTCGAATGTACTCGGAACGTATTCTAACGTATTCGAATGTACTCGGAACGTATTCTAACGTATTCGAATGTATTCGGATTGTATTCTAACGTATTCGAAAGTATTCGGAACGTATTCTAACGTATTCGAAAGTATTCGGAACGTATTCTAACGTACTCGAATGTATTCGGAACGTATTCTAACGTATTCGAATGTATTCGGAACGTATTCTAACGTATTTGAATGTATTCGGAACGTATTCTAACGTATTCGAATGCATTCGAAATGTATTCTAACGTATTCGAAAGTATTCGGAACGTATTCTAACGTATTCGAATGTATTCGGAACGTATTCTAACCTGTTCAAATGCATTCGGAATGTATTCTAACGTACTCGAATGTATTCGGAACGTATTCTAACGTATTCGAATGCATTCGGAATGTATTCTAACGTATTCGAATGTTTTCGGAACGTATTCTAACGTACTCGAATGTATTCGGAACGTATTCTAACGTATTCGAATGTACTCGGAACGTATTCTAACGTATTCGAATGTACTCGGAACGTATTCTAACGTATTCGAATGTATTCGGATTGTATTCTAACGTATTCGAATGTATTCGGAACGTATTCTAACGTATTCGAATGTATTCGGAACGTATTCTAACGTATTCGAATGTATTCGGAACGTATTATTACGTATTCGAATGTATTCGGAACGTATTCTAACGTATTCGAATGTATTCGGAATATATTCTAACGTATTCGAAAGTATTCGGAATGTATTCTAACGTATTCGAATGTATTCGGAACGTATTCTAACGTATTCGAATGTATTCGGAACGTATTCTAACGTATTCGAATGTACTCGGAACGTATTCTAACGTATTCGAATGTACTCGGAACGTATTCTAACGTATTCGAATGTATTCGGATTGTATTCTAACGTATTCGAAAGTATTCGGAACGTATTCTAACGTATTCGAAAGTATTCGGAACGTATTCTAACGTACTCGAATGTATTCGGAACGTATTCTAACGTATTCGAATGTATTCGGAACGCATTCTAACGTATTTGAATGTATTCGGAACGTATTCTAACGTATTCGAATGCATTCGAAATGTATTCTAACGTATTCGAAAGTATTCGGAACGTATTCTAACGTATTCGAATGCATTCGGAACGTATTCTAACCTGTTCAAATGCATTCGGAATGTATTCTAACGTACTCGAATGTATTCGGAACGTATTCTAACGTATTCGAATGCATTCGGAATGTATTCTAACGTATTCGAATGTATTCGGAACGTATTCTAACGTATTCGAATGTATTCGGAACGTATTCTAACGTATTCGAATGTACTCGGAACGTATTCTAACGTATTCGAATGTACTCGGAACGTATTCTAACGTATTCGAATGTATTCGGAACGTATTCGAATGTACGTATTCGATCTAATGTACTAACGTATTCGAATGTATTCGGAACGTATTCTAACGTATTCGAATGCATTTGAAATGTATTCTAACGTATTCGAATGCATTCAGAATGTATTCTAACGTATTCGAATGTATTCGGAACGTATTCTAACGTATTCGAATGTATTCGGAACGTATTCTAACGTATTCGAATGTATTCGGAATGTGTTTTAACGTATTCGAATGTATTCGGAACGTATTCTAACGTATTCGAATGTATTCGGAATATATTCTAACGTATTCGAAAGTATTCGGAATGTATTCTAACGTATTCGAATGTATTCGGAACGTATTCTAACGTATTCGAATGTATTCGGAACGTATTCTAACGTATTCGAATGTACTCGGAACGTATTCTAACGTATTCGAATGTACTCGGAACGTATTCTAACGTATTCGAATGTATTCGGAACGTATTCTAACGTATTCGAATGTATTCGGAATGTGTTTTAACGTATTCAAATGTATTCGGAACGTATTCTAACGTATTCGAATGCATTCGGAATGTATTCTAACGTATTCGAATGTATTCGGAACGTATTCTAACGTATTCGAATGTGTTTGGAACGTATTCTAACGTGTTCGAATGTATTCGGAACGTATTCTAACGTATTCGAATGCATTCGGAATGTATTCTAACGTATTCGAATGTATTCGGAACGTATTCTAACGTATTCGAATGTATTCGGAACGTATTCTAACGTATTCGAATGTATTCGGAATGTGTTTTAACGTATTCAAATGTATTCGGAACGTATTCTAACGTATTCGAATGCATTCGGATTGTATTCTAACGTATTTGAAAGTAGTCGAAATGTATTCTAACGTATTCGAATGTATTCGGAATGTGTTTTAACGTATTCGAATGTATTCGGAACGTATTCTAACGTATTCGAATGTATTCGGAATGTGTTTTAACGTATTCAAATGTTTTCGGAACGTATTCTAACGTATTCGAATGCATTCGGAATGTATTCTAACGTATTCGAATGTATTCGGAACGTATTCTAACGTATTCAAATGTATTCGGAACGTATTCTAACGTATTTGAATGTATTCGGAACGTATTCTAACGTATTCGAATGTATTCGGAATGTGTTTTAACGTATTCAAATGTATTCGGAACGTATTCTAACGTATTCAAATGTATTCGGAACGTATTCTAACGTATTCGAATGTATTCGGAACGTATTCTAACGTATTCGAATGTATTCGGAACGTATTCTAACGTATTCGAATGTATTCGGAACGTATTCTAACGTATTCGAATGTACTCGGAACGTATTCTAACGTATTCGAATGTACTCGGAACGTATTCTAACGTATTCGAATGTATTCGGATTGTATTCTAACGTATTCGAATGTATTCGGAACGTATTCTAACGTATTCGAAAGTATTCGGAACGTATTCTAACGTACTCGAATGTATTCGGAACGTATTCTAACGTATTCGAATGTATTCGGAACGTATTCTAACGTATTCGAATGCATTCGGAATGTATTCTAACGTATTCGAATGTTATCGGAACGTATTCTAACGTATTCGAATGTATTCGGAATGTGTTTTAACGTATTCAAATGTTTTCGGAACGTATTCTAACGTATTCGAATGCATTCGGAATGTATTCTAACGTATTCGAATGTATTCGGAACGTATTCTAACGTATTCAAATGTATTCGGAACGTATTCTAACGTATTTGAATGTATTCGGAACGTATTCTAACGTATTCGAATGTATTCGGAATGTGTTTTAACGTATTCAAATGTATTCGGAACGTATTCTAACGTATTCAAATGTATTCGGAACGTATTCTAACGTATTCGAATGTATTCGGAACGTATTCTAACGTATTCGAATGTATTCGGAACGTATTCTAACGTATTCGAATGTATTCGGAACGTATTCTAACGTATTCGAATGTACTCGGAACGTATTCTAACGTATTCGAATGTACTCGGAACGTATTCTAACGTATTCGAATGTATTCGGATTGTATTCTAACGTATTCGAATGTATTCGGAACGTATTCTAACGTATTCGAAAGTATTCGGAACGTATTCTAACGTACTCGAATGTATTCGGAACGTATTCTAACGTATTCGAATGTATTCGGAACGTATTCTAACGTATTCGAATGCATTCGGAATGTATTCTAACGTATTCGAATGTTATCGGAACGTATTCTAACGTATTCGAATGTATTCGGAACGTATTCTAACGTATTCGAATGTACTCGGAACGTATTCTAACGTATTCAAATGTATTCGGAACGTATTCTAACGTATTCGAATGTATTCGGAACGTATTCTAACGTATTCGAATGTATTCGGAACGTATTCTAACGTATTCGAATGTATTCGGAACGTATTCGAATGTACGTATTCGATCTAATGTACTAACGTATTCGAATGTATTCGGAACGTATTCTAACGTATTCGAATGCATTTGAAATGTATTCTAACGTATTCGAATGCATTCAGAATGTATTCTAACGTATTCGAATGTATTCGGAACGTATTCTAACGTATTCGAATGTATTCGGAACGTATTCTAACGTATTGATGTATTCGGAATGTGTTTTAACGTATTCAAATGTATTCGGAACGTATTCTAACGTATTCGAATGCATTCGGAATGTATTCTAACGTATTCGAATGTATTCGGAACGTATTCTAACGTTTTCGAATGTGTTTGGAACGTATTCTAACGTGTTCGAATGTATTCGGAACGTATTCTAGCGTATTCGAATGCATTCGGAATGTATTCTAACGTATTCGAATGTATTCGGAACGTATTCTAACGTATTCGAATGTATTCGGAACGTATTCTAACGTGTTCGAATGTATTCGGAATGTGTTTTAACGTATTCGAATGTATTCGGAACGTATTCTAACGTATTCGAATGCATTCGAATGTATTCTAACGTATTCCAAAGAATTCGGAATGTATTCTAACGTATTCGAATGTATTCGGAATGTATTCTAACGTATTCGAATGTATTCGGAACGTATTCTAACGTATTCGAACGTATTCGGAACGTATTCTAACGTATTCGAATGCATTCGGAATGTATTTTAACGTATTCGAATGCATTCGGAATGTATTCTAACGTATTCGAATGTATTCGGAACGTATTCTAACGTATTCGAATGTATTCGGAACGTATTCTAACGTATTTGAATGTATTCGGAACGTATTCTAACGTATTCGAATGTATTCGGAATGTGTTTTAACGTATTCAAATGTATTCGGAACGTATTCTAACGTATTCAAATGTATTCGGAACGTATTCTAACGTATTCGAATGTATTCGGAACGTATTCTAACGTATTCGAATGTAATCGGAACGTATTCTAACGTATCCAAATGTATTAACGTATTCTAACGTATTGTAACGTAACGTAACGTTTTTGTGTGCAGTCGATTTGGCCAAAGCTTTCGACAGTGTTGAACACTGCTCCATCTGGACGTCGCTTGAAGAGATCGGTGCTCATCCTCAACTGGTCAAGGTCCTTCAGAACATCTACACATCTGCCGTTAGTACTATCGAGGTCAATGGAACAAAGATCGAGGTCGATATCAAAAGAGGTGTTCGTCAAGGGGACGTTATTTCTCCCCGTCTCTTCACATTGGTCCTGGATCTGGCTCTCCGAAAAGTGGATTGGTCTTCTGCGGGATTGCGAGTGAATGGTCAACGTCTCACTCACACCATGTTCGCTGACGATTGCTTGTTGTTCGCTCCTAACAAGAAAACTCTAAGAAGAATGATGGCCGAGTTCTCAGATGCATGCAGTGAAGTTGGACTGACGATAAACCCGAAAAAGTCCGAGTATCTGAACAATCAAAACGACCATACTGCTTTGAAGTTCCGCGGTTCTCAACTTCATCCGAGGTCCGAGGTCAAATATCTTGGTGTCACTCTATCCGTCGATGGTGATTGGTCGAAGGAAATGAAGAGAAGAATTTCCTCGGGATGGGCTGGTTTCAACGCATACCGAAGTATCCTGAAGGCAAAGTCGTTTCCCATGAGTATGAAGCGGAAAATCTTCAACTCTGTCATTTTACCACGCCTTCTATATGGCTGTGAATCCTGGGCTGTGTCGAAATCATCCATGCATCAACTCCGTGTCGTGCAACACAAAATGGAACGAGCTATGCTCAATGTCCATCTCCAAGATCGCATTTCGAGTACCGTAATCCGCGGAATTACTCGATTAAGGATGTAGCTGAAGAAGCTGCCAGTCTTAAATTCAATTTTGCTTACAGACTGGCCCATATGTCTTCCGAACGTTGGTCTCTCGTGGTTTCCGAATAGCGCCCGTTCAATCGAAAACGGGTGCGAGGTCGTCCGTCGGTCCGATGGCGTGATGATCTCGTTGAAGCAGTTCGCAGTTATAATCGAACTGTGAGAAGAGGACGAGTTCGGCCACCCAATATCCGTGGCGAAGAAATTTTCCGAGTGTGCAGAGATAAACACATCTGGAGGGCAGTCAAGGAACACCATTTCGAAACGATATGAAGTGAACTGAATAAATCTTGAAATCTTGAACGTATTCGAATGTATTCGGAACGTATTCGAATGTACGTATTCGATCTAATGTACTAACGTATTCGAATGTATTCGGAACGTATTCTAACGTATTCGAATGCATTTGAAATGTATTCTAACGTATTCGAATGCATTCAGAATGTATTCTAACGTATTCGAATGTATTCGGAACGTATTCTAACGTATTCGAATGTATTCGGAACGTATTCTAACGTATTCGAATGTATTCGGAATGTGTTTTAACGTATTCAAATGTATTCGGAACGTATTCTAACGTATTCGAATGCATTCGGAATGTATTCTAACGTATTCGAATGTATTCGGAACGTATTCTAACGTATTCGAATGTGTTCGGAACGTATTCTAACGTGTTCGAATGTATTCGGAACGTATTCTAACGTATTCGAATGCATTCGGAATGTATTCTAACGTACTCGAATGTATTCGGAATGTGTTTTAACGTATTCGAATGTATTCGGAACGTATTCTAACGTATTCGAATGTATTCGGAATGTGTTTTAACGTATTCAAATGTATTCGGAACGTATTCTAACGTATTCGAATGCATTCGGATTGTATTCTAACGTATTTGAAAGTATTCGAAATGTATTCTAACGTACTCGAATGTATTCGGAATGTGTTTTAACGTATTCGAATGTATTCGGAACGTATTCTAACGTATTCGAAGGTATTCGGAATGTGTTTTAACGTATTCAAATGTATTCGGAACGTATTCTAACGTATTCGAATGCATTCGGATTGTATTCTAACGTATTTGAAAGTATTCGAAATGTATCCTAACGTATTCGAATGTATTCGGAGCGTATTCTAACGTATTCGAATGCGTTTGAAATGTATTTTAACGTATTCGAATGTATTCGGAACGTATTCTAACGTATTCGAATGTATTCGGAACGTATTCTAACGTATTCGAAAGTATTCGGAACGTATTCTAACGTATTCGAATGCATTCGGATTGTATTCTAACGTATTTGAAAGTATTCGAAATGTATTCTAACGTATTCGAATGTATTCGGAACGTATTCTAACGTATCCAAATGTATTCGGAACGTATTTTAACGTATTCGAATGTATTCGGAATGTGTTTTAACGTATTCAAATGTATTCGGAACGTATTCTAACGTATTCGAATGCATTCGATTGTATTCTAACGTATTTGAAAGTATTCGAAATGTATTCTAACGTACTCGAATGTATTCGGAATGTGTTTTAACGTATTCGAATGTATTCGGAACGTATTCTAACGTATTCGAAGGTATTCGGAATGTGTTTTAACGTATTCAAATGTATTCGGAACGTATTCTAACGTATTCGAATGCATTCGGATTGTATTCTAACGTATTTGAAAGTATTCGAAATGTATCCTAACGTATTCGAATGTATTCGGAGCGTATTCTAACGTATTCGAATGCGTTTGAAATGTATTTTAACGTATTCGAATGTATTCGGAACGTATTCTAACGTATTCGAATGTATTCGGAACGTATTCTAACGTATTCGAAAGTATTCGGAACGTATTCTAACGTATTCGAATGCATTCGGATTGTATTCTAACGTATTTGAAAGTATTCGAAATGTATTCTAACGTATTCGAATGTATTCGGAACGTATTCTAACGTATCCAAATGTATTCGGAACGTATTTTAACGTATTCGAATGTATTCGGAATGTGTTTTAACGTATTCAAATGTATTCGGAACGTATTCTAACGTATTCGAATGCATTCGGATTGTATTCTAACGTATTTTAAAGTATTCGAAATGTATTCTAACGTATTCGAATGCGTTTGAAATGTATTTTAACGTATTCGAAATATTCGGAATGTATTCTAACGTATTCGAATGTATTCGGAACGTATTCTAACGTATTCGAATGCATTCGGATTGTATTCTAACGTATTCGAATGTATTCGGAATGTGTTTTAACGTATTCAAATGTATTCGGAATGTGTTTTAACGTATTCAATGTATTCGGAACGTATTCTAACGTATTCGAATGTATTCGGAACGTATTCTAACGTATCCAAATGTATTCGGAACGTATTCTAACGTATTCGAATGTATTCGGAACGTATTCTAACGTATTCGAATGTATTCGGAATGTGTTTTAACGTATTCGAATGTATTCGGAACGTATTCTAACGTATTCGAATGCATTCGGATTGTATTCTAACGTATTCGAATGTATTCGGAATGTGTTTTAACGTATTCAAATGTATTCGGAACGTATTCTAACGTATTCGAATGCATTCGGATTGTATTCTAACGTATTCGAATGTATTCGGAACGTATTCTAACGTATCCAAATGTATTCGGAACGTATTCTAACGTATTCGAATGTATTCGGAACGTATTCTAACGTATTCGAATGTATTCGGAATGTGTTTTAACGTATTCGAATGTATTCGGAACGTATTCTAACGTATTCGAATGTATTCGGAATGTGTACGTATTCAAATGTATTCGGAACGTATTCTAACGTATTCGAATGCATTCGGATTGTATTCTAACGTATTTGAAAGTATTCGAAATGTATCCTAACGTATTCGAATGTATTCGAACGTATTCTAACGTATTCGAATGCGTTTGAAATGTATTTAACGTATTCGAATGTATTCGGAACGTATTCTAACGTATTCGAATGTATTCGGAACGTATTCTAACGTATTCGAATGCATTCGGAATGTATTCTAACGTATTCCAAAGAATTCGGAATGTATTCTAACGTATTCGAATGTATTCGGAACGTATTCTAACGTATTCGAACGTATTCGGAACGTATTCTAACGTATTCGATGCATTCGAAATGTATTCTAACGTATTCGAAAGTATTCGGAATGTATTCTAACGTATTCGAATGCATTCGAAATGTATTCTAACGTGTTCGAATGTATTCGGAATGTATTCTAACGTATTCGAAAGTATTCGGAATGTATTCTAACGTATTCGAATGTATTCGGAATGTATTCTAACGTATTAGAATGTATTCGAAACGTATTCTAACGTATTCGAATGTATTCGGAACGTATTCTAACGTATTCGAATGTATTCGGAACGTATTTTAACGTATCCAAATGTATTCGGAACTTATTCTAACGTATTCGAATGTATTCGGAACGTATTCTAACGTGTTCGAATGTATTCGGAACGTATTCTAACGTATTCGAATGCATTCGGAATGTATTCTAACGTATTCGAATGTATTCGGAACGTATTCTAACGTATTCGAATGTATTCGGAATGTGTTCTAACGTATTCAAATGTATTCGGAACGTATTCTAACGTATTCAAATGTATTCGGAACGTATTCTAACGTATTCGAATGCATTCGGAATGTATTCTAACGTATTCGAATGTATTCGGAACGTATTCTAACGTATTCGAATGTATTCGGAACGTATTCTAACGTATCCAAATGTATTCGGAACGTATTCTAACGTATTCGAATGCGTTTGAAATGTATTTTAACGTATTCGAATGTATTCGGAACGTATTCTAACGTGTTCGAATGTATTCGGAACGTATTCTAACGTATTCGAATGCATTCGGAATGTATTCTAACGTATTCGAATGTATTCGGAACGTATTCTAACGTATTCGAATGTATTCGGAACGTATTCTAACGTATTCGAATGTATTCGGAACGTATTCTAACGTATTCGAATGCATTCGGAATGTATTCTAACGTATTCCAAAAAATTAGGAATGTATTCTAACGTATTCGAATGTATTCGGAACGTATTCTAACGTATTCGAACGTATTCGGAACGTATTCTAACGTATTCGAATGCATTCGAAATGTATTCTAACGTATTCGAAAGTATTCGGAATGTATTCTAACGTATTCGAATGTATTCGGAACGTATTCTAACGTATTCGAACGTATTCGGAACGTATTCTAACGTATTCGAATGCATTCTAAATGTATTCTAACGTATTCGAAAGTATTCGGAATGTATTTTAACGTATTCGAATGCATTCGAAATGTATTCTAACGTGTTCGAATGTATTCGGAATGTATTCTAACGTATTCGAAAGTATTCGGAATGTATTCTAACGTATTCGAATGTATTCGGAATGTATTCTAACGTATTCGAATGTATTCGGAATGTGTTTTAACGTATTCGAATGTATTCGGAACGTATTCTAACGTATTCGAATGTATTCGGAATGTGTACGTATTCAAATGTATTCGGAACGTATTCTAACGTATTCGAATGCATTCGGATTGTATTCTAACGTATTTGAAAGTATTCGAAATGTATCCTAACGTATTCGAATGTATTCGGAACGTATTCTAACGTATTCGAATGCGTTTGAAATGTATTTTAACGTATTCGAATGTATTCGGAACGTATTCTAACGTATTCGAATGTATTCGGAACGTATTCTAACGTATTCGAATGCATTCGGAATGTATTCTAACGTATTCCAAAGAATTCGGAATGTATTCTAACGTATTCGAATGTATTCGGAACGTATTCTAACGTATTCGAACGTATTCGGAACGTATTCTAACGTATTCGAATGCATTCGAAATGTATTCTAACGTATTCGAAAGTATTCGAACGTATTCTAACGTATTCGAATGCATTCGGAATGTATTCTAACGTATTCGAATGTATTCGGAACGTATTCTAACGTATTCGAATGTATTCGGAACGGTATTCTAACGTATCCAAATGTATTCGGAACGTATTCTAACGTATTCGAATGCGTTTGAAATGTATTTTAACGTATTCGAATGTATTCGGAACGTATTCTAACGTGTTCGAATGTATTCGGAACGTATTCTAACGTATTCGAATGCATTCGGAATGTATTCTAACGTATTCGAATGTATTCGGAACGTATTCTAACGTATTCGAATGTATTCGGAACGTATTCTAACGTATTCGAATGTATTCGGAACGTATTCTAACGTATTCGAATGCATTCGGAATGTATTCTAACGTATTCCAAAAAATTAGGAATGTATTCTAACGTATTCGAATGTATTCGGAACGTATTCTAACGTATTCGAACGTATTCGGAACGTATTCTAACGTATTCGAATGCATTCGAAATGTATTCTAACGTATTCGAAAGTATTCGGAATGTATTCTAACGTATTCGAATGTATTCGGAACGTATTCTAACGTATTCGAACGTATTCGGAACGTATTCTAACGTATTCGAATGCATTCGAAATGTATTCTAACGTATTCGAAAGTATTCGGAATGTATTTTAACGTATTCGAATGCATTCGAAATGTATTCTAACGTGTTCGAATGTATTCGGAATGTATTCTAACGTATTCGAAAGTATTCGGAATGTATTCTAACGTATTCGAATGTATTCGGAATGTATTCTAACGTATTAGAATGTATTCGGAACGTATTCTAACGTATTCGAATGTATTCGGAACGTATTCTAACGTATTCGAATGTATTCGGAACGTATTTTAACGTATCCAAATGTATTCGGAACTTATTCTAACGTATTCGAATGTATTCGGAACGTATTCTAACGTGTTCGAATGTATTCGGAACGTATTCTAACGTATTCGAATGCATTCGGAATGTATTCTAACGTATTCTAATGTATTCGGAACGTATTCTAACGTATTCGAATGTATTCGGAATGTGTTTTAACGTATTCAAATGTATTCGGAACGTATTCTAACGTATTCAAATGTATTCGGAACGTATTCTAACGTATTCGAATGCATTCGGAATGTATTCTAACGTATTCGAATGTATTCGGAACGTATTCTAACGTATTCGAATGTATTCGGAACGTATTCTAACGTATCCAAATGTATTCGGAACGTATTCTAACGTATTCGAATGCGTTTGAAATGTATTTTAACGTATTCGAATGTATTCGGAACGTATTCTAACGTATTCGAATGTATTCGGAACGTATTCTAACGTATTCGAATGCATTCGGAATGTATTCTAACGTATTCCAAAGAATTCGGAATGTATTCTAACGTATTCGAATGTATTCGGAATGTATTCTAACGTATTCGAATGTATTCGGAACGTATTCTAACGTATTCAAATGTATTCGGAACGTATTCTAACGTATTCGAATGCATTCGGAACGTATTCTAACGTATTCGAATGTATTCGGAACGTATTCTAACGTATTCGAATGTATTCGGAATGTGTTTTAACGTATTCAAATGTATTCGGAACGTATTCTAACGTATTCAAATGTATTCGGAACGTATTCTAACGTATTCGAATGCATTCGGAATGTATTCTAACGTATTCGAATGTATTCGGAACGTATTCTAACGTATTCGAATGTATTCGGAACGTATTCTAACGTATCCAAATGTATTCGGAACGTATTCTAACGTATTCGAATGCGTTTGAAATGTATTTTAACGTATTCGAATGTATTCGGAACGTATTCTAACGTATTCGAATGTATTCGGAACGTATTCTAACGTATTCGAATGCATTCGGAATGTATTCTAACGTATTCCAAAGAATTCGGAATGTATTCTAACGTATTCGAATGTATTCGGAATGTATTCTAACGTATTCGAATGTATTCGGAACGTATTCTAACGTATTCAAATGTATTCGGAACGTATTCTAACGTATTCGAATGCATTCGGAACGTATTCTAACGTATTCGAATGTATTCGGAACGTATTCTAACGTATTCGAATGTATTCGGAATGTGTTTTAACGTATTCAAATGTATTCGGAACGTATTCTAACGTATTCAAATGTATTCGGAACGTATTCTAACGTATTCGAATGCATTCGGAATGTATTCTAACGTATTCGAATGTATTCGGAACGTATTCTAACGTATTCGAATGTATTCGGAACGTATTCTAACGTATCCAAATGTATTCGGAACGTATTCTAACGTATTCGAATGCGTTTGAAATGTATTTTAACGTATTCGAATGTATTCGGAACGTATTCTAACGTATTCGAATGTATTCGGAACGTATTCTAACGTATTCGAATGCATTCGGAATGTATTCTAACGTATTCCAAAGAATTCGGAATGTATTCTAACGTATTCGAATGTATTCGGAATGTATTCTAACGTATTCGAATGTATTCGGAACGTATTCTAACGTATTCGAACGTATTCGGAACGTATTCTAACGTATTCAAATGCATTCGGAATGTATTTTAACGTATTCGAATGCATTCGGAATGTATTCTAACGTATTCGAATGTATTCGGAACGTATTCTAACGTATTCGAATGTATTCGGAACGTATTCTAACGTATTTGAATGTATTCGGAACGTATTCTAACGTATTCGAATGTATTCGGAATGTGTTTTAACGTATTCAAATGTATTCGGAACGTATTCTAACGTATTCAAATGTATTCGGAACGTATTCTAACGTATTCGAATGTATTCGGAACGTATTCTAACGTATTCGAATGTAATCGGAACGTATTCTAACGTATCCAAATGTATTAACGTATTCTAACGTATTGTAACGTAACGTAACGTTTTTGTGTGCAGTCGATTTGGCCAAAGCTTTCGACAGTGTTGAACACTGCTCCATCTGGACGTCGCTTGAAGAGATCGGTGCTCATCCTCAACTGGTCAAGGTCCTTCAGAACATCTACACATCTGCCGTTAGTACTATCGAGGTCAATGAACAAAGATCGAGGTCGATATCAAAAGAGGTGTTCGTCAAGGGGACGTTATTTCTCCCCGTCTCTTCACATTGGTCCTGGATCTGGCTCTCCGAAAAGTGGATTGGTCTTCTGCGGGATTGCGAGTGAATGGTCAACGTCTCACTCACACCATGTTCGCTGACGATTGCTTGTTGTTCGCTCCTAACAAGAAAACTCTAAGAAGAATGATGGCCGAGTTCTCAGATGCATGCAGTGAAGTTGGACTGACGATAAACCCGAAAAGTCCGAGTATCTGAACAATCAAACGACCATACTGCTTTGAAGTTCCGCGGTTCTCAACTTCATC
>OZ038436.1:11882894-11941384 GCA_964036275.1 Litoditis marina
CGGCCAGTTTTTAGGCCAATGTCATTTGTAACCAATGTCAAATGTAACCATTGTGTAACCGCCGTCAAATGTAACCACCATTTATTAAATGTAGCCGGGTAAAATGGAACCACGAGTCAAACTTCTGAGTGAAATTTGGAGAAATGTACACATCTGTCTTATCCATCTTGGATAATCTTGTTTTTGGGTGGTTACATTTGACGGTGGTTACATCATGGTTACATTTGACACCGGTTACGATTGATATTGACCCAGTTTTTATGCTGATCGTGAATTGAAAACACATTGAAATCTAAAGTTTGCGCTGACGATTATAAGATAATTGATACTGTCATATTGGGCAAAGTTGTATGTCCCTGATTTTTGTTTATTCCAGGGAATTTCCCGTTCGAGTTTCTCGGATTGCTATCTGGTGTGGATCAAACACTGTTTGAGCAAGCGAGTAGAATCTACACCCGATGAAACATTGTGAGTCGTCACTCAGGGGAAAAGTCGAGTTACTATTAGGCCCTAAAAGGGCCTAAAAGGAACCTTTTAGGCCCATGACTTTTCACCTATGCAAATTTGTTGTTACAGGTTTTCAGGGGTCACCCTAATTAGCACAACCGAAAAAGTGTTTGTTCTTCGATCCCGTTGATTTGCGTCGAAACATTATGATGTGTACCGAGGTTAAACTACAATCAAAATTTGGTCACTACCTGCGAAAAGATTATCGATTAGACTCTTTTGTTTCTTTCTCTCAATGAAATACAAACAGTGAAACAGTTCATCGATTGATTTTTCTAGTGAATCAAAGAGTGAGGAAGGCCAGCAAATTTCTGTTCCTTGAGAAGGAATCCGTTTTTAGATTCAAAACGAGCCCGTTGCCCGTTTCATGATTTTTTTTTCTGACTACTCGGACAAACAAATATACAAACAGTTTATCGATTAAAATTTCTAGTGACACGAAGAGTGTAGTTGGTCTGTGCTACGTGCTTTCTCTGCTGGGTAGACGGGCTCTGGGAACTGCCTCGAATAACAGGCATTTCACGGTGGCAGAATCGTTCCTCTACGCACTACATGCACTGTTCAAGGGAGACTTCAGGTGGGTGACCAAACTACAAAAGTATGTGGGTAACCAAACCATCAAACTACTACTGTGGATCATACTACAAAAAATTGTTGGGGACCAAACTACAAAACTTGTGGGACCAAGGTACAAAAAACTTGTGGGACCAAGGTACAAAAGTTCTGAGTGACCAAACTCTAAAAACTTGTGGGTGACCAAACTACAAAACCAGTAGAAATTAAGGTTTTATCTTTAGAAATTCGTAAATGCATTGCTCTACGCCCTGGTCAAGGGAGGTTTTATCTGTTAAAACTGTACCTTCCTGTGTGATTGAAGCGAAGTTCAGCCCGTTCAATTGCCATATCCTTTTGCTTGAACATAATTTATTTCCAGAATTCAGTGTCAGCGGGATGAATGGGTGTTTGCCGACATGGATCTACTGCGATGTGTCATCTCACCTGCCGTCAAAATGGCCCTCAAATTACATCAGGTGCGTAGGTGTTAAATGGAATTTTTATATCATTTTTGTTTGTTTGTCGTTGTGCCTTAGCACAGGTAGAAAAAGGTAAATGCCATTAGAAATGACATGAATGGAATAATCTCAAGAGCGAGTGTGATGTCAATGCACAAGATTGACTTATTTCTAATCTGTCGTTTTTCCAATAGGGTTTGATGCCAAAATTAACATATGCTAACAAATTACCAAAATGAGTATACGTCAGTATCATCTGAGTTATCCAATGGTTTTATAGCGTTTATTTAAACTAGGTGTATTGTCTACTCTGTTCCTACGTACAGTAGACTTGAATTGACACTGTGGAAGCTCGCGTAGGAATGGCAACAACTATACAACACAACTATGAATATTCTCCAGGACCATTTCGCGGCTACAGATGACTTTGATGATTCACACGCCCTGTACTCCCTGATAGCAGGCCATCAGACTAAGCTGTTCATCTCGCATGAGGTATTTTTGGGCATTTTTGATGTAAACTTGTGACAATTGACGTATTTCAATTGAGAAGCAGGGGTTTATCCTCTCTTTGGTGAAAATGTTGGGACCTAATTGGATTGAGTCCAAATTGTTAGTTTTGTGTGGTCAAACATTTTCCAGCCAATCGTCCAGCTACTTTTGTAGCGGCCTCGACGAGAGAGTGTGCAGATCAGAGAGACCCAGTTTGTCGCGGCTTTTTTGACTTTCAATGCTCTCTTGCTTTTGTAACTGGTTAATCGCAGAAAGTTGGCGCTAATGTTTCTGAGTACGTGTTTTGATATGTGTATTTGCAGCAAGACCCTGCCTGGCGAAATGCCATTCTCTCCAATACCGAGTCCCTTTTGGCATTACGCCATGTGTACGACGATGGACAGGATGACTACAAGATCATCATGCTGAGCAAGATGCATCTGGACATGCGGTGGGTGGGTGGCCGAGTGGATAGCTGTTTGCTGGTGCGCCACAGCTCCCGGGTTCGACTCCCCTCGGAGACGGTTGCTGTTAAGGGCGTCTTATCTAGGAGTAATGTATTAGATTTTGTTTCATTGGCCCGGAAAATCACGTATTCCGATTCGGTGGCAATTTTAGGATTGTTTTTGGGGGTGGCGGATTCAAATTTTTAGGCGTAGTGCTATAACTTATTTTTGTAATTCCAAGAGTACTTTGAAGAACCTGTAATATACCGAACTTTGACCCAGAAGTTTGAGATCATATTACTGTAGAGGGTGATAATTGCGTGAAACAGACTGTGTTTCACCCTAAATGATATGAGTATGATGCTGCTGTTTTAGGGTAATAAAGTTGAATCGCGAGTGTGTACGTGCCTTTTGGGCTGGTCAACAACAGGAGCTCATCTTTCTCAGGAATAGAAATCCGGAGAGAGGAAGTATCCAGAACGCCAGACAAGTTTTGAGGTATTTGCAGATTTTTTCCAGTTCTCACCATATCTTAAGTACTTAAGTTGTAGAAATAAACTGTAAAAACATATAAAAACTATACAAAAATCACGTTCTATCACAAACTCTAACGAGTTGGACTACAATGTAGAACTACCTATGGGTAAAACCGGTAACACGTCTCAACAAGGTTTAACTAGTCGATAAGTAAGAATTCGTTTTTCAATTTTCATATTTCGGGTCAAAAACGTTCAAACCGCAAACCCCCTTTCCCTATTGTTTCTGGCTGTTCAGTCAAGTGTGTCACAGTATGTATATTACCTGACTTTCGTAATCTACTTGCTATTTTCTTTGAAAAGTTGGACTACGAAAACCGGTAGTATATTAAATATAAGCATTGCATATACAATAAATGTGACTTTCGTCACCTACAGTTTCCTTCCAGGAATATGATAAATAGTTCGGATCATTCAATCAATCATTCGATCATTGAAAAGTTAAATCATCGAAGTTCAATAATTGAAAAGTTGGAATACGAAAACCGGTTGTATGTAAAATAGAATCAGTGTAAATATAATATTTCCAGAAACATGATAAATAGTTCTGCGGACCAGCCGGTTGGATATCCGATCTACGTGTCTCCCCTGACCACCTCCTACGTGGATACTCATGCTCAGATGAAGAGAGTCGTGGGAACACCGATCACAATTGAGGTGAGGATGTAGTTTGATCTTTGATCTTTGTACCCGATTATGTTAGTTTTTTGCTTTTTTCTTTCACACCTATCACAATTAGAGGTCCTGCTGTACTTTGGTGTCTGTATTTCGGTTCAATTTCAGTTTGTAGTCTGTCATCAGTATGGTGGTGACTATTCTACAGAAACGGACTCATTTTTACATTCAAATAGGTAAACGTTTATGATTTTGCATGAAAAACAATCAAATTCTTCCGATTCATAAATTTTGGACAATATTACACAAGATTGTTTTCAGGGCATCGGTTCGACGTGTCTGCGTGCATGGCGTTCTCTGTGCTGGTACCTGGGTCCCTCCACCAGTTCCTCGTTGAACCAGCCGGGTGGTTGTTCCCCACCTGGTCCCCATACGGTGGTTCCGTCGACGAGAGAACTAGCGAATACGGCGGAGGATAGGACCAGTCAGCTGTCCGGACAGGTTGGGCAGATTTAGTATTTATTTCTCGATTTGAAACCTCAAACAAGGAGAATTTTGCATCGATACGGCTTAAAACTTATTGGAAAAATGTAATATGACACCAAGTCGGTTAAAATGTGAGCACTGGTTGAGATAATTTCAGTTGAATGCGTCTTTTAAATTTAATCTGCAATCTAGATTTACTCTAGTACGGATGCATAAATGAGTCATGTACGGGATAATGCAGTTGGATTGTTTGGTAGATCACAGTTTGATATACTTGTCGAGTTTCAGGCGGAGTAGTCGATTGTTTGATAGATCAAAATTGCCTATTATAAAAGTTGTTTGTACTAGAAGTAAATTGAAAAGTCACGTAAAGTACATTTTAATGAGGCATCGTGCACTTTTTCATTTCACGTTTCTGAGTTATGCTGTGTTAAAAATGTTTCACATGACTGTGCAATCGACAAACAGTATATTTGACATTTAGGCGGAGCAGTCAGTTGTGCAAATGACCCCGGATGGCGGGGCTCGCGTTAGTTTGGCGAGAAAGGCGAGTGGAGAGAAAGAGACGCAGGTTGGCAGAAAGAAGACGGGACACACGGCTGGAAGCAGTGCTGGAGGCAAGACGGTGGGTTTCGGGTGAATTCTATTTAGTCGTCGCCAACGTCGAAAGGCGGGAGAGTACTGTATATCACACTTTCCGCTGTGTGCGCACACATGTCTCCGATCGCGAAGCATGTCCGTTATCTGGTCTAATAGCGCAGTGGTTAGCGGCCTGTTACGAATCTTTTGCTTGCAGGTTCGATTCCGGTGAGAGACAGAAATTTATTAAAATTCGCATGCACTATATCGGGTTTTTCGTTAACCTAAATTCTTCTTGATACCTTCTGGTTACCTGGGTGTGGTTCTCAATAGTCAAGAGAGTCTGGTCAGGAGAATCCAAATAATCGATAATCATAGTGTTGTTCTCAAATTGATTATATTGCAGGGCAGTATCGATCGTCCCATCTCCGAGGAGGGTCTAGATTCCGAGACCACCCAATGTGAAAAAGGGGTCGAGTGGGAGTCTGAAATGTGGATAGAGATAACTGACGTGGAACACGTGAGTCATCCAGTATAGTAAAATAGTCCAGATAATCACAAAAAATTCAAAAACTTCAAAACTTCAAAAAACAAAAAAAAACAATTTTTCGCTGCAAACAAGAAAATTTGCCTGCTGTTGATTGAAATTATTTTTTTAATCCAAAAACGAACTCCTTTTTGTGAAACAGTCAGACCTTACTGGTGTGTGTCCAAGAGGCGTTCTAGGAGAGGCCCGGAATAACTTCTGTGGTATTTATACTTTGATCTCTTTTGTATTGGTAGTTTGGTCACTGAATTTTAGCATTAAGTGGAGTACTTTCATGTATGTGCAGATCAAACATCGACCTATAACTCCTTAACTCAGATAACATCTATGGGTAGCTCTAGCAGAGGCCGGGCATATAGTCTTTTTCATTTTCACTGAGACTCCTACAGTAGGATTTCGAAACTTTCAAGCCGTTTCTCTCACTTACTTTTGATCGGTAAGCTTGAAAATTTTCGCACCTCGTTCTCGTTCTCACGTACAGTAAGTTAACGAGTGGATTTTTGATGAACTAAATTTTCAGCTTCATGAAAACCTTCGGAAAGTTTGCAAGGTTACTGTAGGAGTCTCAGTGGGAATGGTGTGAACTATAACTGTGTGTATCTCTGCTTCGTTGTATTTGTAGTTTGGTCACTGAATTATTAGTCATGATCCCCACCTATATCAGTATGTGATCGTCTGTTTTGACCGGTCGCATATCGCAAATTCGATTTTCATCTCTTTTAATAACATAATATACTTTGTGTTATTATTATTATCGAATTGATGTTTCAGGTATTCAAGTACTTGGATGAGCCTTTGAAATCAACCGGACAACCGTTGGTCGAATGGCCTTCGCTTGAAATTAGACGGGTACTGATTTGATTCATTCACATTAACATGAGATTTAGTGAAAATATCGACGCTAAAACCGAACGAAAGATTCGAACGCAGAGAGCGAAAATGTTATCAAAAAAGGGTTAGTTCACCAGAAAACCCGGTTAGTTGTAGAATTGGCGTAACATATTTCCCTACATTCTTACACGAAGTACATTTCCACCGTACTGGTGGGGGAATCAAGTGCACTAAAACGTGATTTCGCAGTCTCTTTCATGTAAACTTGTTGTGTTAAGTATTAAACTATCGTATTCACTTATTATTATTATTATTATTAGATGTTTCTTCTGTATTCAACTAAAACAATACTTAAACTTCATATTTGATTAACTCTTTTTGTTTAATTGCAGATGGCTTCGCACAAGTTGTGGTCGGTGCAGCCGAGCGTGGGAATGCGTGGTCACGTGGTATACACGTGGTACCCGAATCACCCCAACAGGAAGATGAGAAGCCACATCGGGAGCAAGATCTATCTGGTAAGACTATTTCTCCTAAACTACGGTATCTTGATCTATCTGGTTGGACTTTTATCATGGGTATTTGGAACTTACGTTAAATCTTAACCCCTACCCCCCCCCCCCCCCCCCCCCAATTTCTGCTTGATAATAAATTGCCAGAAATAAGTCACTAATTTCACGTGTTCACTGAAAAATAGTCGTCAGAAAGTTCGAGGGATTACTGTAGGACTCTACGGATAGGTGAAACGGAGTAATATAGGTTTTTTTCCTAAGCAATCCAATACGGTGTAGCTTGATCTATCGCGTTGAGTTGATTATGTAGTTTTTCGGTCGAATTTTTAATTTATGGTGCGTGCCGAGATCAAACTACAACTCGCCCATAGTTTATACTGTTTACAAATGTATACTAAGTAGTTGTTAATGTTTATTGGTTATTGTTAATTTGGTTCATACGGTCCCGTTTCAGGTGGCAGTAGCTGAGATGTGCGATATTCTGATTTCGATTGGAGAGCAGGGATGTCGTGAGATGACCATAAAAGAAGTCTCAAAACAGGAGAAGAAAGAGAAACGAGAAAATATGGTACGATTGAAGTTTATTCACTTTTTTATCTTCGCTATGGTAGAGCACATATTTAATTGAGTCTCTCTAGAAAAGCTGTGAATCGCGGAAGTGTGCCTATTTTTTGATGCTAATCCGTGAAGTTACTCAAACTACATCTATATGAGTTGAAAATTGATTCATTTTCGTAAAAATGACACACCTTACTGATGTGCACTGAACTTTCTGATTAGCATAATTTTTGAATTTTATGCTGTAGTGTTTTTAAAGTCTTTTTGAAACATTAAATCGAAAAAAGGTTATACACGCAGAATGAACTACATCTCTCAATCGCCCCTTGTACTAGGTCCTTCAGTTGAATACAGTGTTGAATAAACGTTGGTAACTGCAGACTGAATCGTCTTCTGAAGTGTACGACAGTGACTCCACGGGCGTCGTGGATTCAGAAGTCATTTCTACGGAAGAGATCACGAAATGAAGGAGATTCGGAATAATGTAGGACGCGTTTTGCTAGTCACGCTGTGTTCAGAATTCGAATCTTTGAGTGTTTTATAATTCCCGTGTTGCATTGTAGTGTTTTGTAACCAGCACGAAAGTTTTGTGATTTTCGGACATGTGATAAGAATTCCCATTAAAATGTCATGTTCGTATCGATTTTATATCAAGAAACCAGTCATCATAAATTTCATTTCAGTGTTGATCTATTTCATGCGTGTTATAGCCATATTCTCTTCATGTTTGTAAGTTTTGTACATTGTAAGGTTTAGTTTCCGTGTGATTGATTTTAGCGCATCTTAAAAAAACTCACATTAGCATTTTCATTTCCTAGCTGTTTTTCACTTTTCGTATTGATCTCTATATGTAGAAATGAGTTGTCTTTTGTTTAATGTAATAACTGCACCTATTACTGACAGAGTAGCATGTTACGTGTAATTTCAAAAATTGTGAATAAAGTATTTGTTTGATTTTGTTATCTGTATTGAAGAGCTTTATCAACAAAGTATCGAAGAGCTAGGTTTATAAGATACGGGAAACATTCGTGCGCGTTAATGTCGAGTTCGCGTTGTTACTGATATTTTGTAGTTCGTTGCAAGAATAAGGTTCAGATGTAGAAGAGGAATAATATACGGTATTTATCATTCAGGTGTTATTGAATATCTTGGTCTTAGGCTGTGGTTTCTACTTTTTCGGTGATACATATAGTTCACGTTTGATGCGTTACCGACAGGTAGAGATCGAACACCTTATAGACTCATCTATCAACGAACGTATCGCGCGAAGCGCTCTGCGTGAGTTGTCTTTGGTTTGGCCATTGCGGACTAGTTTTTTCCTTTTAATTAACAAAAATCTTCAAACATATTCTTTTTTTGAAAACTAAAAGGAGAGAACGTTAGAGAATCACAAATTGAACATTGTGTGAAAATTTCAGCCAAATCGGATTATTTTCGCCTGAGTTATGTTTCGTGTCGTTGTTGAAAAGTTCCGCCGTAATTCGTCCCTCGTCCCTCCTCCCCTCCTCCCTCCTCCCTCCTCCCTCACGGAATTCTGTCCGCATCGTAGTGGAAAAACTACTGAACCAATTTGGCTGAAATTTGAAACATCTATTCTATGGCAAAAGTTAGCTCGTCGCGCCAAGTATGAAATGTATATGTAATCTCTGGCGCCGGGCGCGGGCGCGGGCGCTAATAGGCGCCAAAACCACTATTGGAAAAACTACCGAACCGATTTAGCTGAAATTTGAAACATGAGTTATAATGCAAAAGTTAGCCCGTCGCGCCAAATATGAGATGAATACATCATCATTGGCGCCCGGCGCTGGCGCCAATAGGCGCCAAAAACGGCAAAACACTATTTATCATCAACTAAAATGTTGAACACTAATAGAAATTGAATAATTTGAAGGAAAGTGTGAAAGTCTTTTTCCAAAACTGAAATTGTTCTTCTGGCGCTCGAACCAGGCGCCAGATGGCGCCTAAACCCAAACTCACGACAGCGTCAATGGAATCGTCTGAAATTCGGTACACTAAATAACTATCACATGGCAAGTAAGATGCTCAATCTGAAAATCAAAAAAGTTCTGTTGGCATTGTGCGCTGGCGCCAATTGGCGCCAAAGTTGGAGATATTGAATATTCCAATGTGAAATAAAGATCCACAAATTCAAAATCGAATTTTATCGTCTGGCTCGGAACAGACGCCAAATGGCGCCAAAACAAAAACACACGAAACTGACAATTGAATAGTTTGAATATTGCTCCAATCAGTAATTGACACATGTAGTGTGTACTGGTAGCTCAAAAACCTAGAAAATTTCGTTTCGTTCTGACGCCAGACGCGTGTGTCAATTGACGCAGGAATGAAAAAAAGTTTCAACGAAGGTTTTTGATGTGGTATTGGAAATAATGGCTATATTGTAAGTGAGTTGGTGTCTCTAATTGTAGATTTGTCAATGGCGCCAATCCCCATCGCTTATCGCCGCTAAAAGCGGTGTACATGTCAATCGGAACGTTTAGCGTTTTTGTTCAGTTGTTGATAGTCACAGAGCCAGTAACCTGCGTTATATTACAACATCAGCAATTTTATGGTCTGCATTCGGCTTCGTGCACACACAAAACTGAGATTTCCATAATAATATAATGAGTTCACAAGATTCACTCTGTGAATAGGCAACATATGAAGTTGTAGGAGTACAACTAGCAAAAAAAGGACAATTAGTAAAAAGTGGGGGAACCAACAAATGTGTGAGTTGTGTTTGGTTCGACCTCGATATCAGCAAAAAGTGAACAATACGAATTGCTGTGATACTGTAGCAGAAGTATTCTGCAAAAATAGAACAATACAAATGTTGCACAATGGTTCACAACGCACGCATGTCGTCAAAGCACACATATAATACCCTTCGGCATTTTCTGGAATATCATGCGGGCTTCGTGAACCATTGTGCAACATTTGTATTGTTCTATTTTTGCAGAATACTTCTGCTACAGTATCACAGCAATTCGTATTGTTCACTTTTTGCTGATATCGAGGTCGAACCAAACACAACTCACACATTCCAAACACAACTCACACATCCCCCACTTTTTACTAATTGCAGAGCTAGCTTTAGATTTTGCGCAAAACATTCGTGCGCGTTACAGAGATGAAAGTGCTTATAGCGGGTGCTGTAAGGAAAATATAGGTATTGGATATTTGATTTGATCGATTCTGGCTGATTTATTCAGTTATTCACATGGAATCGTTGAAAAGTTTGAAAACATATGAGAACTAGACGCATTTGAATAATGTTTTTCCATAAAAACATTCGCTCAATCCAGTGGAGCTAAACCCGATAGATGAGCGTAGGGTAGGTTGTGATACAAACATTCCACTAATTTCATACAAGAAGGACGATTATGTGGTCCAGTCGCAACGGTTCAGTCATTTAAACTGCAATACATTTTTCAATTGCAGTTTAAAGGACCGTTGACACGAGATTGGTCCACTTCTTTAAAGACAGTGAGGCGAAACTAGGCTCATAAAATCAATTTGTGTTTTCCCTCCCAGTTGAGGCAAAAAACACGAATATGTGAACACTAATGTATACTCTACATTGCCCTCGTTTTCTGAATTTGTTGTTTTTTGGAACGGAATGTAAATAAACGATTAAACCAACGTAACGAAACCTGTAAACAATAATTAATGATGTGATGCGCCCACGATATAGATCTAAACTTTTAAGACTCCGAAGAACTCCGACAAGCTGTTTCTAACCGATTGTAGAGTAATCGTCTACGGAACCAGATAGATTTATCAATTTTTTAACATTCAAAATATGGACTGATTTGCCAACTCAAAAACTTGGGTACAAGTTAATTGTATTGTATTCAAAAGTTTCATCTTCATAACTTTGCACAACATCTAGTTAGTAGTATTCATGATGACGTTGTTAGTTGAAACATTGTTTTGAGTGGCATTTCTGTGTAAGGGAATCACTTTACTACTGTAAGTAGTGGGTCGACATAAAAATATACGTAGAAAACGTAGTTTGAAGTCCGGTTGTAGTAGTATATAGATAGGAAAACGCAAAGAGGAGTGCGAAAGATAGAGACAGTACACTATGCCTGAAAATACTAGTACAAATATCTGTACTTTGTGGCGTTCAAAGCAGAACGATTATGTAGACCAATCCCGTGTCAACGGTCCTTTAAACTGCAATTGAAGAATGTATTGCAGTTTAAAGGACTGAACGTTGCGATTGGACCACATAATCGTACTTCTTCAACTTCATCATATAGCACAGCAAACAACCTTATCGATTACGCAGTGCAGTATGTAGATCTAAGATACGCAGACTATCTGATGGCTGGAATGAGCCCAAATCAAGTTTACGGGCCTATAAGGCTTTGGTGTCTTGCTTAAAACCCTCAGATTATTGATTGAGCCGTCAGTTTTTTCTCAGTCTTACGATGTTAAAGAAGGACGATTACGTGGTCCAATCGCAACGGTTCAGTCCTTTAAACTGCAATACATTTTTCGGTTGCAGGTTAAAGGACTGTTGACACGGGATTGGTCCACATAATCGTCCTGCTTTAAGCCAGCACTTGAGTAATATATTATGGACTAGTGTTGCGTAACCTAAAACATCTCAGAAATCGATTCAATCGAGTTCGATAGTTATACTGTGCGTTTCTGCCCCCACGCAACCCAATCCTGATCCTATTTGAAATGAAAAAGTCAGCTTTGATCTCTTACGTAGAGTATTTATTTAGAGCAAATACAAACTGACAGTCTTCGCTTGGAGCTAATTGAATCACGCCTGATCTGTCTAATACTATCACAGTCATGGGAAGTAGAACGAAACACACTAACGCTCCAGTCGAGAACTTTCGAAGATGCTTTCGGTGAGATTGGCTCTGAAAAACAGGCAAAACCTGAATAGTAATTGTACACATTAAAGTTATGTGGACCAATCCCGTGTCATCGTTCCTTTGAACTGCAATTGAGAAATGTATTGCAGTTTAAAGGACTGAAGTGTTGAGATTGGTGAACATAATCGTGAACCGACACGAACCGAACCAAACTGATGAACATTGCGCATGTCGACCAATTTTATCATCATTCACTTGACTTGATTCGTTTCTCTTTCTTGGTTTAAATTTGGTTTGATTTTGGAACGAACCAACTGGTTCGGAAAGAGTCAGTTCGGAAGAAAATCAACTACAATTTGAATGGCCAAACATACGAAATATATAGTCGCCATTTTTCCCATGAAGACCAGCAACTGGGGTCGATTGTATGAGCGATGCGTGGCGAGCAATATTTGATGACCTGTCAACAGGCGAGATAGTGTGTAGATCAATGACACGTAGACTGGCTGGCCCCTCGCCAATCCCGCCCTCATAAAATTGATGGTACGGTGTCCACAACGGTTTGACAAATCCTATACTCACATGATTGATTCCGTTCGATACGAAATGCACGACAATGACCGAAGTAGTGTAGGTGCACCCGATGAGGATGTACAGTACAGTCTCGAAACCGTCACTGTATGGATCGAAACACATACTGTCCTTCACGACACGATTCTCCTCAAAGAGAGTTACTCCACGAATGAAAGCGAGAACCTGAACGGTGGTACGTGGCTGACACTATTTATGTTATACTCCGTTTCGTTATTATTTTCACGTTTCAAAAGTTGCACGTGGCACATTTTGCAACTCGTCATCTCGTGCATCGGAAAATTTCTAGATTTTCCGATTTTGCGCCTTGTACCAACATTTTGAGCTCAGCACTTTTATGCCTGTTTCATACTTTATACGTGCTCGAACCTGATTATCCGTCAAAAACTTACACCGGTTTTCTCTTCTACGAAAACTGTGATTATTGCTCTCTTTTTCGTGAATAGTATTAGATTCAGTGGCAAAAAAATTAAGATTGTTATGGTATTACCTAGTGTGGTTGTAGTTCGCTCTGGCTGTGCTAGAGTCAAAAATCAAATTTTTGGCGGACTTCGCTTCTCAAACTTTACTAGAAGTAAATTGAAAAGTCACGTGTGCACTTTGTGGCACGTTTCTGAGTTTTGCTGTGTTTAACTGTTTCATGTTTCACGTGACTGTAAAATGGATAAACAGTAAACAGGTACACATTGGTCATGCCTTTTAGTATCAGAACGATTCAGACTCACTAAGGCAAAAGACAGACCACATAATAACATGAAATATTTGTGTTTGTCTTTCCAAAAGCAGTGATACCAGGAAGGAAACTTCAGTGCTAGGAATCCCTCCAGGGACACCAGTGTGTTGAAGATTGGGTCCAGAATATCTGAAACACTTGGTTGCATTAGCAGAAGATGGGTACCGTATTGTAGCTGGAGATCGTTCACGGATAAAGTATATCGAACTAGTCACAGACCAAAACGAACAGCGTGGTTTTATAGAAGTGTGGTATTGATACTGTGGGATTAGAGTCTATTAGGGTTGTTAAGATCGAAATCGAAAGTCGATTAAAGTTGAAAATCGAATTTCGATCTCAAAGTCGAAAATCAAATTTCGCTAAAATCGAAAAATCGAAACGACATTGATGTTCGAGTTTCGAACTATATATCATACAAATCACTTTCAACCTCACATACCCTAAGAAAAATTTTGTGTGTGGTTATAACCACTGTAAAATAGTTAAAACTTTAATTCCTACTTTTTCGGTATAATCGAAATAGTCGAAAATCGACGTTTATAATTTTGATAAGAGTCGAAAACCGAAATAATCGGTTTTTTAGAACATACGCGAAATCGAATCGAAATTTCAAAATGGCTCAAAAGTCGAGAGTTGAAATGATCGGGTTTTCATAATCTATAACAACCCTAGATTATATAGATGGCGTTAGAATGCTCCTAATAACGAGTGACGAAGTTTTGCGTCATTTCAGTGTTTCAGTTTCACTATATTATGCTCAAACTAAGTATTGCTTCAGTAAGCATTCGCATTGTATGTAAAATCTGACTAACTGGATGCATACCAGACAGAAAAAGAGGCAAAACGAATGGGGTTGATATGAAACATTTGAGTGCTGTTGACGGTTGATAGATAGTCTCATTTTGCAAGGAGATAACTCTATAAAGTCCACACGAGACGATCGAATACGCCCTGAGCTGAAATCGACGTTTTGAGTTAAAACACCGCGCGGTTGTCGACATTCATTTTTTTGGTTTATCATTTGGTAATTCATTTGGCTATTCATTAACATATAACCGAACTTTTGCAATTTTCACATCGTAACTTCATTTATTCCATAGCAATGTATTTCTCACCATTTCGATTATTGACAAACAAGCGTACAACTTGAACTTTCGTCGGAATTCTGTGGATGACATGAAAACAACGAATGATACCAAGTTTGAACAGAAAACCGTAGTTCCCACAATAAAGTAAAACGTGTTCCTGATCTGCAGATCCAGCAGACCACCTATTTTCTGGAAAGACTCGGAATTGATGCGTTCAAATGTGAGACTTATTTCTTGAAACTAGCAACGAGAATAGAATGTCACTGAAAAAAAGTATCCCACCGCTTCGTCCCATCTCCTAGCTGTCCTGTTGAACATTTTGAATGAAAATATGACAGTATATTGAATAAGGGATTGAACGACTCCCTTTTCAAACTCCTGAGAAGCTAGTTATGGAATTTTCTGTAGTAAAGTGAGGACAGATAAAACTGCAACTGAGATTTGTTGAGATAATTTCAAGTTTCCGAACTTTCTGATTGCAGATTTTCAATTTGAAACAAAACTGCTACAATAACTGACAATCATTTCTGTCCAAACTGCCAAAGTTCAGCTTTATTATGAAAAGCAATACAACTTGTAATCGAACAGAGCCGATTCCGATAAACACAAAAATGAAAATTGAAAGACGAAAGAAGAAACCTTCTTCTTTTGGAAATAGTTGGTTGAATTAAATTGCGCTGGAAATGGGGTGTTTGAATTGTAAATTGCCGTGAAGGAATGTCAATCTGTGTTTCTAGAAAAAAACAAAAAAAAAATTCGTTTGCTTCAGTGGAATTTGCGCTTGATAAAAAGCTTCATTGTAGTTTGATCTTTGAACTCGATACACTCACGAACTCACAAATTTTGGCCAAAAAGCAACGGTATCGAACGGAGCGGGATTATGCAGTATAAAATGAATTAACTATACTCTATACGATCGGCTGAGAATAGTACGAGAGTATAATGACCAAAACAAGCAGGCAACGTAACTACTGACTATATGAGACCCTCGAATCATTCGAGTGCATAACCAACCCGCAACAAAAAACATTGTTTTCTTAAAGCAAATATCAGACTACTGACATGAATTCGGAAACAACTACTTGTATGACCGGCTACTGTTGCCAAAATGGAACTAAAATGAAAAAAAAATATAACAGGATCTTTAAACTGAAGTTATAGAAAAGTTGCGATTGGTCGTTTGAATTGACCAGCTTCCCGAGAATTCTTAACGCGTCTCTCAACGTCGAAATGTTTCTAGGTTTGACCTTGTCGTCATCAATCTAACTTCATCTCTTGTAGATCACTTTTTGCGCATGTAAGTAAATAAATGAGTAAAACTCTTCATGAACTCTAATATTGAGTTGTGAAGAACGTCTTTTATCAGTTCAACATGGAGTTCGGCGTAGGTAAGGTGGTGAGGTGTAAAGTACATGACCTGCAAACGTTAATAATAATGTTCACTCACAATTTGTCTAAGTCAACATTTTTACATGATGGTTTTCCCATTCCCAAAAGCTTTCGAATTGTAGAACAGAAAATTTCCACAGAACTTTTTCAAATTTTTCTCTCCTCTTTAAGGCTGTAACGTTTTTAATGCTATGTGCAGTACTTCTTATAGAATGTTTGACACATAAGGACAGTGCATGCATGCCTAATAAGGAATAATTAGCTTTCAACAAACTTTAAAGGTTTAATTCGGCTTAAACTTGAGTAATTCCAATATTTTGGCCATGAGACCAATGTATATCAATAGTTTGATATGTACAAACAAGAAATAACCATCATTTGTCTTTTTGGACAGAATAAGAGATATTTTTTACTGGTTCGCGCAATTGTCTAGGCTGAGCGAACAGTGCGCCCGCGTTGCAAGAACAGCTCCGCCCACTATTTACCAGCCCGCCGCGAGCATTGTTCTGGCTGCTATTTTCAAAGTTTTTGATTTATTTTTATTATTTACTCGTTTACTTTGTTCAATTTTCACCTGCTGTTTGTTTATCACTCTTCTGCTGATGATTATCATTATTTGAGTTGGTTTGACAACATTATGTGCTGTCAAAGCTGTGGTTTTCATTTTGTTTTCGATTATTGACTTTATAGATTTGACTTAACTGGAAAATGAATGAACGAGACAATTTCTAGACGTTGGACGCACGCTGATTCTGTTGTCCGTTATTCTGCCACGTATGTCGGCAGTCCACAAACACAGTCCGTCTTAGGTCGAAAGACGTTGAGAAAGCCGTGCAAAATATAGTTATTGATCGAGCTCAATGTTGAATGTTGTGGCGAATGCAATTCAGTATTATGATCAATAGTAACGCCCCAAATCTATCTCATTGCTCTATTGGAAGGCGAAGGCGACAGCATGGAAAAGATAACTATCGAGTGGGTGAGGTAGTAGTTCTATGAGTACGTGAACAAATGTAAAATAGAAAACATAGTATTGCGTGGCCTGTAAGGCATTATGGATTGTTATACTTTTGATTGTTATCCCCCCCCCCCCTCCCGAAAAAGGCACTGAACCATGACCAGTCTTTCGCCTTGACCTGCTAGAAAATGTGAACTGACAGTCTTCCGTTGGAGCTAATTGAATCGTCTCTCGTCTTTTCAACACCATTGTGATCACGGGAACTAGAACGACAATGACTGATGCTAAAGATGCAAACTGGCGAAGCTGCTTTCGGTGAGACTGGGTCCGAAAACGGAGGAAAGGTTAGTTCTCCGGACAGATAAGAAGAGATGAATGATTGGTTCAGTGACTTTTTGATCAAATGAATGGAGGTTTAAGAAAGTGAAGAGAACATTCAGGCATCCTGCTCAGCCTTATTTGTAGTGTGATCAGGATGCATGATTAACTAGCTCCATTTTAGTTGCAAATCAAACTACAACTCTTTGATCCAACATTCAATGGTGTCAACTTGGACTGGTGAAACTACAGATAAACACACTAACCTGTTTGATTTTGTTGGATAAAAAATGTACCACAATGACCGAAGTAGTGTAGGTGCAACCAACAAAAGTGTACTGTATCGTTTCAAACGTCATAGTGTATGTATCGGAACACATGCTGTCCTCCATAAAACGGTTCTCCACGAACAGAGTTATTCCACGAATAAAAACAAGCACCTGAACGCTACATTTCGTTTTGTTACCGTTTTCACGTTTCATACGTCACACGTCACATATTCTGCAAGTATAATTCAGTCCAGAAGTTCTTTGCGTTGCACGCTGTACGTTGAGATAGTTCCTATATGTAGCGCAAAGCTTTCAGAAGTGCCTGGTACCTAACGAGTGCCTGCCTCTACATACTATTTTTTTCGAATTTTGTTCGTCTGTTAGAAGGCTTAGGCTTAGCGGTAAGTCATGGTCCCTAGAGTAGCCCGTCGCACTTCAGGTGACGGACTCGTCCGTAGAATAGAGTTCGTCTCTGTTTTTTGTTTCAAATTTTTGCTTGTATTACGAAAAAGCTTGATGCGCGACTAGTACGATAATACAGAAAGAGAGTGCCGCGACCAATACGCAGTTAAGAATGACTCTCGTCGTATTACCAGCTGCATGCCCCACAAAATGAGATATACAGTTACCACCGCCTTTCTTCGAGCGAAGACTGTGAGTAAACATTGGTCATGCTTCTGACTCACGATGGCAAATGTGAGACCGAAAACTATCAAGAAATTCTTGTGTTTTTCCTTCCAAAAGCAATGGTACCAGAACGGAAACTTTAGTGCCAGGAATCCTTCCAGGGACAATAGTGTGTTAAAGGTTGGGTTAAGAATATCTGAAACATTTGACTGCGTTTGCATCAGAAAAATTACGGACTCGTAAATGAAAAACTTGACGGAATTAGTATATTTAAAACGTCACGGACTAAAACGAACATCGTTGTTTCTTTTACAGAATGTCGCAAGAGTCTCAGTAGAAAAGAAACATATAATTATTTTCTAGCAAGCAGTGGCATATGAGACGCGATGTAGATATAAGACCTGGCAAACTAAAAGATTTCGGAAAAGGCCATTTATTCTCCGCTTTTGGTCTTTTTTGTCGAAGATTGAACCGGAGGGTGGTATCGCTCAGAGAAAAGGTGAAAATTGAACGAAAGCCTTAGAAATTTCGAGGTTTTCGAACTTTCAACTGAAAATGTTGATTGCGTCCCAAATGTATCAAAAAACAGCAAAAAGTGCGGAGGTTGAACTCACGAAGTCAGAACTGCTGCCCCGGCAAGATAGCCGACGAACATCTGAGAACACAGATGTTTATCGAAAAATGTTGCAGGGCAAAAATTTCGCACTCGATGAAATTGCCTTGGCAGAAAATGAAACTACAATAACGAGAAAAACTAATTTTTAGAAAAACAAAAACTAATTTTGCATCTCTAGAGTTCACTTAAACCCTTTTTATTTTGCTACCTTTCTAAAAGAGACTGTTGCTCAAAAGTGTGTCTTCTAACCACGCTGATATTCATTTTTTTTGTTTGTCTATCGTCTTTGAATGGTTTCTTTTACATAAATACTTCATTCCGTAGCGTATTCCCATTAAAACACCTATTATCTATGAAACTAATTGTATTTGTGTCCACTCGTATTGAAAGGCCTGGCAACATTAGCTTTCACCCGGTCCAACACGTGAATCTCACGGTCGGATATGGGGGAAGCTCGGCTGTCTGATACCATGCCATGGGCGAGTGGGCGGAGCCAATGGGCACATGCCACAATGAGAGAGTATGCGAATGCGAGAGAGCGCCGACGCGAGACAGGTTCAATGCGCCATCGATTGATTTGACTCATTGGTTCATGACGCATACATGGCACACGGTTCAGCTTACAACATCTATTCAAATCATATCATTATCATATACCGTACAGTTCAGTCCGGTCGCGCCAAACTCGAACTTTTTGCCGTGGCAATTTCTCGGACAGTCGATCTTCTTGCAATGGAAATTTTCCTGATTTCAAGTCTAGCCCGGGAATTTTCCCCTAGTGATTTCAAGGATTTTGGAATGAATAATTGCTCTGGCGACTGTACAAGAAATAACAACCAACTAATTCATTCGAAAGTTACGTCAATTTTAGCTCAAATCAAAAAGTTTGCTGACTTCACCCTGGAAACTCGACAAAAATACCAAAAGCGGAGAATAAATGGCTTTTTCCGAAATCTTTTAGTTTGCCGGGTCCTATATCTTGTTGTTTTCACCAAAGACCGTTGCCTTATTTTATTTCAACAGGGATTGTTCATCCTTGTTACGGCATCATCAATTTTTGTGTACGAAACGCGACTAACTAGGTGCATACCACAAAGAAAGAGAGGCAAAACGAATGGAGTGAATATGAAACATTGAAATGCGGTAGATGGTCGAAAGATAGTCTCATTTTGCAAGGAGATAGCTCTGTAAAGTCCACACGAGATGATCGAGAGCGCCCTGAGCTGAAATGACCATTTTTAGTTAAATTCACGGTGCGTTTTTTGACAATGCACATTCTAGCTATGTATTTGGTTACATATTTGGTTATTTCGATTGAACATTAGATTATTTATCTGGTATAACATTTGGTTATTCATTTGGCCATTTGTTAACATAGTTCTCAAACTTTCTTGAGTTCCCTACTATACTATGTTTCTTTCACCTCTAGAAATTTCAGCAGGATAGATAATGTTAACAGATGAGCATTATCTGTAAATTTGTGTACTTAGTGAGAACGCGTAAGTGTTTTGTGAGCTACGCGAACTCCGTTTTATATTATATTTGGCTGTGTATTTCTAACCATTTCAACTACAAGCGTGTAACTTGAATTTCCGCCTGAATTCGGTTGACGACATGAAAACAATGAGTGAAATCAAGGTTGTAGAGGAAGTCAAACTTCCCACGACAAAGTAAAGTGTAACTCTGAACTGCAGTTGATATATTTTCTGAAAAGATTCGATTTGTAAATGTGAATACTATTTTCTCGAAATTAGCAATGAGATCAAAAACTTTCTAAAAAGGTAGCTCACCGCTTCGTCCCATCTCTCAAGTGTTCTGTTCAACATTTCTGTCGAAGATAAATTACAACAATCTAATGAATAACCAATGAACGAATCAGACTCTAGATATTTGATGTAGTTTGAGCTCCTGAGAAGGTTGTTATAGTATTTTTTTGAGGCCGTATGCATAAAATATTCTGGGCTGCGTTGGAATGTCTCATGCATACGGCCTCAAAAAATGATTTCCAGTGAGACCAACAAAAACGTGCTAAAAACGTGCTAAAAAACGGGATAACGTGCCAACAGAAACGGCTTTTCATCATGAACCCTAAAAGTTTCTCTGAGCGGCAGTTGGTGCTTGTTACACCTGAGTTAAAACTCTACAACTAAAACCGAGAGTTCATTTTGTTTTCGAGAACAATTTCACTTGGAACGAAATACATTTCCACCGCCAGGGAAGTTTTCTTGATTAATTTATCCGCAAAAAAATTAAAAAAGTGTCCAGATGTTTCCATTCATTGAGATCATTATTTTTCCGAATACGAAAACTTGAAACGCACTCAAAATTTTTGAGTATGGACAAGGCTATCTCAAACTTTCCGATTGCGAAGAAGTCTGGGATGGAAAGTGAAATATGCCTTTTCTCGTTTGCAATTAACTGGTTGAATTGAATTGCACTGAAAAAGAAATGAATGAATTGTAAATTGCCGAGAAGGAATTTCAATCTGTTTTTACATAAAAAAAAGAAATTCCCTCGTAATTGCGACTGAATCTTTATTGTACCATAGTGCTTCAGTCTCGATATCGAATCACAAACACTGAAAGGGTTAATACATTTTAATGATATGACCGACATGAACAGAAGAGCATCGTAATTAACGTAATGAAACAACTGACTATATATACCAACCGCGAATCATTTGACTACGTAACCAAACCGCCACAAATATTATCAATCCAAGCCAGAAATGTAAAGCAAAATCTGAGATTATTAAGTTTGAATTTAATTCTGAAAACAAGATATCGTGTTTGCCAAAATGAAGAAGAGAATTCCAACAAGATCTTCTTGTAAAAATAACCAAAAAACACATTAATATCAGTAACCGCAAAGTTGTGATAGGGGGTTTGATTCAATTTGCTAGGCAGTTGTACTTTGGTGCGTGATAGTGTTCTACAAGTTGTATCCTACTCGATAATCTTGAAAAGCGAACACTAAAAACACACCACCTACACAACAACTCAAAAACACATGAGTTTCCACCATAACGTGTCAGTTCAATATACGTGCATCGTACGAAGGAAATGAAGTATATCATAATCTGCGAGCTACTAGATGAATAAGTGTGAAATTTTCTTTGTTTCTATGTCAAAGCATTCATATATCAGGTTATTTTCTCCTTCTCTCGCTGATTTCCATTTCGTACCTAGCTTTCATATTGATAGGAGAATTCGCGACTTTCACTGAAGAATAAAGTTACACAATCGGAAATGTTATAGTATATAATATTAACATCTAAAACATAATTGAATTATAAAACACTTTTGATATTTAGATATTTTTATGGAAATGGTAATTGACTGTAACAAAGAGCTAATTATATAAGATACGAGACACATTCGACCGCGATATAGAGATACCAGAGTGTTTTATCGTGCAAAGTGTGCTATAGTTAACGCGCTTGAATTTGATTGATTTAGGTTATTTCATTCAATTATTTACATTAAAACATAAGGGGGTGTGAAACTCCATAAAAAGTTGACGTATTCGAGTATGGTTTTCTATGGAAACATTCGCTCGATTCAGTTTGAGCTAATCCCGAGAGATGAGAGTAATTATTGTCATGCAGTGATTTAGCGCAACCGAGTATTTCACTAGTTCTATTTAATACGTTGTCGTATCGTAAAACCGTTTCGTTTCTCAGTTGTTTTCCGTATTCAAGGATGAAAACTATGAGCCTAAAATAGGCTAAATCCAGGGAAATTCAGGAAAATTGAAATGGCTGGTTTAGAACCGAATTAGGCTGGTCGGCACCTATTTAAGGCTAGTCGGCACCTAATTTAGCCTGGTAGACACCTATTTTAGGTCTGTCGTCGCCTATTTCAGGCTTGTAGCCCCTATTTTGAGCTGGAATCAATCCATTTTGGGCTTGTAACACGCAAAATCATTTTTTTCGCGAATGCCTGAAATAGGTGGCCACAAGCCTAAAATAGGTCAATTCCAGCTCGAAATAGGGGCTACAGGCCTGAAATAGGTGTCGACAAGCCTAATTTGGTTCTAATCCAGCCATTTCTATTCAACTAAATTTCCCTGGATTCAGCCTATTTTAGTCTTGTAACTTTCACCTAAGTTAGATTATTATGTTAACCATTTCAGACCATTCTCAACCAATTTCATGCTGCATTATCCCGTTGTGTTGTGGTTGAATTCGAGATTGAAGAACAATAAAAATTCAATGGCTCTCTCCAGTGATTTGAACAAATTCGTGTCTGTTCTGTTAATCCAGATTGACATTCCTTCATGGCAATTTGCAATTTATGCTCCTCCCATCCGGCGCAATTTAATTCAACCAGATATTCTATAACAAAAGTAGGTTTGTTTTTCCCAGTTTCCAGTTATGCCCTTTCCTGCATTCTCATTGTTTGATTCTTCCAAACTCGAGAACTTCCAAACGGAGTTTTTTCGAGTTCAAACAAACTGAAAAAAAAATCGGAAAACTTTGAAAAGGTCAAGTTGAACTCGAAACTCGATCTAAAACTAGCTCAGTCTCAGTTGTAGTTTTACAAGCATGAACTTCTTAAGAGAAAAAAAGGCATATATTTCAGGACCACAAACTACATTGAATATATAAAAGCTGATACTATCCACTCTTGTTTAATTTTAATATTTTATTATTGTTCGGAAGTAATGTCTAACAGGACCTTTGAGAATAGGGACGAAGTGGTGGGATATTTTTTATCAGAAATGTTTTGCTCTCTGTCTCAGTTTTGAGAAACTAGTAACCCCCATCCCCTTTGGTTTGGGGGAAAAGACAACTGAAATAAGCTTCACAAGAAACAAACTGCAGACTACGTACATGTTATTACTGCAAACCCATATGTTTGTCCCCGTGGCCAAATAAATTGGAGTATGGCGTTTAAAGAAGGACGATTATGTGGTCCAATCGCAACGCTTCAGTCCTTTAAACCGCAATATATTTTTCAATTGCAGTTTAAAGGACCGATGTAACGGGATTGGTCCACATAATCGTCCTTCTTTAAGTATATGGGAGTAGAAAATGTAGCTCAAAACACATGCACAGCTGAATTGTCAAATTTCGCTTATGAAGAAAAAGGATCAATTTACAAAGCCAGAGGGCTAGAGCAATATTTGTTGTTTAAAATTGCTCATCCAAGAGTGGTCCCTTTTTGTACCATAATTTTTTTTTCACTTTAATTTACAGTTTACGTTTGCTCTTTCAACAGCAACTATAACTAACATACTATCGAATTTGCCCGCAATAAGTTTTATTTCTATCCGCAATTTGATAAATTTCAGACAACAAGTGATATGCAACTTAGAATCACATTTTATCATGTCGTGGGGACTATCGTGTTCTGTACCAACATGATGTCCTTTATTGTATTCAAGTCTTCGCCAGAATTTAGGCGGAAATTCAAACTGTACGCTTGTTTGTCGATAATCGAAATGGTAAGAAATACATTACCTTCTAAAAACAGAGCAAAATTAAGTCCCCACTGCCCACAAAATGGTTACAGGTTGGAGTTTGATACCCCAATATATAGCTTATGTCATGTCATTCAAATACTTGGAGGTGGAATAAAAAACGTCTTCGTGGGAAAGCCAAGAAAGTTTAGGAAATATGCTGATTTGTTGATATCAAGCCAAATTATGGCGGAATGGGGGCTCAATTATGCATTATCAGACCATGATTTTATTTTTTTTACATTTCACTAAACATTTTCATTTCAGCTCAGGGCGTTTTCGCTCGTCGCTTGTGGACTTTATAGAGCTACTTGTATGCAGAATGAGACTAACTGTCAATCATTAACCACATTCCAATGTTTCATATGGACCCCATTCATTCTGCCTTACTTTCTTTGTGGTATGCACCTAATTATTCGGATTTCATACACAAACAACAATGAACAATCGTGAAATAAATGTACAGTGACTGGTGGAACGGTACTAAAACAATACTCAGTATTAGCAAAGTTTAGCAATGAAACACTGTGAAGGTGCAGAACTGCATCACTCATGGTTAGGACATTTCAAAGGTAACCTATTAAATTTTCCTAAACGAAAAAAAAACCTATACGGTGAATACAACACTAACTGGCTACTGAGAATTTGTCAGCCTTACCTTACCCCTACCTACTAAGCCTATTGAATACAACACTACTACTACAGAACAACGCTGCTTGTTTCGGTCCGTGAACATTTACCATTCGGTGAATCGTCTGCTGTAAACGCAGTCAAATGTTTCAGACATTCTCGACCCAACCTTCAACACACTCTTGTCACTGGAAGGATTCCTAGCACTGAAATTTCCTTCCTGGTATCATTGCTTTTGGAAGGAAAAACATAAGAATTTCATGATAATCTTTGGTCTTTCATTTGTCATCATAGTGGGTAAAACAGGAACAACCTTGTTTGCTCGTCTTTCCTTCAACTACTGAGTGAAATATTCAGTGTTCACGGAGAACAAGCGGTATACTGTTTGTCAACTGAACCATCAAGTGGAGCTTGTTAAACACAGCAGAACTTAGAAACGTGCAATAACAGAGTGCACAATTCCTTCATAGAATGCACAATTAATCTGACTGTTTGATTTACGCTGAACTAGAGTAGGTAATGTGGCAGAAAATTGCTGTGCTTAAAGAATGACGATTATGTGCTCCAATCTTAACGCCTCAGTCCTTTAAACCGCAATATATTATTCAATTGCAGTTTAAAGGACTGACGCGCCGAGACTGGAGCACATAATCGTTTTTTTTAAGTGTTGGTGCAAGGCAGTGTGAGGCTGAGCATGTATGGATAGAGCATTGATCAAATCAATGATTCGAATGAATGCGATAATAGTAAATACAGGAGAAGAATCTTGAATTTTTCCGTTGCAAGAGATCACGAATTGCAGAATATGCCCATGTTAAAGAAGGACGATTACGTGCTCCAATCTCGGCGCGTCAGTCCTTTAAACTGCAATACATTTTTCAATTGCAGTTTAAAGGACTGACGCGCCGAGATTGGAGCACGTAATCGTCCTACTTTAAACGTGGCCATAATAACGATCGGAACATAACATGCTTAGTATCAGTCCCGTTCCTCCGTTCAGGCTGTCACTCTAATTCGTGGAGTAACTCTGTTCGTGGAAAATCGTCTGATGGAAGGCAATATGTGTGCCAATACATACAGTATGGCGTTTGAAACGATACAGTACACCTTTGTTGGTTGCACCCACACTATTTCGGTCATTGTGGTACATTTTGTATCCAACAAAATCAATCATGTCAGTATGTTTATGTGTGGTATTCCGATCCAATCAAATTTGTAGTCTGATTTGCAAGTGACTATTGGAATCTGGACCACGATCAGACTACAAATATGAGGAGGCAAGCCACCTATACCTGCTTTTTACTCACTCAAATAGTTCTGTTCAATTGATCAAGCGAAACAGAATTTACACAAAAAAATCTGTGAACCAACTTTCATCTGTGTTTCAGAGCCAATCTGCTCGGAAACAGCTTCGCCAGCTCGCCACTGTGGCGTCAGTGTTTCTTGTTCTAGTTCCCATGAGTATGATGCTATTAAACAGACGAGAGATTATTCAATTATCTCCAACCGCAGACTGTCAATTAATATAAAATATGTGCTCAGTGAAAACGGCCACTCTAAATCATTTCGACCCTGATTCAGAACGGTTTGGGTTTTCTCAGACGGTCAGGTCATCATAATTAGTTGAACACCTCAGAGAACTTGTAAGAGTTTTTTTGACAAGTTACTCTATCAAACCAAATAGTCCAAATACAGTCGAATACCTTAACGAAGTTAAGAGTTCGCCTCTGTAAACCTGTTTACTGATGCACGGATCGATGCGCGATATTGGTCATAGTTCGAAGTCCCTGGGGTGTCATCTCTCGAGAAGTTGATATGAGTTTCGCATGCAGAAGCTCGTGATATAGATTTTGCCATTCCCACCGGGACTTTGGCAGTGTGCCAATGAAATTTTGGATGAATATAATTCTTAGAAATAACAGGTTTTATGTGAAGAATTTTCACCCACATGCTGTGTTAAAGGTTATCTGCCGCTTAGAGAAACGTTTGGTGTTTTAAAAAACATTAACATGGTGAAAAGCCGCCTGGTAATTTATAATTCATCTCATGAGATTTATGAGGGACCATTATAATGTTAGTCAATTGCAGAGTCACGTGAAACATGTTAAACACGACAGAACTGAGAAACCTGCAATGACAAAGTGCACGATGTCTCATTAGAATGCTATATTTACGTGACTACTCAATTGACTTCTAGTATACCGCGCATGTGGTAGCTGATAAACGAGCGCGGTCACGCATTTTATAATCGACTTGGTTGTTCACGGTCTTTGTTGGTGAACTATACTACTTCCAGGCATCGTGTACTCCCTCTACCTCTTACACTCTTCCTTGAGATTTCCTATCTATATTCTGCTACGACCAGACTTCAAACTACGTTTTCTTCATATATTTTCATGTCGATGTACTACTAACAGTAGTATAGTGATTGCCCTACCCGCAAACGCAACTCAAAATAATGTTTCATAGGTTCAAGCAACAAATGCTTCACGAAAACTGATGCATAGATATTGTCTTAGACGAAAAAGTACCTACCCAGTGGTTTGAGAATGGGTTATAGTTTGTTTAGTTCCCAACTGGACTCGTATCCATCGAAAGTGTTGCATCCCTGCCACCTCTCGCGTTGCGTGTGCAGGGCGCCAGTTGGGCATTTTGCCAGATCAGGGCACAATCAATAATATTTCTAACAGCCAAATAAACGTTTAACCTACGCATACAATTATTCCTTAGTTATGATATATTTTCCCCTTCCAAAGAGATTGTGATATGATATTCTTTGCTAATCACAAATGTCAAGTTCACTTGAGTTTTCATTAAGAAATTCGGAAATTTTTTTCACACGTTGATTGCTCTACCATTCGAAACCTTCTGAGAATTCAGCTTTATGATGTTTGATTTTCTCAGTGATCTTTTCATCACAAATATTGCTCAGTTGTTTGCCCCAATAAGACAATTTATGTTTCTAGCACTCAGTTCATTTTCAAGCGTTTCAATTACAGGGTTCCGGCGCGACTGTATCGAGTTTATCGTAATTTGCTTGTTGATGCTTTTCAGGCTCTTAAAAAAGGACGATTTTGTGGTCCAATCCCAACGCTTCAGTCCTTTAAACTGCAATACATTTTCTATTGCAGTTTAAAGGACCGTTGACACGAGATTGGTCCACATAATCGTCCTTCTTTAAAACGGCAGATCTGCCGTAACGTCGCCACTGAAATGAACATCTATTTCACCTCGTGTTTGGTTCAAGAAAATCACCAATGTTTCAGTCACAGTTCCCATCGCTGTTTTGTTTTGGTAGAAAGTCAATTCGACCCGGTTTTGGCTGAGTTTCGATTCATTATTGTGATACAGTGTTTTAGCGCAACTCAGTGTTTCACTAGTTATATATGATATGTTCTCACGTTGTAAATCCGTTTTCTTCGATTATTGCGCGAATAGTAGAAAGTTCTGACTATTTGAAGGTTTCCCTAATGTTTGATGTAAATCTTATGATCTAATACGATTACAAGATATTAGCCTTTTCCGTGAAACATTTCGCTGACAATGTGTCTCATTTAGCAAAATGAACTGGATACAACTCGGCTGAGTGGTGACGATTAAGCTTAAACACATTGGGCGGATGTCTCTTATCAAAAACTGTATGAGTTGTTTTTCTCCAAACTTCCACAATGGTAGTATATTCTTAGAAACTACCCATTGTGACACTTCGAACTTTTTGTTGATGTTTAAACTTGAGTTATAGGTTTTAGCTTAATGCTTTTGAGCTTAATCGTCACCCACTTCTCGGCTTGCGCCAATGTTTACCCAAACAGGCTATTTGCCCGAATCCAAACGCAGCTACAAACCGGTCGAGTCGCTTTGGTAACGGAATGAAACGGTCCGATTGAAACTGAAAATAAAACCATTGAAGACAAAAAGATTCAAAGCATATTTTCTACTGGCTTTTTACTGGTTTTGATCCCAACAAATCGGTGGTAGCCGAGATTAACATTGTTGCCGTGCCGAGAATAACATGCCTAGCAACGAAAAACACAATATTTGTGAATGGAAGTCAAACATAATAAGTTCTGTTCTCAAACACCTTGAAATGACAAAACACAATTTTTAAAACCAAAATACTGTTTTAGAATCGAAAAGCCATATAGAACCATCAAATATTTGTGAACACAGTACTGTCAGTCTTGTGAAGTGCAAAGGTGTTCTGTTGTTGTCTGCGAATCCTTGATCTACTCGCTCTCTCATGCGCAGGTAGATAACCAAAGACCATTCGTTCTGCGTTAGGTGTTTTTGGTAGTTTTCTGTTTTTGTTGATTCATTAAAAGAGGAGGAAACGTCCTCAATAAGTATGCATTCTACTTATAGATTCGTCGAAACGGTAGGACAGTTTACTGTTGGTGAAATGTGGGAATGACCATACCTCATGCGGTTGGGAGAATGATCATAATCGGTTAGAAGAAGTGTTAGTTGGGCAGTGACAGAAGTTCGTTTTGGGATCAAATAACCATCAATTACAGTATTCTCACTGGATTTTCTCCATGAAATAACTGGAACTATAAAAGAAAGGAAGTGTTTTCTGTAAAGCTACCAGTGTATCTTTGATATTGGCTACGTTCTGTTCTGTATTCATTGAAAATATCTGCTAACAGCATCAAGGCATTGTGAAACTTGGTTAGAGAAGAACAATTATATATTTCTTAGTTTTTACTGTATACCACGCACGACAGGTTTTCTTATGAAGCACTGAAGCAAATGAGTTTTTTTTAATGAAAACACAGATTGACATTCCTTCACGGCAATTTACAATTCATACACCTCATATGCAGTGCAATTTGATCCAACCAGCTAATTTCAAACGAACAATGGCTTTTTTTATTCAGTTTTCATTCATGACTTCTTCGCAATCAGAATGTTTGTGATAGACTTGCCCAAACTCGAGAATTTCGAGTGCTTTTCGAGCTTTCGTATCCTGAAAAAATAATGATCTCAATGAATGAAAACATCTGAACATTTTTTTTCAATTTTTTGCGGATAAATTAATCAAGAAAACTCCCCTATTGGTGGAAATGTAGTTCGTTCTAAGTCATATTGTTCTGAAAACAAAACTAACTCTGTTTTTCAAAGTTTTTCTTATTCAAAAGTCGGGAGAGTTTGAAGAAGTCGAATTGAACTCGGAACTCTATCAACAACTATCTCCGTTTCTTCGATTATTGCGCGAATAGTAGAAAGTTCTGACTATTTGAAGGTTTCCCTAATGTTTGATGTAAATCTTATGATCTAATACGATTACAAGATATTAGCCTTTTCCGTGAAACATTTCGCTGACAATGTGTCTCATTTAGCAAAATGAACTGGATACAACTCGGCTGAGTGGTGACTATTAAGCTTAAACACATTGGGCGGATGTCTCTTATCAAAAACTGTATGAGTTGTTTTTCTCCAAACTTCCACAATGGTAGTATATTCTTAGAAACTACCCATTGTGACACTTCGAACTTTCTGTTGATGTTTAAACTTGAGTTATAGGTTTTAGCTTAATGCTTTTGAGCTTAATCGTCACCCACTTCTCGGCTTGCGCCAATGTTTACCCAAACAGGCTATTTGCCCGAATCCAAACGCAGCTACAAACCGGTCGAGTCGCTTTGGTAACGGAATGAAACGGTCCGATTGAAACTGAAAATAAAACCATTGAAGACAAAAAAGATTCAAAGCATATTTTCTACTGGCTTTTTACTGGTTTTGATCCCAACAAATCGGTGGTAGCCGAGATTAACATTGTTGCCGTGCCGAGAATAACATGCCTAGCAACGAAAAACACAATATTTGTGAATGGAAGTCAAACATAATAAGTTCTGTTCTCAAACACCCTTGAAATGACAAAACACATTTTTTTAAAACCAAAATACTGTTTTAGAATCGAAAAGCCATATAGAACCATCAAATATTTGTGAACACAGTACTGTCAGTCTTGTGAAGTGCAAAGGTGTTCTGTTGTTGTCTGCGTATCCTTGATCTACTCGCTCTCTCACGCAGGTAGATAACCAAAGACCATTCGTTCTGCGTTAGGTGTTTTTGGTAGTTTTCTGTTTTTGTTGATTCATTAAAAGAGGAGGAAACGTCCTCAATAAGTATGCATTCTACTTATAGATTCGTCGAAACGGTAGGACAGTTTACTGTTGGTGAAATGTGGGAATGACCATACCTCATGCGGTTGGGAGAATGATCATAATCGGTTAGAAGAAGTGTTAGTTGGGCAGTGACAGAAGTTCGTTTTGGGATCAAATAACCATCAATTACAGTATTCTCACTGGATTTTCTCCATGAAATAACTGGAACTATAAAAGAAAGGGAAGTGTTTTCTGTAAAGCTACCAGTGTATCTTTGATATTGGCTACGTTCTGTTCTGTATTCATTGAAAATATCTGCTAAACAGCATCAAGGCATTGTGAAACTTGGTTAGAGAAGAACAATTATATATTTCTTAGTTTTTACTGTATACCACGCACGACAGGTTTTCTTATGAAGCACTGAAGCAAATGAGTTTTTTTTAATGAAAACACAGATTGACATTCCTTCACGGCAATTTACAATTCATACACCTCATATGCAGTGCAATTTGATCCAACCAGCTAATTTCAAACGAACAATGGCTTTTTTTATTCAGTTTTCATTCATGACTTCTTCGCAATCAGAATGTTTGTGATAGACTTGCCCAAACTCGAGAATTTCGAGTGCTTTTCGAGCTTTCGTATCCTGAAAAAATAATGATCTCAATGAATGAAAACATCTGAACATTTTTTTTCAATTTTTTGCGGATAAATTAATCAAGAAAACTCCCCTATTGGTGGAAATGTAGTTCGTTCTAAGTCATATTGTTCTGAAAACAAAACTAACTCTGTTTTTCAAAGTTTTTCTTATTCAAAAGTCGGGAGAGTTTGAAGAAGTCGAATTGAACTCGGAACTCTATCAACAACTATCTCCGTCTAAGTCGACCTTTGATCTGTTCGCACGTTTACTACAGTACGCGCCATTTTCACTGTGACTTTGGAAACGTGCCAATTAAACTTCAACTGACTATACTTCACAGATTTCACAGATACGACCGATGTTTGAGAAGAATTTTCACTCACCTAATGTAACAAATATCAATTGCCGCTCAGAGAAACTTTCAGGGTTTTGGAAAACATTAACATGGTGAAAAATTGTCTGTAAGCTTTGTTGGCACGTGGTCGAAGTCTCACTGGAAATGATTGCATGGCCGTATGCATGAAACATTCCGACGCGGCCCAGGATGTTTCATGCATACGGTCTCAAAAAATCCTATGACTACCTTCTCAGGAGCTCAAACTACATCAAATATCTAAAGTCTGATTTTTTATTGCTTATTCACTATACTGTTATATTGTATATTCGACAGTAATGTTAAACAGAACAGTTGAAAAATGGGACGAAGCGGTAGGATACCTTTTTTCAGAAACATTTTGATATCATTGCTAATTTCGAAAAAATAGTATCCACATTTATACGCAACAATTCCAAATATTTTCAGAAAATAAGTGAACTGCAGTTCAGAGTTACACTTTACTTTGTCGTGGGAAGTTTGACTTCCTCTACAAACTTGATGTCACTCATTGTTTTCATGTCGTCAACAGAATTTAGGCGGAAATTCAAATTATACGCTTGTTTGTCAACAATTGAAATGGTAAGAAATACACAACCTCTCAAATATATTACAAAACGAAGTTGAAATAGTGGCACATGTTCACTAAGTATGCAAATATTCAGCTAACTGTCCTGCTGAAATTTCTGAAGATGAAATAAATTAGGTTACGGTAGACAAATCAAGAAAGTTTGGGAAATTCATTAACAAAATGCCAAATAAGTAACCAAATGTTATGCCAGATATGTAACTTAATGTTCAATCGCAATAACCAAATATATAAAAACAATGTATAGCCGGAGTGTGCATTGTTGAAAACCGCATAGTGTATTTAACTAAAAATGGTCATTTCAGCTTAGGGCGCTCTCGATCATCTCGTGTGGACTTTACAGAGTTATCTCATTACAAAATGAAACTATCTATCGACCATCTACCGCATCTCAATGTTTCATATAAGACGCTCCAATCTAAATGGTTTCCATTTTAGATAATTTCTTGGAAAACCTCAAAATATTGTGCATCATCAGACTTGTCCGATATTTTTTCTGAAATGTCCAATTCTTCTAATTCTTGTGTCGCTGTCATTCGGAGCGCAGAAAAAACTACCGAATATTTGTATGTTTCGAAATCCTCTACCACAATTATTTTCCTTTCAGAACATTATAACACACGTTTTCGCAGTTAAAAACAGTGTGAAAAAATGTGCCCAAAAAATTGTAGTGTGAAAAAATGTGCCCAAAAAATTGTAGTGTGAAAAATTGTGCCCAAAAAATTGAAGTGTGAAAAATTGTGCCCAAAAAATTGAAGTGTGAAAAATTGTGACACAATTTTTTGAGAGATCTGTGAAAACTGCAATTTTTTGTGACACACTTTTTTTCAATTTCCTGAATCGGGACACAGCGATTCGATCGTTTGATTTTTAGTTAAAACTTCAAATAAATGGGGACTACCCGATGTTCACACAGAAATAATTTTAAAAAGTGATAATTCTTCGATGGTTAAAAGTCTCATCCTAAAAATTCCATGAAATCACTAGGATTTCCTGATTTCCGAAACCATTTAGATTGGAGCGTCTTATATGCTATTCATGACTTCTATATTTAAAACGTAAAAATGTACTTATTGCTCCAAAACGAATGGCTACCGTAGTTCTGTCATTGGAGCGCCCTTTATTTATTCGCCCTTCAATCCACCGTTCAATTTGCTGCGTTTGTTTCTGCGGTTTCGCTCATTTTAATATTATGTATACTGTTAACTTATTCCCAGCTACCTGTTCAATTCTACCTATCTATAATTAGCCATTGTTTCTTTTTGTGTTCCTATACGTTTTTTTCCTTATTCCCTTCATATTATTTACAATGTCTTTTGATTCTGTCGATAACTATTTGACGGGCCGAACCACGTATGGCTCGGCCATGTCACCAGTAATCAATTGAACACAAAGCACAGTTTGAAGTATACCTCAGTTGTTTTACTGCAGCAGCGATGACACATCGAACAAGGAAAACTTCCCTCCTGAATGGAAGCAAAATGTGAGAAACAGAATGCGCGCACGTTTGACGGAACCTGAGTTCAAGAAGAAGTGAGTCTTTGTTAAACTTACAATATAGTGATTAGATGCGAATTTGAATCAGGCAGATTGCTTACAGTACACTATCGAGTAGTTCAGTTATCGAGTTGAGTTGTATAATATATAGTTAGTGTGTCCATGGTATGGTTGCGTTTAGGTAATATTTTTACTTTGGTTTTTAGGTGACATGGCCGAACCACGTATGGCTCGGCCATGTCACCAGTAATCAATTGAACACAAAGCACAGTTTGACATATACCTCTATTATTTTACTAGATTGGTTACAGTACACTAATAGACACCTAATCTCCCAGTTTTCTGTAATCTGGCAGATATGTAATGAGTTGGGATGTTTTCCTTGAACTATTATAAATCAGTTCAACCTTTGCAGGCAAAGATTGGAGAAATCCCTCGTGAGAAAGCGGAAATTAGAGGTAGCTAACATGCTTCTCAAATCTGAGGACAATCCACCACCGAGACCGATCAACCAATTTTGCGCTTTGCGCTTTTTCCGTGATTTAGAGATTTAGGTAGTATATCATGTTCAATTTGAAATTGATCTAGTTTTTTTTTTAGTTAGATTCGCCTATGGTGAACAGTTGCTCTTTCGCTATTATGTCGTTTTTATTTTCGTTTTGTATCCATGATGTTTGTATTGTTGTTTCTTGTTGTAATAAATTAGTGCAGAATACGCAAGTGTATGTTTCAAGCAATGTTCGATTCGTAATTACCTCATCCAGTCGAGACCGGAAAAGTGACAAGTATCGGCTGAGTGCCGGAAAACCGAACTGCGTATCGATGCCGACCAGATTTTATGTGTTTTCAGTGAAACGTGAAAATTCAAATCTGCCAGATTCTTGGGATCTGCCAGATTCCTAAAATCTCCCAGATTCGAATTTTCACGTTTCACTGAAAACACGTGAGCAGGTGGTCGCATACTTCGGTTCCGGTCTCCGATGGCCGCTAGACCGTTGATAAGTACACAAGTCGCAATGAAAGAATGAAATGTCTTATTAGCTGCTTTATAGTAGGCAATATAGCAGGCAATACAATATCCACGACAAAACATCAAAATTAACCATATGTATTTTTTCAACGGAACAACTCAACAAAAAAAATTATCAACCAACAACAACATTTTGACAGAAAAGAATCAAAATAGTCAGAAAACAACTCTCAGCATAGCCCAAATAGTAACAATCTAAAGAGTCAAACAACATATTCAATATATTCAATATAGTAACAATCTAGGCCAGGCTGCAGCCAGGCCTAGATTGTTCACTTTTCACTTCCGGGCTATATACAATCTCGGTGGGTCAGGTACGAAGTTATTGGTCTCACACCATTGTCGAGTCGCTTCGGCAATTTCCCTGAGAGCCTTTCTTTCGAGGACAACTGCCACATCTTCTCCCTCCACCACTGCAACAAGCGTATAAACTTTGAAGCGATACATGAAGAGTAAGGGGATCTACCCGATTCAACACTGAAGATTGCAATCTGATAAAATCTGGGAGATTGCAGTCTGGGAGAATCTGGGAGATTGCAACATGACAATCCATGAGTTCAAAATTTCGAGTTTTCGAGTTTTCGAGTTTTCGAGTTTTGGGAAATTTCGAGTTTTCGAGTTTTCGAGTTTTCGAGTTTTGGGAAATTTCGAGTTTTCGAGTTATCGAGTTCTCGAGTTTTGAAAAATTTCGAGTTTTCGAGTTTTCGAGTTTTGGGAAACTTCGAGTTTTCGAGTTTAGAGTTCGACTCAACTCGAAAATTTTCAAGTTTTTTCGAGTCGAGTCGAGTTTTGAGTGTTTTTGGACCCAAAAGAGACATTTTTCGAGTCCGAAATTTTGATTTTCGAGTTTTCGCGTTCAAAATTTCGAGTTTTCGAGTTTTCGAGTTTTCGAGTTTTGGGAAATTTCGAGTTTTCGAGTTTTCGAGTTTTAGACTTTTGGAAAATTTCGAGTTTTCGAGTTTTCGCGTTTTTGGAAAATTTCGAGTTTTCGAGTTTTCGAGTTTTCGAGTTTTGAGAAATTTCGAGTTTTCGAGTTTCGAGTTCGACTCAACTCGAAAATTTTTGAGTTTTTTCGAGTCGAGTCGAGTTTCGAGTTTGACTTTAACAACCCTAATCCATGTATACTAGCACTCATAGTCATAAGCGTTAGATTTAATTTGAAATTGTCAAATTATGCTAAACAGTGCCCACCTTTAATGTTCTGGATCATACGGAGAGCAGCGTATGACGCAAGGCTGCTGCTTTCGCTTGCGATCGAGTAGCTTTTCCGTACCGTTCTTTCCGAATGGCCTTCAAAAGCCGAAAGCAGAGAATTTAATCGATCCGCATCCACCTTCCCGAGTCCAATCGATGTCTCTGCGCGCACCATCGCTTCTCGCGTGTGGCATGCAGAAGTCCTGAATTCGTTAGTTCATTGACTATGGGAATGAGTTATAGGTGCATACGTACATCTCCGAGACTATACATTTATGTAATATCTGGAAAATCTGCCAGATACTTGACATCTGCCAGATACTAGAAATTACATTCGATTCGGCTACGGTGGCCGGGGCGAGATCGGAAAAGTCACAAGTACCGGCTGAGTGACGATTCACAACGGTATAGCGGCCGTCGGAGACCGGAACCGAAGTCTGCGACCACCTGCTCACGTGTTTTCAGTGAAACGTGAAAATTCGAATCTGGGAGATTTTAGGAATCTGGCAGATCCCAAGAATCTGGCAGATTTTCACGTTTCACTGAAAGCACGTGAAATCTGGTCGGCATCGATACGTAGTTCGGTTGCCCGGTTCCCGATGGCCAGTAGACCGTCACTCGGCCGGTACTTGTGACTTTTCCGTTCTCGCCCCGGCCACCGTAGCCGAATCGAGTATTGAGCTTGATATAATCATTTATGTAATATCTGAATAATCTGCCAGATACTGAACATCTGCCAGATACTAGAAATCTGTCAGATCGCCGATAAGTTAATTTCCAGTTATAAGGAGAGGAAAAAAGAAATTGGCAAGATGTGCAACTGGTGCGGAGCAACTCAGGGAGACGGAACACATGCACTAACCTCGCAAGGAACAATTTTCTGGTCCAGGGAGTCAGTTCCACGCCCTCGTCACCAACATGCGTTTCTTAGGGTGGAAACGGCCAATCTCTTGGGACTGACTTCACCATGATCTGGCCCGGATTCGCGTATTCTCCACCCTGAGTATTGCAGAACATCGCGGAACGATTAAGGTGGATGGCATTGACATATCTGAAAATCAGTAAAGCATTGTATTTTGTTTTGTTGTCATTGATGTTTTTTTTTCCAAAAACAGATATTACACATTACATCGGGATCTCAACGGATAGAATATGTGAATCACCTGTCGGTTTTCTTGAGCCAGTAGATATCAGAGGAGTCCAACACAAAGTACAGAGTAGCGCCCGTTTTGGACATATCCATTCGGAGAATGCCGTACTGCACCTCTCTACCAGATTTGTCCATGACCGAACGAAGGTTGGCTAGCATCTGAAAATTGACCCATGTTCGACTTTCAGAAATGTAAATCACCTGTACTTCAAGAAATGCCAACTATAACTCACCCGCAAGAACTCCTGTCGAGTCACTTTGGACAGCAGTTCGCATCGACTGGCATTCATTGTGACAATGCGTATCGCTACCGTACACATGATCTTTACGGCAGCATTCTGTAATATTTACATATTTAAATATACTGTTTGTACATACAAAATACGTCATGTTTTGAATCTGCCAGATTTTGGGGATCTGCCAGATTCAACACATCACAACACACGGTTGACAACAACGATTTGAGACTCCAAGCAGATTGCCACGGCATACTCACCATGCGAGCAGGTTTGCTGTATATGGTATTTCTCAACTTCTTGAACCACTTCTCCTTTTCTCTATCCCCACCGATCCACTCTTCGATGCGTTGTACCACATTTCCATATGGTGGGACCGATTCCTTGTTCTTTCTGGCCATTGTCAGGTTGACTGAAGTCTGAAACAACACAATCAGAACACCTTCGCACGTGTGGAAAAAAAAGTGAAACGTGAAAATTCGAATCTGCCAGATTCTTGGGATCTCTCAGATTCTTTGAAAATCTCCCAGATTCGAATTTTCACTTTTCTTTGAAAGCCGCTAGGGCTGACACTCGATTCGGCTACGGTGGCCGGGGCGAGACCGGAAAAGTACCGGCCGAGTGACGGTCTACTGGCCCCCGAGAAGCGGGTAACCGAACTGCGTATCGATGCCGACCAGATTTCTCGTGTTTTCAGTTAAACGTGTCGAATCTGTCAGATTCTTGGGATCTCCCAGATTATCTGAAAATCTCCCAGATCACGAAGTAAGTATCATCGGATTTAGAATACCTGCACGGCATCCTTTCGTGCGGCTTTGATCAGATCCAAATCATTTTGAGTTCCGCCAGTCAAGAGCAACAGTTTCTCCAAGCGAATGTGCATATCACGTGTTCCATTGACAGAAGCTCTGCCTCTGGTTGCCAACCACATGATAGCGTCCTGAAATTTAATACATTCGGGAATCGTAAACGAACACTCTTCGAGAGTTGGACTTCTCAGTTCGGAGAGAACTCTAAAAAAGGGCAAATACTACAATATAACACCACTGACATTGACATGTTCTTTTCGAAGTGCGCTGGGATCCACTTTCGCAATCCGACAAGCGTGATATAGTACATTCTGGATGAGATGTACTTGTTTCGTTCCACTAGTTGCCATACTTGCCGTCTGAAACACTTCACAATGAAGATTAAGCACGTTTGGTAAATGCTATAAGACAATATATTAATTGGCTCTGAGAACGAAATAAAATATGATACTACAATTGTGTGCAAAATACTCACTTTCCTTGCAAAGCCCACCGATTGGCGCTGCCACACTGTTGGATCATTCTCGGAATCGGACGTGGGAACAGGGATCCAGTCGGGTATGGAGTCCCGAGGGACCAGGAGGCGCTCTCGACGGAATGAGATGTGACGGGTAGCAACAATACTACACCAAGGAAACTGAAAAAAAGTATATATACAATCTGCCAGATTCAATTTTTCAGTTCTCACGTAAACCACATGAGAAATTGGTCGCATACTCGGTTCCCCAGTTAGTGGCCGGTAGATCATTCAACCGGTACTATCATGCTGTGTGGCGGCTGAGTAAATACATACCTCTGGGTAACATTCTTGGTCGTATGCCCTAACCGATGCCATGGCCGATGCAACGTTCGATCTCGGCGGGACAATCTTAATTCTCGTGACCTTGTCGATTACTGGGATCCTTTTTCCTTTGCCAAGAGTAACCGTATCGCGGCTGATTTCCGTGATTCGTCTGCAAATATAAGAATTTATAGTTTATTTGTGATTTTGAAAACAGGGCATAAAACTAACGTAACAATTCGGAAATGAAAAATCACTTACAGAGAGAACTCAGTCCAGGATTCTAGTGAGGTTGCAGTCAGATGGTTGTCACAACCGATCATAGTGTTCTGCTTGAACTTCTTGCAAACAGTGCAGTACACAGCGAAGGGGTCGGGGCTATTGGAAGATGGCCACCCGAACTGCTTCGTGAACTCGTCCTGTAACTCCAAACTACTACTCCAAACTACGTTTTCTTCATATATTTTCATGTCGATGTACTACTAACAGTAGTATAGTGATTGCCCTACCCGCAAACGCAACTCAAAATAATGTTTCATAGGTTCAAGCAACAAATGCTTCACGAAAACTGATGCATAGATATTGTCTTAGACGAAAAAGTACCTACCCAGTGGTTTGAGAATGGTTATAGTTTGTTTAGTTCCCAACTGGACTCGTATCCATCGAAAGTGTTGCATCCCTGCCACCTCTCGCGTTGCGTGTGCAGGGCGCCAGTTGGGCATTTTGCCAGATCAGGGCACAATCAATAATATTTCTAACAGCCAAATAAACGTTTAACCTACGCATACACCTCAGAGAACTTGTAAGAGTTTTTTTGACAAGTTACTCTATCAAACCAAATAGTCCAAATACAGTCGAATACCTTAACGAAGTTAAGAGTTCGCCTCTGTAAACCTGTTTACTGATGCACGGATCGATGCGCGATATTGGTCATAGTTCGAAGTCCCTGGGGTGTCATCTCTCGAGAAGTTGATATGAGTTTCGCATGCAGAAGCTCGTGATATAGATTTTGCCATTCCCACCGGGGCTTTGGCAGTGTGCCAATGAAATTTTGGATGAATATAATTCTTAGAAATAACAGGTTTTATGTGAAGAATTTTCACCCACATGCTGTGTTAAAGGTTATCTGCCGCTTAGAGAAACGTTTGGTGTTTTAAAAAACATTAACATGGTGAAAAGCCGCCTGGTAATTTATAATTCATCTCATGAGATTTATGAGGGACCATTATAATGTTAGTCAATTGCAGAGTCACGTGAAACATGTTAAACACGACAGAATTGAGAAACCTGCAATGACAAAGTGCACGATGTCTCATTAGAATGCTATATTTACGTGACTACTCAATTGACTTCTAGTATACCGCGCATGTGGTAGCTGATAAACGAGCGCGGTCACGCATTTTATAATCGACTTGGTTGTTCACGGTCTTTGTTGGTGAACTATACTACTTCCAGGCATCGTGTACTCCCTCTACCTCTTACACTCTTCCTTGAGATTTCCTATCTATATTCTGCTACGACCAGACTCCAAACTACGTTTTCTTCATATATTTTCATGTCGATGTACTACTAACAGTAGTATAGTGATTGCCCTACCCGCAAACGCAACTCAAAATAATGTTTCATAGGTTCAAGCAACAAATGCTTCACGAAAACTGATGCATAGATATTGTCTTAGACGAAAAAGTACCTACCCAGTGGTTTGAGAATGGGTTATAGTTTGTTTAGTTCCCAACTGGACTCGTATCCATCGAAAGTGTTGCATCCCTGCCACCTCTCGCGTTGCGTGTGCAGGGCGCCAGTTGGGCATTTTGCCAGATCAGGGCACAATCAATAATATTTCTAACAGCCAAATAAACGTTTAACCTACGCATACAATTATTCCTTAGTTATGATATATTTTCCCCTTCTAAAGAGATTGTGATATGATATTCTTTGCTAATCACAAATGTCAAGTTCACTTGAGTTTTCATTAAGAAATTCGGAAATTTCTCTACCATTCGAAACCTTCTGAGAATTCAGCTTTATGATGTTTGATTTTCTCAGTGATCTTTTCATCACAAATATTGCTCAGTTGTTTGCCCCAATAAGACAATTTATGTTTCTAGCACTCAGTTCATTTTCAAGCGTTTCAATTACAGGGTTCCGGCGCGACTGTATCGAGTTTATCGTAATTTGCTTGTTGATGCTTTTCAGGCTCTTAAAAAAGGACGATTTTGTGGTCCAATCCCAACGCTTCAGTCCTTTAAACTGCAATACATTTTCTATTGCAGTTTAAAGGACCGTTGACACGAGATTGGTCCACATAATCGTCCTTCTTTAAAACGGCAGATCTGCCGTAACGTCGCCACTGAAATGAACATCTATTTCACCTCGTGTTTGGTTCAAGAAAATCACCAATGTTTCAGTCACAGTTCCCATCGCTGTTTTGTTTTGGTAGAAAGTCAATTCGACCAGGTTTTGGCTGAGTTTCGATTTATTATTGTGATACAGTGTTTTAGCGCAACTCAGTGTTTCACTAGTTATATATGATATGTTCTCACGTTGTAAATCCGTTTTCTTCGATTATTGCGCGAATAGTAGAAAGTTCTGACTATTTGAAGGTTTCCCTAATGTTTGATGTAAATCTTATGATCTAATACGATTACAAGATATTAGCGGATGTCTCTTATCAAAAACTGTATGAGTTGTTTTTCTCCAAACTTCCACAATGGTAGTATATTCTTAGAAACTACCCATTGTGACACTTCGAACTTTTTGTTGATGTTTAAACTTGAGTTATAGGTTTTAGCTTAATGCTTTTGAGCTTAATCGTCACCCACTTCTCGGCTTGCGCCAATGTTTACCCAAACAGGCTATTTGCCCGAATCCAAACGCAGCTACAAACCGGTCGAGTCGCTTTGGTAACGGAATGAAACGGTCCGATTGAAACTGAAAATAAAACCATTGAAGACAAAAAAGATTCAAAGCATATTTTCTACTGGCTTTTTACTGGTTTTGATCCCAACAAATCGGTGGTAGCCGAGATTAACATTGTTGCCGTGCCGAGAATAACATGCCTAGCAACGAAAAACACAATATTTGTGAATGGAAGTCAAACATAATAAGTTCTGTTCTCAAACACCCTTGAAATGACAAAACACAATTTTTTAAAACCAAAATACTGTTTTAGAATCGAAAAGCCATATAGAACCATCAAATATTTGTGAACACAGTACTGTCAGTCTTGTGAAGTGCAAAGGTGTTCTGTTGTTGTCTGCGTATCCTTGATCTACTCGCTCTCTCACGCAGGTAGATAACCAAAGACCATTCGTTCTGCGTTAGGTGTTTTTGGTAGTTTTCTGTTTTTGTTGATTCATTAAAAGAGGAGGAAACGTCCTCAATAAGTATGCATTCTACTTATAGATTCGTCGAAACGGTAGGACAGTTTACTGTTGGTGAAATGTGGGAATGACCATACCTCATGCGGTTGGGAGAATGATCATAATCGGTTAGAAGAAGTGTTAGTTGGGCAGTGACAGAAGTTCGTTTTGGGATCAAATAACCATCAATTACAGTATTCTCACTGGATTTTCTCCATGAAATAACTGGAACTATAAAAGAAAGGGAAGTGTTTTCTGTAAAGCTACCAGTGTATCTTTGATATTGGCTACGTTCTGTTCTGTATTCATTGAAAATATCTGCTAAACAGCATCAAGGCATTGTGAAACTTGGTTAGAGAAGAACAATTATATATTTCTTAGTTTTTACTGTATACCACGCACGACAGGTTTTCTTATGAAGCACTGAAGCAAATGAGTTTTTTTTAATGAAAACACAGATTGACATTCCTTCACGGCAATTTACAATTCATACACCTCATATGCAGTGCAATTTGATCCAACCAGCTAATTTCAAACGAACAATGGCTTTTTTTATTCAGTTTTCATTCATGACTTCTTCGCAATCAGAATGTTTGTGATAGACTTGCCCAAACTCGAGAATTTCGAGTGCTTTTCGAGCTTTCGTATCCTGAAAAAATAATGATCTCAATGAATGAAAACATCTGAACATTTTTTTTCAATTTTTTGCGGATAAATTAATCAAGAAAACTCCCTTATTGGTGGAAATGTAGTTCGTTCTAAGTCATATTGTTCTGAAAACAAAACTAACTCTGTTTTTCAAAGTTTTTCTTATTCAAAAGTCGGGAGAGTTTGAAGAAGTCGAATTGAACTCGGAACTCTATCAACAACTATCTCCGTCTAAGTCGACCTTTGATCTGTTCGCACGTTTACTACAGTACGCGCCATTTTCACTGTGACTTTGGAAACGTGCCAATTAAACTTCAACTGACTATACTTCACAGATTTCACAGATACGACCGATGTTTGAGAAGAATTTTCACTCACCTAATGTAACAAATATCAATTGCCGCTCAGAGAAACTTTCAGGGTTTTGGAAAACATTAACATGGTGAAAAATTGTCTGTAAGCTTTGTTGGCACGTGGTCGAAGTCTCACTGGAAATGATTGTAACTATACAGAGGCCGTATGCATGAAACATTCCGACGCGGCCCAGGATGTTTCATGCATACGGCCTCAAAAATCCTATGACTACCTTCTCAGGAGCTCAAACTACATCAAATATCTAAAGTCAGATTTTTTATTGCTTATTCACTATACTGTTATGTTGTATATTCGACAGTAATGTTAAACAGAACAGTTGAAAAATGGGACGAAGCGGTAGGATACCTTTTTTCAGAAACATTTTGATATCATTGCTAATTTCGAAAAAATAGTATCCACATTTATACGCAACAATTCCAAATATTTTCAGAAAATAAGTGAACTGCAGTTCAGAGTTACACTTTACTTTGTCGTGGGAAGTTTGACTTCCTCTACAAACTTGATGTCACTCATTGTTTTCATGTCGTCAACAGAATTTAGGCGGAAATTCAAATTATACGCTTGTTTGTCAACAATTGAAATGGTAAGAAATACACAACCTCTCAAATATATTACAAAACAAAGTTGAAATAGTGGCACATGTTCACTAAGTATGCAAATATTCAGCTAACTGTCCTGCTGAAATTTCTGAAGATGAAATAAATTAGGTTACGGTAGACAAATCAAGAAAGTTTGGGAAATTCATTAACAAAATGCCAAATAAGTAACCAAATGTTATGCCAGATATGTAACTTAATGTTCAATCGCAATAACCAAATATATAAAAACAATGTATAGCCGGAGTGTGCATTGTTGAAAACCGCATAGTGTATTTAACTAAAAATGGTCATTTCAGCTTAGGGCGCTCTCGATCATCTCGTGTGGACTTTACAGAGTTATCTCATTACAAAATGAAACTATCTATCGACCATCTACCGCATCTCAATGTTTCATATAAGACGCTCCAATCTAAATGGTTTCCATTTTAGATAATTTCTTGGAAAACCTCAAAATATTGTGCATCATCAGACTTGTCCGATATTTTTTCTGAAATGTCCAATTCTTCTAATTCTTGTGTCGCTGTCATTCGGAGCGCAGAAAAAACTACCGAATATTTGTATGTTTCGAAATCCTCTACCACAATTATTTTCCTTTCAGAACATTATAACACACGTTTTCGCAGTTAAAAACAGTGTGAAAAAATGTGCCCAAAAAATTGTAGTGTGAAAAAATGTGCCCAAAAAATTGTAGTGTGAAAAATTGGGCCCAAAAAATTGAAGTGTGAAAAACTGTGCCGAAAAAATGGAAGTGTGAAAAATTGTGACACATTTGTTTCTCTAAAGAGAGGTACTTTGCACTTCGTATGTCTCTCGCGTGAAGGTGCTGTGATACTCTTTGACACAGCTCTCAATGATCCGTATCTTGTTATGGTTTCAAATCCTGCGAATCTGTCTCGGCTGTTCTTTCTCTGCGTCTCTTTCTCTAATTGGGCGATGCCCTCGATGCGCGCTCGTTTCCTGCGTCTCATTGCTCTAATCGCCAATACTAGATACGGCGCAGTCAGGGGGGTATGGAAGGAAACATTGGTATCGCGCGAGTGGTTCAGTAATAACCTCTCTCGCTGGAACATGTACAATATTTGGAAAAGTGAAAAAATGTACCCAAAAAATTGTAGTGTGAAAAATTGTGCCCAAAAAATTGAAGTGTGAAAAATTGTGCCCAAAAAATTGAAGTGTGAAAAATTGTGACACAATTTTTTGAGAGATCTGTGAAAACTGCAATTTTTGTGACACACTTTTTTTCAATTTCCTGAATCGGGACACAGCGATTCGATCGTTTGATTTTTAGTTAAAACTTCAAATAAATGGGGACTACCCGATGTTCACACAGAAATAATTTTAAAAAGTGATAATTCTTCGATGGTTAAAAGTCTCATCCTAAAAATTCCATGAAATCACTAGGATTTCCTGATTTCCGAAACCATTTAGATTGGAGCGTCTTATATGCTATTCATGACTTCTATATTTAAAACGTAAAAATGTACTTATTGCTCCAAAACGAATGGCTACCGTAGTTCTGTCATTGGAGCGCCCTTTATTTATTCGCCCTTCAATCCACCGTTCAATTTGCTGCGTTTGTTTCTGCGGTTTCGCTCATTTTAATATTATGTATACTGTTAACTTATTCCCAGCTACCTGTTCAATTCTACCTATCTATAATTAGCCATTGTTCCTTTTTGTGTTCCTATACGTTTTTTTCCTTATTCCCTTCATATTATTTACAATGTCTTTTGATTCTGTCGATAACTATTTGACGGGCCGAACCACGTATGGCTCGGCCATGTCACCAGTAATCAATTGAACACAAAGCACAGTTTGAAGTATACCTCAGTTGTTTTACTGCAGCAGCGATGACACATCGAACAAGGAAAACTTCCCTCCTGAATGGAAGCAAATGTGAGAAACAGAATGCGCGCACGTTTGACGGAACCTGAGTTCAAGAAGAAGTGAGTCTTTGTTAAACTTACAATATAGTGATTAGATGCGAATTTGAATCAGGCAGATTGCTTACAGTACACTATCGAGTAGTTCAGTTATCGAGTTGAGTTGTATAATATATAGTTAGTGTGTCCATGGTATGGTTGCGTTTAGGTAATATTTTTACTTTGGTTTTTAGGTGACATGGCCGAACCACGTATGGCTCGGCCATGTCACCAGTAATCAATTGAACACAAAGCACAGTTTGACATATACCTCTATTATTTTACTAGATTGGTTACAGTACACTAATAGACACCTAATCTCCCAGTTTTCTGTAATCTGGCAGATATGTAATGAGTTGGGATGTTTTCCTTGAACTATTATAAATCAGTTCAACCTTTGCAGGCAAAGATTGGAGAAATCCCTCGTGAGAAAGCGGAAATTAGAGGTAGCTAACATGCTTCTCAAATCTGAGGACAATCCACCACCGAGACCGATCAACCAATTTTGCGCTTTGCGCTTTTTCCGTGATTTAGAGATTTAGGTAGTATATCATGTTCAATTTGAAATTGATCTAGTTTTTTTTAGTTAGATTCGCCTATGGTGAACAGTTGCTCTTTCGCTATTATGTCGTTTTTATTTTCGTTTTGTATCCATGATGTTTGTATTGTTGTTTCTTGTTGTAATAAATTAGTGCAGAATACGCAAGTGTATGTTTCAAGCAATGTTCGATTCGTAATTACCTCATCCAGTCGAGACCGGAAAAGTGACAAGTATCGGCTGAGTGCCGGAAAACCGAACTGCGTATCGATGCCGACCAGATTTTATGTGTTTTCAGTGAAACGTGAAAATTCAAATCTGCCAGATTCTTGGGATCTGCCAGATTCCTAAAATCTCCCAGATTCGAATTTTCACGTTTCACTGAAAACACGTGAGCAGGTGGTCGCATACTTCGGTTCCGGTCTCCGACGGCCGCTAGACCGTTGATAAGTACACAAGTCGCAATGAAAGAATGAAATGTCTTATTAGCTGCTTTATAGTAGGCAATATAGCAGGCAATACAATATCCACGACAAAACATCAAAATTAACCATATGTATTTTTTCAACGGAACAACTCAACAAAAAAAATTATCAACCAACAACAACATTTTGACAGAAAAGAATCAAAATAGTCAGAAAACAACTCTCAGCATAGCCCAAATAGTAACAATCTAAAGAGTCAAACAACATATTCAATATATTCAATATAGTAACAATCTAGGCCAGGCTGCAGCCAGGCTGCAACACATTCACTTCCGGGCTATATACAATCTCGGTGGGTCAGGTACGAAGTTATTGGTCTCACACCATTGTCGAGTCGCTTCGGCAATTTCCCTGAGAGCCTTTCTTTCGAGGACAACTGCCACATCTTCTCCCTCCACCACTGCAACAAGCGTATAAACTTTGAAGCGATACATGAAGAGTAAGGGGATCTACCCGATTCAACACTGAAGATTGCAATCTGATAAAATCTGGGAGATTGCAGTCTGGGAGAATCTGGGAGATTGCAATCTGATAAAATCTGGGAGATTGCAGTCTGGGAGAATCTGGGAGATTGCAGTCTGGGAGAATCTGGGAGATTGCAATATGACAATCCATGTTAGGGTTGTTAATCGAGTTCAAAATTTCGAGTTTTCGAGTTTTCGAGTTTTCGAGTTTTGGGAAATTTCGAGTTTTCGAGTTTTCGAGTTTTCGAGTTTTGGGAAATTTCGAGTTTTCGAGTTATCGAGTTCTCGAGTTTTGAAAAATTTCGAGTTTTCGAGTTTTCGAGTTTTGGGAAACTTCGAGTTTTCGAGTTTAGAGTTCGACTCAACTCGAAAATTTTCAAGTTTTTTCGAGTCGAGTCGAGTTTTGAGTGTTTTTGGACCCAAAAGAGACATTTTTCGAGTCCGAAATTTTGATTTTCGAGTTTTCGCGTTCAAAATTTCGAGTTTTCGAGTTTTCGAGTTTTGGGAAATTTCGAGTTTTCGAGTTTTCGAGTTTTAGACTTTTGGAAAATTTCGAGTTTTCGAGTTTTCGAGTTTTCGCGTTTTTGGAAAATTTCGAGTTTTCGAGTTTTCGAGTTTTCGAGTTTTGAGAAATTTCGAGTTTTCGAGTTTCGAGTTCGACTCAACTCGAAAATTTTTGAGTTTTTTCGAGTCGAGTCGAGTTTCGAGTTTGACTTTAACAACCCTAATCCATGTATACTAGCACTCATAGTCATAAGCGTTAGATTTAATTTGAAATTGTCAAATTATGCTAAACAGTGCCCACCTTTAATGTTCTGGATCATACGGAGAGCAGCGTATGACGCAAGGCTGCTGCTTTCGCTTGCGATCGAGTAGCTTTTCCGTACCGTTCTATCCGAATGGCCTTCAAAAGCCGAAAGCAGAGAATTTAATCGATCCGCATCCACCTTCCCGAGTCCAATCGATGTCTCTGCGCGCACCATCGCTTCTCGCGTGTGGCATGCAGAAGTCCTGAATTCGTTAGTTCATTGACTATGGGAATGAGTTATAGGTGCATACGTACATCTCCGAGACTATACATTTATGTAATATCTGGAAAATCTGCCAGATACTTGACATCTGCCAGATACTAGAAATTACATTCGATTCGGCTACGGTGGCCGGGGCGAGATCGGAAAAGTCACAAGTACCGGCTGAGTGACGATTCACAACGGTATAGCGGCCGTCGGAGACCGGAACCGAAGTCTGCGACCACCTGCTCACGTGTTTTCAGTGAAACGTGAAAATTCGAATCTGGGAGATTTTAGGAATCTGGCAGATCCCAAGAATCTGGCAGATTTTCACGTTTCACTGAAAGCACGTGAAATCTGGTCGGCATCGATACGTAGTTCGGTTGCCCGGTTCCCGATGGCCAGTAGACCGTCACTCGGCCGGTACTTGTGACTTTTCCGTTCTCGCCCCGGCCACCGTAGCCGAATCGAGTATTGAGCTTGATATAATCATTTATGTAATATCTGAATAATCTGCCAGATACTGAACATCTGCCAGATACTAGAAATCTGTCAGATCGCCGATAAGTGAATTTCCAGTTATAAGGAGAGGAAAAAAGAAATTGGCAAGATGTGCAACTGGTGCGGAGCAACTCAGGGAGACGGAACACATGCACTAACTTCGCAAGGAACAATTTTCTGGTCCAGGGAGTCAGTTCCACGCCCTCGTCACCAACATGCGTTTCTTAGGGTGGAAACGGCCAATCTCTTGGGACTGACTCCACCATGATCTGGCCCGGATTCGCGTATTCTCCACCCTGAGTATTGCAGAACATCGCGGAACGATTAAGGTGGATGGCATTGACATATCTGAAAATCAGTAAAGCATTGTATTTTGTTTTGTTGTCATTGATGTTTTTTTTTCCAAAAACAGATATTACACATTACATCGGGATCTCAACGGATAGAATATGTGAATCACCTGTCGGTTTTCTTGAGCCAGTAGATATCAGAGGAGTCCAACACAAAGTACAGAGTAGCGCCCGTTTTGGACATATCCATTCGGAGAATGCCGTACTGCACCTCTCTACCAGATTTGTCCATGACCGAACGAAGGTTGGCTAGCATCTGAAAATTGACCCATGTTCGACTTTCAGAAATGTAAATCACCTGTACTTCAAGAAATGCCAACTATAACTCACCCGCAAGAACTCCTGTCGAGTCACTTTGGACAGCAGTTCGCATCGACTGGCATTCATTGTGACAATGCGTATCGCTACCGTACACATGATCTTTACGGCAGCATTCTGTAATATTTACATATTTAAATATACTGTTTGTACATACAAAATACGTCATGTTTTGAATCTGCCAGATTTTGGGGATCTGCCAGATTCAACACATCACAACACACGGTTGACAACAACGATTTGAGACTCCAAGCAGATTGCCACGGCATACTCACCATGCGAGCAGGTTTGCTGTATATGGTATTTCTCAACTTCTTGAACCACTTCTCCTTTTCTCTATCCCCACCGATCCACTCTTCGATGCGTTGTACCACATTTCCATATGGTGGGACCGATTCCTTGTTCTTTCTGGCCATTGTCAGGTTGACTGAAGTCTGAAACAACACAATCAGAACACCTTCGCACGTGTGGAAAAAAAAGTGAAACGTGAAAATTCGAATCTGCCAGATTCTTGGGATCTCCCAGATTCTCTGAAAATCTCCCAGATTCGAATTTTCACTTTTCTTTGAAAGCCGCTAGGGCTGACACTCGATTCGGCTACGGTGGCCGGGGCGAGACCGGAAAAGTAACGGCCGAGTGACGGTCTACTGGCCCCCGAGAAGCGGGTAACCGAACTGCGTATCGATGCCGACCAGATTTCTCGTGTTTTCAGTTAAACGTGTCGAATCTGTCAGATTCTTGGGATCTCCCAGATTATCTGAAAATCTCCCAGATCACGAAGTAAGTATCATCGGATTTAGAATACCTGCACGGCATCCTTTCGTGCGGCTTTGATCAGATCCAAATCATTTTGAGTTCCGCCAGTCGAGAGCAACAGTTTCTCCAAGCGAATGTGCATATCACGTGTTCCATTGACAGAAGCTCTGCCTCTGGTTGCCAACCACATGATAGCGTCCTGAAATTTAATACATTCGGGAATCGTAAACGAACACTCTTCGAGAGTTGGACTTCTCAGTTCGGAGAGAACTCTAAAAAAGGGCAAATACTACAATATAACACCACTGACATTGACATGTTCTTTTCGAAGTGCGCTGGGATCCACTTTCGCAATCCGACAAGCGTGATATAGTACATTCTGGATGAGATGTACTTGTTTCGTTCCACTAGTTGCCATACTTGCCGTCTGAAACACTTCACAATGAAGATTAAGCACGTTTGGTAAATGCTATAAGACAATATATTAATTGGCTCTGAGAACGAAATGAAATATGATACTACAATTGTGTGCAAAATACTCACTTTCCTTGCAAAGCCCACCGATTGGCGCTGCCACACTGTTGGATCATTCTCGGAATCGGACGTGGGAACAGGGATCCAGTCGGGTATGGAGTCCCGAGGGACCAGGAGGCGCTCTCGACGGAATGAGATGTGACGGGTAGCAACAATACTACACCAAGGAAACTGAAAAAAAGTATATATACAATCTGCCAGATTCAATTTTTCAGTTCTCACGTAAACCACATGAGAAATTGGTCGCATACTCGGTTCCCCAGTTAGTGGCCGGTAGATCATTCAACCGGTACTATCATGCTGTGTGGCGGCTGAGTAAATACATACCTCTGGGTAACATTCTTGGTCGTATGCCCTAACCGATGCCATGGCCGATGCAACGTTCGATCTCGGCGGGACAATCTTAATTCTCGTGACCTTGTCGATTACTGGGATCCTTTTTCCTTTGCCAAGAGTAACCGTATCGCGGCTGATTTCCGTGATTCGTCTGCAAATATAAGAATTTATAGTTTATTTGTGATTTTGAAAACAGGGCATAAAACTAACGTAACAATTCGGAAATGAAAAATCACTTACAGAGAGAACTCAGTCCAGGATTCTAGTGAGGTTGCAGTCAGATGGTTGTCACAACCGATCATAGTGTTCTGCTTGAACTTCTTGCAAACAGTGCAGTACACAGCGAAGGGGTCGGGGCTATTGGAAGATGGCCACCCGAACTGCTTCGTGAACTCGTCCTGTAAGTTGGTAAATAACATATTATTAAAACTTGGCAGATCAAAATATGTCTAATATCTGGGAGATCCAATCTGGCAGATTGATGTAAAATCTGGCAGATTTAAGTAATACGACTAAAGAGGCAGCATAAGTTGTATTAGAGTTACATTCATTATGATAAACTAAATTGGTTCCGATCACACTACATACCGGTCGGAATTTCCGCCTCCACTCATCAGCTTAGGCCCGACTTGACTTGTAAAAAAAACACCAACCTCATGAGCTTAGGCCCGACTTCACTTGTATAAAAAAAATACCAACCTCATCGACAGTGTCCACGGTTACCTCCATCGAAATGTCCTCCTGATTTACGTTATCAGCCACCAACAAGATTTCATTGGGCTCGTCCAAAACGCCGACCTCCTGAGAACGTATTATTAAAACTTCGCATCTGGCAGATTGATGGCAGACCTCCACTCATCAGCTTAAGCCCGACTTGACTTGTTAAAAAAATACCAACCTCCTGGGCAATGTTTGCTGTGTCCTTCATTCCATTTTCCTCCTGAGCAACAAGAACTTCCACGGTCACTTTGACATTGGCCTCGTCCAGACCTCCGACCTTCTGAGAACGTATTATTGAAACTTCGAATCTGTGAGAGTGATGTGAAATCTGGCAGATGTCAGTAGTACGACTAGAGGGGTAGCTTTTATATTAGAGTCGGATCGGTTTCGGTCACACTACATACTGTTAATATAGTAATACGACTAGATATGAATTGTCAGATCCCAAATATCATATTACATTATCCGAAATAATATTCATTTATCACGGGAACCGCATACCTCGTTCTCCTGGGATGACTCTTCGCTGGGGACCTCGAGGGCGAACTTGGAACAGCTGCATGTGAAATGGAACATCTTATCTGCGTCCCTAGCAGAAGATGTTTCACAATAGGAAACCAGCAACTGTTCCCCTGCAGCTATGTCCCTAACTGCGACAACGACCGGATACATTATATCCGCAAAGGGTTTGCGAAATTGAACATTCTTGTGAATATCACAGTGATTGACCATCGATGCGTATAAAGGCCAGCCGTCTGGAAAGTGGGAGGTCACATAAATTCGAGAGTTTGTATAACAAAATTGTGTATAACGGAACAATCGGTCCATCCAAACCGGAGAGATATCGGATGGACCGAACGTCACAAGTACCGGCCGAGTGACGATCCACAACGGTCTAGCGGCCGTCGGAGACTGGACCCGAAGTCTGCGACCACCTTCTCGCGTGTTTTCAGAGAAAAGTAAAAAATCGAATCTGGGAGATCTCAAGAATCTGGCAGATTCGAATTTTCACGTTTCACTGAAAACACGTGAAATCTGGTCGGCATCGATACGCAGTTTGGTTGCCCGGTTCCCGATGGCCAGTAGACCGTCACTCATCCGGTACTTGTCACTTTTCCGGTCTCGCCCGGCCACCGTAGCCGAATCGAGTGTCAGCCGTAGCGGCTTTGAGAATAGAGTCGGTCGAGTCGGAAACTAGAGATGCTCACAGCTTCAGCGGCACATCAGGCTTCCAGTCAGCACCCGAAGCGTTATCGACTGTTTCCGACCGGTTCCGGTCACACTACGTACCGTTTCCGACTCGACCGACTGTATTCTCAAAGCCGCTACGGCTGACACTCGATTCGGCTACGGTGGCCGGGGCGAGACCGGAAACGTCACAAGTACCGGCCGAGTGACGATTCACAACGGTCTAGCGGCCGTCGGAGACCGGAACCGAAGTCTGCGACCACCTGCTCACGTGTTTTCAGTGAAACGTGAAAATTCGAATCTGGGAGATTTTAGGAATCTGGCAGATCCCAAGAATCTGGCAGATTCGAATTTTCACGTTTCACTGAAAACAAGTGAAATCTGGTCGGCATCGATACGCAGTTTGGTTACCCGGATCCCGAGGGCCAGTAGAACGTCACTCAGCCGGTACTTGTCACTTTTCCGGTCTCGCCCGGCCACCGTAGCCGAATCGAGTGTCAGCCGTAGCGGCTTTGAGAATAGAGTCGGTCGAGTCGGAAACTAGAGATGCTCACAGCTTCAGCGGCACATCAGGCTTCCAGTCAGCACCCGGAGCGTTATCGACTGTTTTCGACCGGTTTCGGTCACACTACGTACCGTTTCCGACTCGACCGACTCTATTCTCAAAGCCGCTACGGCTGACACTCGATTCGGCTACGGTGGCCGGGGCGAGACCGGAAACGTCACAAGTACCGGCCGAGTGACGATTCACAACGGTCTAGCGGCCGTCGGAGACCGGAACCGAAGTCTGCGACCACCTGCTCACGTGTTTTCAGTGAAACGTGAAAATTCGAATCTGGGAGATTTTAGGAATCTGGCAGATTCGAATTTTCACGTTTCACTGAAAACACGTGAAATCTGGTCGGCATCGATACGCAGTTTGGTTACCCGGATCCCGAGGGCCAGTAGACCGTCACTCAGCCGGTACTTGTCACTTTTCCGGTCTCGCACGTTGGCCAAAAAACGTGAAAATTCGAATCTGGGAGATCCCAAGAATCTGGCAGATTCGAATTTTCACGTTTCACTGAAAACACGTGAAATCTGGTCAGCATCGATACGCAGTTTGGTTACCCGGATCTCGAGGGCCAGTAGACCGTCACTCAACCGGTACTTGTGACTTTTCCGGTCTCGCCCCGGCCACCGTAGCCGAATCGAGTGTCAGCCGTAGCGGCTTTGAGAATAGAGTCGGTCGAGTCGGAAACTAGAGATGCTCACAGCTTCAGCGGCACATCAGGCTTCCAGTCAGCACCCGGAGCGTTATCGACTGTTTCCGACCGGTTCCGGTCACACTACGTACCGTTTCCGACTCGATCGACTCTATTCTCAAAGCCGCTACGGCTGACACTCGATTCGGCTACGGTGGCCGGGCGAAACCGGAAAAGTCACAAGTACCGGCCGAGTGACGATTCACAACGGTCTAGCGGCCGTCGGAGACCGGAACCGAAGTCTGCGACCACCTGCTCACGTGTTTTCAGTGAAACGTGAAAATTCGAATCTGGGAGATTTTAGGAATCTGGCAGATTCGAATTTTCACGTTTCACTGAAAACACGTGAAATCTGGTCGGCATCGATACGCAGTTTGGTTACCCGGATCCCGAGGGCCAGTAGACCGTCACTCAGCCGGTACTTGTCACTTTTCCGGTCTCGCACGTTGGCCAAAAAACGTGAAAATTCGAATCTGGGAGATCCCAAGAATCTGGCAGATTCGAATTTTCACGTTTCACTGAAAACACGTGAAATCTGGTCAGCATCGATACGCAGTTTGGTTACCCGGATCTCGAGGGCCAGTAGACCGTCACTCAACCGGTACTTGTGACTTTTCCGGTCTCGCCCCGGCCACCGTAGCCGAATCGAGTGTCAGCCGTAGCGGCTTTGAGAATAGAGTCGGTCGAGTCGGAAACTAGAGATGCTCACAGCTTCAGCGGCACATCAGGCTTCCAGTCAGCACCCGGAGCGTTATCGACTGTTTCCGACCGGTTCCGGTCACACTACGTACCGTTTCCGACTCGATCGACTCTATTCTCAAAGCCGCTACGGCTGACACTCGATTCGGCTACGGTGGCCGGGCGAAACCGGAAAAGTCACAAGTACCGGCCGAGTGACGATTCACAACGGTCTAGCGGCCGTCGGAGACCGGAACCGAAGTCTGCGACCACCTGCTCACGTGTTTTCAGTGAAACGTGAAAATTCGAATCTGGGAGATTTTAGGAATCTGGGAGATCTCAAGAATCTGGCAGATTCGAATTTTCACGTTTCACTGAAAACACGTGAAATCTGGTCGGCATCGATACGCAGTTTGGTTTCCCGGTTCCCGATGGCCAGTAGACCGTCACTCAGCCGGTACTTGTCACTTTTCCGGTCTCGCCCCGGCCACCGTAGCCGAATCGAGTGTCAGCCGTAGCGGCTTTGAGAATAGAGTCGGTCGAGTCATTGCCTGCAAATACGTGTAGTTGACACAATCTGTCAAATTCTCGCAATCTGACACAAAATACGCCTACCCGATTTATCTACCTGATTTAATTACAATGAGACTTTAGTGAATACCTGAAAACAGGTCTATGTGACCACCTTATCACGTGTTTTCGGTGAGAACTGAAATGCTGCCAGAACTTACGAATCTGGCAGATCTGATAAATCTGCAGATCTCACCGAAAACACCTGAAAAGGTGATCACATACTGGTTTTTTTTTGATTTCACTCTTCAGCTTTAGACTGAAATGCATTATATCGTTATACACTAAAATTCATGGATGCACCAACCTCTATACGAGAGACAGTTCGAGGACCATTGACGTATCATGCCGAGCCCTCTTTGCAAGTAGATGCATATCCAGAACTGTACTATAAATGAAAACTGGTGAGAACCGATATAATTTCAGAGTCAAGAGTACTTTGAGCGTGAATTTTCCTTTGGGATTAGGCTGAGCTTAAACCAAAATAACAATTCAGTGCTTATTAGGCTGAGCATATACCTAAATAACAATTAAGTGCTTCAGCTCAAATAAACGGACAAATTTCCCCCCGAACCGAGCCGACCGAATTTATCATCGCCCTGTTTTGTATTGAATGAAAAACAACTGCGCCCAACAAAAAAACAACAACTGAAAAAAATAAACAAAATAATAAACGATCAAAAACAAACTGAGCAGTTTAAAGGGCGGAACAAATAAAGGGTGCTCCAATGACAAAACAACGGTGGCCAAAAAACGTGAAAATTCGAATCTGGGAGATCCCAAGAATCTGGCAGATTCGAATTTTCACGTTTCACTGAAAACACGTGAAATCTGGTCAGCATCGATACGCAGTTTGGTTACCCGGATCTCGAGGGCCAGTAGACCGTCACTCAACCGGTACTTGTGACTTTTCCGGTCTCGCCCCGGCCACCGTAGCCGAATCGAGTGTCAGCCGTAGCGGCTTTGAGAATAGAGTCGGTCGAGTCGGAAACTAGAGATGCTCACAGCTTCAGCGGCACATCAGGCTTCCAGTCAGCACCCGGAGCGTTATCGACTGTTTCCGACCGGTTGCGGTCACACTACGTACCGTTTCCGACTCGATCGACTCTATTCTCAAAGCCGCTACGGCTGACACTCGATTCGGCTACGGTGGCCGGGGCGAAACCGGAAAAGTCACAAGTACCGGCCGAGTGACGATTCACAACGGTCTAGCGGCCGTCGGAGACCGGAACCGAAGTCTGCGACCACCTGCTCACGTGTTTTCAGTGAAACGTGAAAATTCGAATCTGGGAGATTTTAGGAATCTGGGAGATCTCAAGAATCTGGCAGATTCGAATTTTCACGTTTCACTGAAAACACGTGAAATCTGGTCGGCATCGATACGCAGTTTGGTTGCCCGGTTCCCGATGGCCAGTAGACCGTCACTCAGCCGGTACTTGTCACTTTTCCGGTCTCGCCCCGGCCACCGTAGCCGAATCGAGTGTCAGCCGTAGCGGCTTTGAGAATAGAGTCGGTCGAGTCGGAAACGGTACGTAGTGTGACCGGAACCGGTCGGAAACAGTCGATAACGCTTTGGGTGCTAACTGGAAGCCTGATGTGCCGCTGAAGCTGTGAACATCTCTAGTTTCCGACTCGACCGACACTATTCTCAAAGCCGCTACGGCTGACACTCGATTCGGCTACGGTGGCCGGGGCGAGACCGGAAACGTCACAAGTACCGGCCGAGTGACGATTCACAACGGTCTAGCGGCCGTCGGAGACCGGAACCGAAGTCTGCGACCACCTGCTCGCGTGTTTTCAGAGAAAAGTAAAAAATCGAATCTGGGAGATCTCAAGAATCTGGCAGATTCGAATTTTCACGTTTCACTGAAAACACGTGAAATCTGGTCGGCATCGATACGCAGTTTGGTTTCCCGGTTCCCGATGGCCAGTAGACCGTCACTCAGCCGGTACTTGTCACTTTTCCGGTCTCGCCCCGGCCACCGTAGCCGAATCGAGTGTCAGCCGTAGCGGCTTTGAGAATAGAGTCGGTCGAGTCATTGCCTGCAAATACGTGTAGTTGACACAATCTGTCAAATTCTCGCAATCTGACACAAAATACGCCTACCCGATTTATCTACCTGATTTAATTACAATGAGACTTTAGTGAATACCTGAAAACAGGTCTATGTGACCACCTTATCACGTGTTTTCGGTGAGAACTGAAAATGCTGCCAGAACTTACGAATCTGGCAGATCTGATAAATCTGGCAGATCTCACCGAAAACACCTGAAAAGGTGATCACATACTGGTTTTTTTTTGATTTCACTCTTCAGCTTTAGACTGAAATGCATTATATCGTTATACACTAAAATTCATGGATGCACCAACCTCTATACGAGAGACAGTTCGAGGACCCATTGACGTATCATGCCGAGCCCTCTTTGCAAGTAGATGCATATCCAGAACTGTACTATAAATGAAAACTGGTGAGAAACCGATATAATTTCAGAGTCAAGAGTACTTTGAGCGTGAATTTTCCTTTGGGATTAGGCTGAGCTTAAACCAAAATAACAATTCAGTGCTTATTAGGCTGAGCATATACCTAAATAACAATTAAGTGCTTCAGCTCAAATAAACGGACAAATTTCCCCCCGAACCGAGCCGACCGAATTTATCATCGCCCTGTTTTGTATTGAATGAAAAACAACTGCGCCCAACAAAAAAACAACAACTGAAAAAAATAAACAAAATAATAAACGATCAAAAACAAACTGAGCAGTTTAAAGGGCGGAACAAATAAAGGGTGCTCCAATGACAAAACAACGGTGGCCAAAAAACGTGAAAATTCGAATCTGGGAGATCCC
>OZ038436.1:11941584-11962127 GCA_964036275.1 Litoditis marina
CTAGAAACATTCGGAATCATCTTTGTTGAATGTCACTTTAATAACAGAAAGAAAGACGAATTACGGGTTGGCAAGACCGCTTAGCCTTGTCTGAATAACTAGTTCAGATTTGTAGTTTGTTGCTTGAACTTCTAGAAACATTCGGAATCATCTTTGTTGAATGTCACTTTAATAACAGAAAGAAAGACGAATTACGGGTTGGCAAGACCGCTTAGCCTTGTCTGAATAACTAGTTCAGATTTGTAGTTTGTTGCTTGAACTGCTAGAAACATTCGGAATCATCATTGTTGAATGTCACTTTAATAACAGAAAGAAAGACGAATTACGGGTTGAACTTCTAGAAACATTCGGATCATCATTGTTGAATGTCACTTTAATAACAGAAAGAAAGACGAATTACGGGTTAACAAGACCGCTTAGCCTTGTCTGAATAACTAGTTCAGATTTGTAGTTTGTTGCTTGAACTTCTAGAAACATCGGAATCATCATTGTTGAATGTCACTTTAATAACAGAAAGAAAGACGAATTACGGGTTGACAAGACCGCTTAGCCTTGTCTGAATAACTAGTTCAGATTTGTAGTTTGTTGCTTGAACTTCTAGAAACATTCGGAATCATCTTTGTTGAATGTCACTTTAATAACAGAAAGAAAGACGAATTACGGGTTGACAAGACCGCTTAGCCTTGTCTGAATAACTAGTTCAGATTTGTAGTTTGTTGCTTGAACTTCTAGAAACATTCGGAATCATCATTGTTGAATGTCACTTTAATAACAGAAAGAAAGACGAATTACGGGTTGACAAGACTGCTTAGCCTTGTCTGAATAACTAGTTCAGATTTGTAGTTTGTTGCTTGAACTTCTAGAAACATTCGGAATCATCATGGTTGAATGTCACTTTAATAACAGAAAGAAAGACGAATTACGGGTTGACAAGACCGCTTAGCCTTGTCTGAATAACTAGTTCAGATTTGTAGGTATTGTTGCTTGAACTTCTAGAAACATTCGGAATCATCATTGTTGAATGTCACTTTAATAACAGAAAGAAAGACGAATTACGGGTTGACAAGACCGATTAGCCTTGTCTGAATAACTAGTTCAGATTTGTAGTTTGTTGCTTGAACTTCTAGAAACATTCGGAATCATCATTGTTGAATGTCACTTTAATAACAGAAAGAAAGACGAATTACGGGTTAACAAGACCGCTTAGCCTTGTCTGAATAACTAGTTCAGATTTGTAGTTTGTTGCTTGAACTTCTAGAAACATTCGGAATCATCATTGTTGAATGTCACTTTAATAACAGAAAGAAAGACGAATTACGGGTTGACAAGACCGCTTAGCCTTGTCTGAATAACTAGTTCAGATTTGTAGTTTGTTGCTTGAACTTCTAGAAACATCGGAATCATCATTGTTGAATGTCACTTCAATAACAGAAAGAAAGACGAATTACAGGTTGACAAGACCGCTTAGCCTTGTCTGAATAACTAGTTCAGATTTGTAGTTTGTTGCTTGAACTTCTAGAAACATTCGGAATCATCTTTGTTGAATGTCACTTTAATAACAGAAAGAAAGACGAATTACGGGTTGACAAGACCGCTTAGCCTTGTCTGAATAACTAGTTCAGATTTGTAGTTTGTTGCTTGAACTTCTAGAAACATTCGGAATCATCTTTTTTGAATGTCACTTTAATAACAGAAAGAAAGACGAATTACGGGTTAACAAGACCGCTTAGCCTTGTCTGAATAACTAGTTCAGATTTGTAGTTTGTTGCTTGAACTTCTAGAAACATTCGGAATCATCATTGTTGAATGTCACTTTAATAACAGAAAGAAAGACGAATTACGGGTTGACAAGACCGCTTAGCCTTGTCTGAATAACTAGTTCAGATTTGTAGTTTGTTGCTTGAACTTCTAGAAACATTCGGAATCATCTTTGTTGAATGTCACTTTAATAACAGAAAGAAAGACGAATTACGGGTTGACAAGACCGCTTAGCCTTGTCTGAATAACTAGTTCAGATTTGTAGTTTGTTGCTTGAACTTCTAGAAACATTCGGAATCATCTTTGTTTGAATGTCACTTTAATAACAGAAAGAAAGACGAATTACGGGTTGGCAAGACCGCTTAGCCTTGTCTGAATAACTAGTTCAGATTTGTAATTTGTTGCTTGAACTGCTAGAAACACTCGGAATCATCATTGTTGAATGTCACTTTAATAACAGAAAGAAAGACGAATACGGGTTGACAAGAGCGCTTAGCCTTGTCTGAATAACTAGTTCAGATTTGCAGTTTGTTGCTTGAACTTCTAGAAACATTCGGAATCATCTTTGTTGAATGTCACTTTAATAACAGAAAGAAAGACAAATTACGGGTTAACAAGACCGCTTAGCCTTGTCTGAATAACTAGTTCAGATTTGTAGTTTGTTGCTTGAACTTCTAGAACATTCGGAATCATCTTTTTTGAATGTCACTTTAATAACAGAAGGAAAGACGAATTACGGGTTGACAAGAGCGCTTAGCCTTGTCTGAATAACTAGTTCAGATTTGTAGTTTGTTGCTTGAACTGCTAGAAACATTCGGAATCATCATTGTTGAATGTCACTTTAATAACAGAAAGAAAGACAATATACGGGTTGACAAGAGCGCTTAGCCTTGTCTGAATAACTAGTTCAGATTTGTAGTTTGTTGCTTGAACTGCTAGAAACATTCGGAATCATCATTGTTGAATGTCACTTTAATAACAGAAAGAAAGACGAATTACGGGTTGACAAGAGCGCTTAGCCTTGTCTGAATAACTAGTTCAGATTTGTAGTTTGTTGCTTGAACTTCTAGAAACATTCGGATCATCTTTGTTTAATGTCACTTTAATAACAGAAAGAAAGACGAATTACGGGTTGACAAGACCGCTCAGCCTTGTCTGAATAACTAGTTCAGATTTGTACTTTGTTGCTTGAACTATGAAATGCAATTTGGTTCACATTTCTCTTTTTCGTCTCGAGTAGTCAGTTCATGCAACAAAAAACTATTTTCTTCACAATTCAGAAGCGAATGGTTCCCCAGTCAAACGAAAACAGCCAAACGAGAACGGCCAAACGAGTTTCGTCAGTCCTGTTACCAGACAGGTTTAACGAGTTTCTCAACAGGAAGCAGAAGTCCACGCAGATTTTCAGCGCGTTCACAGGAATACCGAGAGGAGTTCTGGTATAAAAAGCGATTACCGGCCATTCTTATCACACTTACTAACACTGGCACCTGCACATCCCCCTCCTCTCCCAATGAACCAAAGGAATCAGCGACTATTGGACGTGGAGGTAATTGACGGATCGGAGGCGCATCCCACCATACAGGATGTTGAGGTATATTTTATTTTTTTTATATGTCAGTTCACTTTGGCGAAAGTTTTGGTTTTCCATGTTTTAAGCTTGCGTTCATTAGCTCAGTAGATGCCTCTTTCTTTTTAGGTTTTAAGTTTCAGTTTAGGTCCGAGTGTTCTTATTGCTCTCTGAAGTGCATACACTCGATGAAATCAGTTCTACAAGTAACATCGTCTGCTTTTGATACTCCGATTGAAAGGGTCCGTGTCTGGTCACGTTCATTTGAGAATTGCTGTTTCGGTTGCATTTCACCCTGTCGCTTTGCTGAGCCAGATTGGTTCCACACTTCTATTTCCAGTTAACGCCTTTATTCCAAAATCACATGTTTACAGATCGCGGAGTTGAAGGCGAAGCTCGAACAACAGAGAACGGACCAGGTCAGTCAGCTCGAACGTCAGCTCGCGGAAAAGTCTAATGAGGCTGAAATAGCGAAAGAGGAGGTAAACAGTTTGTTGAATATTCATTTTCCCACCTTTTCTCATTCGAATCGTTCCAAAATATGAACTATTTTTTATGATTCTCTATATCTATGATTTTATCTATTTTATCTATTATCCATTATTATTATTTTATCTATTATTATTATTTTGTCTATTTTATGTAGTTCAATGGTTTATCTATGATTTATGAACTAAATGATATCCATGATTTTTGTAATCAAACCACGTGATAGAATTTTAATTGTATATGCTGTAGGTGGTTGATCGGGACCGTCTTCTGGTGCAGCTCAACATCGGGCAGCAACAGTTGCGAGAGAAGTTAGATGACGGAAAATCGAAACGGCGGCTCGCCGAGAAGCAAGTCGTCAACTATGAAACAAGATTGGCTCTCCGAAACGAGGAGGTGAGTTAACAATTCGTGCATTTGAATTCTCTTCTGTTTCGAGTTACTGAGCTGCTCATCTAGTTTGAGCATCTAGCGGTAGAGCTCTAGTTCAACGTTTGTTTGAGTCTGATTATTTAAAATTTGAGATAACTTGCGAACTAAGTTGTTATTGAGCATAAGCATGAGCATGAGTGAGTTTGTGAGCACGAGTAATCATTTCATGCTGTACAATTAATATACTTCAGATTGAGGGGTTGAACTCAAGGATCGTGCGAATGATGGTGGCTGCCCAGCGCGACTGATCTACCTCCGTACTCTTCACTCTACTTCTATCGAACCCGCTCTCCTCAACCGACCACTCGACTAAACCGACAAACTGACCCAATGAAATGTATGGAAAATATTTTGTTGTATTTTGTTGTCTAATTCAAATCAACAACATGAAAAGCAAATAAACCACAACAATCAACGCAGAGGCAAATAAACAACACGATACACGTGCAGAAAATTTATTTTAAAATCAGAGTTTATCAATTTTTTTTGGTGTGTCTGTTATAGCGGGTGCCAAGTTTTTAGAACTTTGGCTCTTGTCGGAATCAAACCTGCAAGCAAATAATCGGAAGCTGACCGCTAACCACTGGGCTACTAGAAGTGGGCGTGGCTTATCAAAAATCACACAATCGCCAATTTAGGGACTTGGTCGTGAAAACGGATACTTCGGTTTCATGTTCATTTCTGTACAGTAGGCATGTGTGAGCATGATTTATTACAAGAAAATATTCACATTGAAGAGAGTTCTGTCTGGCCAGGATTCTTCTTATCTTCTTCTTTTATACTTGATCCTGTGACGTGCGTTCTGTGCGTGGTTGAGTTCTCATAACATTCCTTGTCGCGGAATGTCTCATGAGTCAAGATAGTATGGAGATTGAGAGAGAAGGATAGAGAGAGAAAGTTGTACTCACGTACATACTGTACTTACGTACTTCTCCCACCTTTACCGCAAGACCGTCCCTGGTCGTAAAATATAGGTTGAAAATTGTCTTTTTTAGTGACAGGTTCGTAAATTTCCAAACTGAAACGCAATATTCTCACGCTTTCAGAGTTTAAATCACTAGAGTTCAAGCATATGCGTTGTAATGAAATGGAAAATGGAAAGCTAACAAATACGGAGGTGTAATTGTAAGGAAGAAAATCTTCTCATGAAATAAATGTAGCAAACATTGACCAACATTGAACATATGAAGCTTGTGCTATCACATTTGAATTTTCTAATAGAATTTGCACATTCTGGTTAATAACTATATTAATATGAACATGTGATAAGAAAATAATACTGCTTACATGAGTAGTTGATTTGAGAATTTAACACAAGAGACAATGGATTTTGTTCGAATAGGAGGAATAAAACATTCCAATGAAAGACAGTTACAAACAGACTGATATTGAAAATGGATTTTGTTTTAATGGGAGGAATAAAATATTCCAGGTGGGCCACATGAGATCAACCAGTTTCTCAATCAAAAATCCATTAAACTGTTTTATTTTATGGAAACAGAATCAGGCTTCTTATTCAAAAACATTTTTCAATTGAACAAAGTTGGGATTTTGATTTTTAAAAACATTTTTAAAGGGACCGTACCTCTATAATGTGCAATGTAGGTAATTTTTGAAAAATGAAAAAATCATTCATTCATGCTGTTTTGAGATGAGAGTTCATACCTAAAGTACAGAGGGTTCAGAAAACCACATTACTACGGAGCAAAACAGAAGCCAACATGATTTGGGTTACTGTAATACAGCAATTCTTAATCTATCACTACTTTGTAGTATTCATGATATTTACAAATCTTTCTCCACAGATTTCATATCGGTAATTTTGGCCATGTTTGAATATGGTTTTGTAATTTTATGGACATTTTGAAAATTTTGTACGTAGGTGAACTCGGCGGTGTATGTACGTGCGCGTGGTCGCGCCGCATTTTCGAGAACACGGAGCAAGACAGGAAGTTGACACCTATATGAATGGTTTTGGTTTTTTGATGTGAACAATATCGACTAATCAGCTCAAACCTCCAAATTAAAGAGGAACGGTCCCTTTAAATCCCAATGAAAAAAAACTTTATTTTTTTTTGCTTATAAACTATGTGTCTTCTCTGTCAAGGCACTTTCAGCGCAAGATTAACTTGGTAAACTGTGTAGTGTTGATAATTGCAACTAGTCTGTGCGTTTGTGTTTGATGTACGTTTGTGTTTCATGTGTTTGATGATGTAGTTTGTGGCATGATTCTATGCTCATGATTCGCTGATTCGCTGCTATAGATATTCAGATTTGTTTCTAATCATGTCACTTGTTCCTGGTTAGTTTTAGGAAAAATGTAGTCCACTGAGTGATTTAACTCTACCTCTACTTTACATCACTTTTGGGATGAACAGTGTTATTATCGAATAGTCAAAAAAAACAACCCTATCAAAGTATATCGTTCGTTGAGACTTGGTTAGAACGTAAAAGAAAGATAAAATTATGCTCTTGATATGTATAAGTCTCACGGAAATACATGGAACGAGATTCGGAAAAAACAATTCCACGATTCAGTACCGTATTTTTGTTGACACAAATCTGGTGTGAGATATAATAAACCCCACTAGGCTGTAGCGTATTAAATATTGAAATTTCTGCGGTGTTCCACTAGAGGCTTTCTCCAATAAGGAAATAATATCCAATAAACACGAGTATGAGATCAGCATGACAACATAGTTCGTATAGTGTAAACCCGAAGTGTACTTGATAAAAACGCAATGGAGTTGACTTGAATCATTTCTGCTAAGCTGGACAACAACTTCAAAAAAAAGCATGAAGACTGTTTTGTTTTATAATTTTATTTCATGCAAAATTTGGCATTAAATTTTACCATGTTTTTCGGGATACTAACAACTTTTCGTTCATCAACATGTTGAATTTTAATACTTGTAAACATATAGGAGGCCACTCAAACGAAGTTGTAGTTTGAGTTGCGTGCACATAAGCATTTTGCAATTACACCTGAAATGCCGCTGTGTCAAACTACAATAACAGCAAAAAAGATAACAGTTTCTGACAGCCGAACCTTCAGCGATACCTACAGGTTTTTTGGCTTGTGTCAAATGGTAATATGTTGTTGTTGCTATTTACGATAAATAATGAGAGAGAAAAGATCGAAACAAGAAAATTTACAATGTTCAGTGGATGAGCTCCGTATTCAAAACTCACAGAAGTTTTTTTTCAGTTGAATTTACCAGTTAACAATATTAATTTCAACTAGTTCGCGAATTCGAGTTTATCAGTTCCCGTTGTTACCAGTCCGCCAATTGAAGTTTACTACTTACCGTTCACCGTTTAAACTTCAAAAGTTTTCTACCCTAGGGCAATAATCCTGAAATTCACGGGTTCTGTTCAATCAAGTGACAGTTAAATACAAATTCAATAACGATCTTCAAAAACTGATCACAACCCGATGTTTCCTACGCAAAAAACGTCAACTGGTTTGCTTTTTGTCAATCCACAGAACTGCACCTAAAAAATTATGTCCTTATCTTTAGCTGTGTGTGTGGGTGTCATATTTCTGCTTTGGCCTAGCCCGACCCTAAATGGAGATAGCTACACGATGTATCGTGCATTGAAGTAGGGATGTTGAGATGTTAAGCGAATAGTTTTAGAGATTTTATATCATAAAAGCTGTTTCTAGAGATTCTGATATTTTTACGGTTCGTTAATCTTAATCGGTATTCCGTTAACATTCTCAGTTACCAAATTATCACTGAACTATGGATAACCTTTCCCTGGAACGGTTTCGATAGTTTGAGAATGAAAAGAGAAGTGAGAATGAAAAGAGAGATAGAAAAGGAAAATGAGAACATGGTTTTTGTATAGAAAAGTCTGAGCAAGTTCTTAGTTTCATTCAGAAAGTGGACATTCCATCAGATAGAAAACCATTATGTGAATCAGAAAAGATTCGAAATATATTAGTTCTGTGCAGACTATGTTGAACTTAGGTGTGTCTATTGTGCTGTGTAGATCAGTAGATCATACTCCATTTCGAGGTTGAAATAACAAACTTTTATCGTAAGTTGCTCCTTCTTGAACGAAATCCGAGTTTCGTTGGAGTTTTGGTTTCCAGACGGTTGAAACATGTTCAAAACCTATTGTGTTTCAGACAGGTTAAAAGAGGCGTTTTTAACAAGACAGGGAATCGAACCTTTCGAAAGTGACCAACGGAGTCAAGGAATTTGGAAAATTTCCTCCATCGAGACTCCTACAGTATGCTTATACTGTTTCAATCGTATTACTGCTTCTCTTCGGTTATTGAATGGTATTCCGGTGTTAAAGAGCGGTTTTGCACCACTTTTTCGGTTAAAAATTCTGCCAATTGGCGCCAATTCCTGCTAAATGGCGCCAATGTTTCTGTATGTCCCGCAGCGCTTTAGCCATGAGCGCTGTTTCCCATTCCGTTGGAGAATTACGCGACAAATCCCCCCCCCCCCGTTCTTTGTTTGAAGCCGAAAAACAACATGAAATAGTGATGAATTGATGTCCATTGAATATCCTAAGTTTTTTGACCTCAATTTGGACACCAAAGTGATTTTTTTTGTGTTTGACATATTACTTTACATTCTTACTTACACTAGACGTCAGAATATATTCAAATTAAGAGTATGCTCAAACAGCAGCCAGGTTTTAAGACAAAATTAGAGGGGGGGAGTTGTCCGCGCAGAGGGCGGAAATTGTCCGACCGCATTCGCGGCGGCGGGCGAGGGATTTATTGTCCTATAAACCCCCGCTTAGAACGCGCGCTGTATATTACAGATTCGCGTTTGGTCGGAACAGTTCAGGAACCGAACGGTTCGGCGAGACGCAGACGGTTAGAGAACAAAAATCGATTTGCATTGCCGCCATGCTGTTTCGAACAGTAATTTACTGTTTTGCAACGACGCTTGTTCTGAGCGTGCTCAGACAGGGCCCAGCCAATTGGCCAGCCAATTTTTTCAATTGCAGCCAATTAGCCGCTAAAATCGGGTGCATACCGTAATCCGAAGACGTTTTTTTGACCGTTTTTCTGCGTTTTTTCGGGTGGAATGAAGCCTACTGACTTATATTCAGTGTTCTGACAGTTGGGAAAAAATTCAGAAACTGGACGAAAGCCGAAAATTTCTCAATGATAACTTCCAATCGTGTTTTAGGATTTGCACGGTAACCATCTCTCTTGCTTCTTTCACAACGAATTAACATTTTTTGTCTGAATTGGATGTATTTCATTGTTTATAAGCGATGTAAATCCTTGAAAACACGAATCTGTGGTCATAACATCAAATTACGAATTCCGATTAGCCTCTTGTGGGTAACTCTGATCAATAGTTCCAATCTCTCTCAGTGGGTGAAATAGAGTTTCAGGAACATGCATTCATTGTTCTTCACGGTGATTCAAAACAGTTCAAAATGAAATAACGTCGAAAAATCGGGACTTCAGTGCTTGCAATCGTGCTTTCTTGAATTACAGCGAATAGCTTTTTTTGCCCTTTAAGCGAACAACTAGAGATGTTCAAGGTTTAAATTGAAGTCTGCAATCAAAGTAGCGATTTGGTTGTTGATAAATAGATTTTTAGATCAAAACGCTCGAATTTGAATTTTCGGGTTACGGTAGTTTCTAAATTCGCGGCTATAACTCCGGCCAATTAGCGCCAACTTTCTGAGTGGGAGCCGGCGCGGTGTGCTTTCTGGCTTTCCAGCATGCTTTACTTTGCTTTCTGCAAATTGGATGAAAACATTCCACCATATATATTATTACTATTTCCGTCCATCTATCTAATCTACAGACTTACTATGCTATTATAACAACTATTGTATTTTTGACCAGTCCGCGTCCGTCCATTATCGCCACTCTCCCATAATACCTCGCGTTCAATGTCAATCATACACACACCAGCCGACTTCATTCGAAAAAGTTTTTTTTTGAAAACTCGAGTCACGATATTTGGGGTCTTCAACAAATTTCGGTTTTCTTATCTTTTGCACTGATAAGGAGGCAGGAACTACAACGCAGTGCATAGAGTCTTGAAAAAAGGACATTCTGGAAAGAAAAGGAAAAACTGTGTTTTTAGATAGAAGTATAGGAAACTGAAAGTTTGGAAAAATCCGGAAACTCAAATACGTTTCATGTATCAAATTTTTCCTCAACTCTTACACCCTTAGTATCAGAAATATTCAAAGAAGTCATTTCATGTATCTAGGTTATTAGTGATTTTCGCATAACTGACATGGAACATAATGTGGAAATTTAATTTTCCGATTAAATTTTTCTCGCAGTTCTGAGCAAGTTACCTAAACCATACGTGGTCCAGCAGATTCTTCATGTTCTTTAGCCACAAACACAGCGAGAAAGGACCGAATTAGGGTTGTTAAAAAATAAACTCGAACTCGAAAAACTCGAAATAAACTCGAAACTCGAAAAACTCGAATTTTCTGAAACTCGAAAACTCGAAACTCGAAAAACTCGACTTTTTGAGATTGAAACTTGAAAAACTCGAATTTTCCACAAGAAAACTCGAAAAACTCGAAATTTCGAGTTCTGAGTTCAACTCGAAACTCGAAAAACTCGAAAATTTCCGAACTCGAAAAACTCGAAACTCGAAAAACTCGAAATTTTCAGAACTCGAAAAACTCGAAACTCGAAAAACTCGAAATATCGAAACTCGAAAAACTCGAACTCGAAAACTCGAATTTTCGGAAACTCGAAAACTCGAAACTCGAAAAACTCGAATTTTCGAAACTCGAAAAACTCGAAAATCGAAAACTCGAAATTTTCAACTCGATTACAACCCTAGACCGAATCCACCGTATACGTGTGTTCTTACCACCTGCTTTGAAAAGAGCGGCCTGGTCTAACAGATTTATCGGACTTGTCGAGATCAAACTACAACACATCCTCCTAGAAAACTACACTGTGGCTAAAAAAAAGATTCATGTACCTGATCCAAGAGGTTCTTGACGTTCTCGAGGACGGCTCTCATCTCCAGAAGTTGCACGTGGTTCTTTTCAACGTCGACGTATTCGTGTTGATCGAACGCAGTTCCTCGTCCAATTTCTCGAAGTTGGCCTGGATTTCAATACAATATTTCGTAAATGGAATCTGATTGAGTTATTAAAACAGATTGATGAATCACATATACGTAGACTCGATGAAACACTCACACGACCTTAAGCACATCAGAGAGGTTCGAATGCATCAGTTGGTATTATAACGTTGAGATTCACTTGTGAATAATAACTTTATATCACTTTAAATGTAGTTGTACCTATACTATCAAGGTATTCGTATTATAATTAACAAAGTTTTTATTAATAAGACCTGTTTGCAACAACTGAAAACAAACGCTTTTCGCTCGTTGACAACAAAACTAGTTTGGCGAATCAGGAGAAACAACTTGAGTTGGAGTTTAGAAAAACATTATGGTTATTATCAGTATCCCTTATTTCATTGTTAATTTGTTACAAAAAATCATGTCTTCTCAGTAAGAAGCACTAACTACAATTTGCATACTAGTTGGAAACGTCGTATGTGGTATGGGTTCGTTTGAACACCAGACAATTTTCACATCTGACGTGAGTATTATGCGTAAATCATAGAACTGTAATCGTAATTAAGTAACTCTTCTTTTGTAACAAGTTATTGTACGCGATCAAGTTCATTTCCGTATTATGTATATACCTCAATCTCTCCCATCTCACGGGGCTGTGGGGCCGGAATGTGCTGGTCCGTATCCGTGATATGGACCTCGTCTTTCTCGATCTCCTCCTCGATGAAACCTTGAAGTGATGTTAGTTTTTACATGGGTAGAAGGTTTTGAGTGAAGTATAATAACCAGAACGTTTGGAAACATTTGCTTCCTTTTCAACAAACTCGAGTGTTTTTTGGGAAATTGTATCAAAATGTTCATGCTCAGTTTCCCACTTTTGGTCAAGTTTCAATACCATGTTGATAGTGTTTCAAGTGATTTCGAAACAAAAATTGGCGCTTTTCCATTTGCTATATCGATTTTTTATAATTCAGTCTCCTTTAATGACTCACGAAGTTTGCGTTCCATTTCTTCACAACGACGCACCTCGTTGACGAACTTTTTCTGGTAGCTGTTCAGCTCCTCGTTCAACTGAATTAAGTTATAGAAAGTGTCTCACAAAATCAATAAATCGTTGAGTCTCAAGCCTATTTATCCTGTCAGTGAAACCTCGAAGTATTTTGATCTGTAAACTCTTCTCTGTCGATACGCTACTTTCCGATAGAACTGTGGTATCGGTTGTCGACAAGACCGCTTAGCCTCGTCCGAATAACTAGTTCAGATTTGTAGTTTGTTGCTTGAACTGCTAGAAACATTCGGAATCATCTTTGTTGAATGTCACTTTAATAACAGAAAGAAAGACGAATCACGGGTTGACAAGACCGCTTAGCCTTGTCTGAATAACTAGTTCAGATTTGTAGTTTGTTGCTTGAACTTCTAGAAACATTCGGAATCATCATTGTTGAATGTCACTTTAATAACAGAAAGAAAGACGAATTACGGGTTGACAAGACTGCTTAGCCTCGTCCGAATAACTAGTTCAGATTTGTAGTTTGTTGCTTGAACTTCTAGAAACATTCGGAATCATCATTGTTGAATGTCACTTTAATAACAGAAAGAAAGACGAATTACGGGTTGACAAGACTGCTTAGCCTTGTCTGAATAACTAGTTCAGATTTGTAGTTTGTTGCTTGAACTTCTAGAAACATTCGGAATCATCATTGTTGAATGTCACTTTAATAACAGAAAGAAAGACGAATTACGGGTTGACAAGACCGCTTAGCCTTGTCTGAATAACTAGTTCAGATTTGTAGTTTGTTGCTTGAACTTCTAGAAACATTCGGAATCATCTTTGTTGAATGTCACTTTAATAACAGAAAGAAAGACGAATTACGGGTTGACAAGACCGCTCAGCCTTGTCTGAATAACTAGTTCAGATTTGTACTTTGTTGCTTGAACTTCTAGAAACATTCGGAATCATCATTGTTGAATGTCACTTTAATAACAGAAAGAAAGACGAATTACGGGTTAACAAGACCGCTAAGCCTTGTCTGAATAACTAGTTCAGATTTGTAGTTTGTTGCTTGAACTTCTAGAAACATTCGGAATCATCATTGTTGAATGTCACTCTAATAACAGAAAGAAAGACGAATTACGGGTTGACAATACCGCTTAGCCTTGTCTGAATAACTAGTTCAGATTTGTAGTTTGTTGCTTGAACTTCTAGAAACATTCGGAATCATCATTGTTGAATGTCACTTTGTTATAGAGACTGGTTGTTTCTAAGTGCGCCCCAATGCGAATGATGACAGAAAGGTGTATGAAAAAGTGTATGACGGCTAAAAAGGCGATTTGCTCCCATTTTCTTGTCTCTTTTTGCTAGTTTCTTGCTAGTTTCGTGTTGACATTGTGTGTTCTCGAGTTTCTCTTTTGGAGTAATCGAGTGTATTCGAGTTGTTATAAGTTGGTTATACGTTGTTATTCGTGGACTCTTGTTTTCCCTCGGGAGACAGTAGTCAATTGTTTTGTTACTGTGTTAAGTTTCTCTTTTGAAGTGAATCTTGTTTGTTTCTTGTATTCGAGTTGGGTTTCGGTATCAGAGTGTTTGGTCACCAATATTATCTGTGCTAGTGTGTGTTGGGTTTCGAAGGAGAGAACGGGGACGTGGATCGTACCCGAGATAGTCCGTATTCATAGTGCGGGTGCTTATATTGCCTACGTTTCTATAAAATCACAGGGACCGTAATATAAACCCTCACACTATGAGTTGGCAAGGTGAACAACTTTAATAACAGAAAGAAAGACGAATTACGGGTTGACAAGACCGCTTAGCCTTGTCTGAATAACTAGTTCAGATTTGTAGTTTGTTGCTTGAACTTCTAGAAACATTCGGAATCATCTTTGTTGAATGTCACTTTAATAACAGAAAGAAAGACGAATTACGGGTTGACAAGACCGATTAGCCTTGTCTGAATAACTAGTTCAGATTTGTAGTTTGTTGCTTGAACTTCTAGAAACATTCGGAATCATCTTTGTTGAATGTCACTTTAATAACAGAAAGAAAGACGAATTACGGGTTGGCAAGACCGCTTAGCCTTGTCTGAATAACTAGTTCAGATTTGTAGTTTGTTGCTTGAACTGCTAGAAACATTCGGAATCATCATTGTTGAATGTCACTTTAATAACAGAAAGAAAGACGAATTACGGGTTGAACTTCTAGAAACATTCGGAATCATCATTGTTGAATGTCACTTTAATAACAGAAAGAAAGACGAATTACGGGTTAACAAGACCGCTTAGCCTTGTCTGAATAACTAGTTCAGATTTGTAGTTTGTTGCTTGAACTTCTAGAAACATTCGGAATCATCATTGTTGAATGTCACTTTAATAACAGAAAGAAAGACGAATTACGGGTTGACAAGACCGCTTAGCCTTGTCTGAATAACTAGTTCAGATTTGTAGTTTGTTGCTTGAACTTCTAGAAACATTCGGAATCATCATTGTTGAATGTCACTTCAATAACAGAAAGAAAGACGAATTACAGGTTGACAAGACCGCTTAGCCTTGTCTGAATAACTAGTTCAGATTTGTAGTTTGTTGCTTGAACTTCTAGAAACATTCGGAATCATCTTTGTTGAATGTCACTTTAATAACAGAAAGAAAGACGAATTACGGGTTGACAAGACCGCTTAGCCTTGTCTGAATAACTAGTTCAGATTTGTAGTTTGTTGCTTGAACTTCTAGAAACATTCGGAATCATCTTTGTTGAATGTCACTTTAATAACAGAAAGAAAGACGAATTACGGGTTGGCAAGACCGCTTAGCCTTGTCTGAATAACTAGTTCAGATTTGTAATTTGTTGCTTGAACTGCTAGAAACATTCGGAATCATCATTGTTGAATGTTTCAATACTTTCATAGAAATAATAGAAACTTTAATAACAGAAAGAAAGACGAATTACGGGTTGACAAGAGCGCTTAGCCTTGTCTGAATAACTAGTTCAGATTTGCAGTTTGTTGCTTGAACTTCTAGAAACATTCGGAATCATCTTTGTTGAATGTCACTTTAATAACAGAAAGAAAGACGAATTACGGGTTGACAAGACCGCTCAGCCTTGTCTGAATAACTAGTTCAGATTTGTACTTTGTTGCTTGAACTTCTAGAAACATTCGGAATCATCATTGTTGAATGTCACTTTAATAACAGAAAGAAAGACGAATTACGGGTTAACAAGACCGCTAAGCCTTGTCTGAATAACTAGTTCAGATTTGTAGTTTGTTGCTTGAACTTCTAGAAACATTCGGAATCATCATTGTTGAATGTCACTCTAATAACAGAAAGAAAGACAAATTACGGGTTGACAATACCGCTTAGCCTTGTCTGAATAACTAGTTCAGATTTGTAGTTTGTTGCTTGAACTTCTAGAAACATTCGGAATCATCATTGTTGAATGTCACTTTGTTATAGAGACTGGTTGTTTCTAAGTGCGCCCCAATGCGAATGATGACAGAAAGGTGTATGAAAAAGTGTATGACGGCTAAAAAGGCGATTTGCTCCCATTTTCTTGTCTCTTTTTGCTAGTTTCTTGCTAGTTTCGTGTTGACATTGTGTGTTCTCGAGTTTCTCTTTTGGAGTAATCGAGTGTATTCGAGTTGTTATAAGTTGGTTATACGTTGTTATTCGTGGACTCTTGTTTTCCCTCGGGAGACAGTAGTCAATTGTTTTGTTACTGTGTTAAGTTTCTCTTTTGAAGTGAATCTTGTTTGTTTCTTGTATTCGAGTTGGGTTTCGGTATCAGAGTGTTTGGTCACCAATATTATCTGTGCTAGTGTGTGTTGGGTTTCGAAGGAGAGAACGGGGACGTGGATCGTACCCGAGATAGTCCGTATTCATAGTGCGGGTGCTTATATTGCCTACGTTTCTATAAAATCACAGGGACCGTAATATAAACCCTCACACTATGAGTTGGCAAGGTGAACAACTTTAATAACAGAAAGAAAGACGAATTACGGGTTGACAAGACCGCTTAGCCTTGTCTGAATAACTAGTTCAGATTTGTAGTTTGTTGCTTGAACTTCTAGAAACATTCGGAATCATCTTTGTTGAATGTCACTTTAATAACAGAAAGAAAGACGAATTACGGGTTGACAAGACCGATTAGCCTTGTCTGAATAACTAGTTCAGATTTGTAGTTTGTTGCTTGAACTTCTAGAAACATTCGGAATCATCTTTGTTGAATGTCACTTTAATAACAGAAAGAAAGACGAATTACGGGTTGGCAAGACCGCTTAGCCTTGTCTGAATAACTAGTTCAGATTTGTAGTTTGTTGCTTGAACTGCTAGAAACATTCGGAATCATCATTGTTGAATGTCACTTTAATAACAGAAAGAAAGACGAATTACGGGTTGAACTTCTAGAAACATTCGGAATCATCATTGTTGAATGTCACTTTAATAACAGAAAGAAAGACGAATTACGGGTTAACAAGACCGCTTAGCCTTGTCTGAATAACTAGTTCAGATTTGTAGTTTGTTGCTTGAACTTCTAGAAACATTCGGAATCATCATTGTTGAATGTCACTTTAATAACAGAAAGAAAGACGAATTACGGGTTGACAAGACCGCTTAGCCTTGTCTGAATAACTAGTTCAGATTTGTAGTTTGTTGCTTGAACTTCTAGAAACATTCGGAATCATCATTGTTGAATGTCACTTCAATAACAGAAAGAAAGACGAATTACAGGTTGACAAGACCGCTTAGCCTTGTCTGAATAACTAGTTCAGATTTGTAGTTTGTTGCTTGAACTTCTAGAAACATTCGGAATCATCTTTGTTGAATGTCACTTTAATAACAGAAAGAAAGACGAATTACGGGTTGACAAGACCGCTTAGCCTTGTCTGAATAACTAGTTCAGATTTGTAGTTTGTTGCTTGAACTTCTAGAAACATTCGGAATCATCTTTGTTGAATGTCACTTTAATAACAGAAAGAAAGACGAATTACGGGTTGGCAAGACCGCTTAGCCTTGTCTGAATAACTAGTTCAGATTTGTAATTTGTTGCTTGAACTGCTAGAAACATTCGGAATCATCATTGTTGAATGTTTCAATACTTTCATAGAAATAATAGAAACTTTAATAACAGAAAGAAAGACGAATTACGGGTTGACAAGAGCGCTTAGCCTTGTCTGAATAACTAGTTCAGATTTGCAGTTTGTTGCTTGAACTTCTAGAAACATTCGGAATCATCTTTGTTGAATGTCACTTTAATAACAGAAAGAAAGACAAATTACGGGTTAACAAGACCGCTTAGCCTTGTCTGAATAACTAGTTCAGATTTGTAGTTTGTTGCTTGAACTTCTAGAAACATTCGGAATCATCTTTTTTGAATGTCACTTTAATAACAGAAAGAAAGACGAATTACGGGTTGACAAGAGCGCTTAGCCTTGTCTGAATAACTAGTTCAGATTTGTAGTTTGTTGCTTGAACTGCTAGAAACATTCGGAATCATCATTGTTGAATGTCACTTTAATAACAGAAAGAAAGACAAATTACGGGTTGACAAGAGCGCTTAGCCTTGTCTGAATAACTAGTTCAGATTTGTAGTTTGTTGCTTGAACTGCTAGAAACATTCGGAATCATCATTGTTGAATGTCACTTTAATAACAGAAAGAAAGACGAATTACGGGTTGACAAGAGCGCTTAGCCTTGTCTGAATAACTAGTTCAGATTTGTAGTTTGTTGCTTGAACTTCTAGAAACATTCGGAATCATCTTTGTTGAATGTCACTTTAATAACAGAAAGAAAGACGAATTACGGGTTGACAAGACCGCTCAGCCTTGTCTGAATAACTAGTTCAGATTAGTACTTTGTTGCTTGAACTATGAAATGCAATTTGGTTCACATTTCTCTTTTTTGTCTCGAGTAGTCAGTTCATGCAACAAAAAACTATTTTCTTCACAATTCAGAAGCGAATGGTTCCCCAGTCAAACAAAACAGCCAAACCAGAACGGCCAAACGAGTTTCGTCAGTCCTGTTACCAGACAGGTTTAACGAGTTTCTCAACAGGAAGCAGAAGTCCACGCAGATTTTCAGCGCGTTCACAGGAATACCGAGAGGAGTTCTGGTATAAAAAGCGATTACCGGCCATTCTTATCACACTTACTAACACTGGCACCTGCACATCCCCCTCCTCTCCCAATGAACCAAAGGAATCAGCGACTATTGGACGTGGAGGTAATTGACGGATCGGAGGCGCATCCCACCATACAGGATGTTGAGGTAATTTTATTTTTTTATATGTCAGTTCACTTTTGGCGAAAGTTTTGGTTTTCCATGTTTTAAGCTTGCGTTCATTAGCTCAGTAGATGCCTCTTTCTTTTTAGGTTTTAAGTTTCAGTTTAGGTCCGAGTGTTCTTATTGCTCTCTGAAGTGCATACACTCGATGAAATCAGTTCTACAAGTAACATCGTCTGATTTTTCGATACTCCGATTGAAAGGGTCCGTGTCTGGTCACGTTCATTTGAGAATTGCTGTTTCGGTTGCATTTCACCCTGTCGCTTTGCTGAGCCAGATTGGTTCCACACTTCTATTTCCAGTTAACGCCTTTATTCCAAAATCACATGTTTACAGATCGCGGAGTTGAAGGCGAAGCTCGAACAACAGAGAACGGACCAGGGTCAGTCAGCTCGAACGTCAGCTCGCGGAAAAGTCTAATGAGGCTGAAATAGCGAAAGAGGAGGTAAACAGTTTGTTGAATATTCATTTTCCCACCTTTTCTCATTCGAATCGTTCCAAAATATGAACTATTTTTTATGATTCTCTATATCTATGATTTTATCTATTTTATCTATTATCCATTATTATTATTTTATCTATTATTATTATTTTGTCTATTTTATGTAGTTCAATGGTTTATCTATGATTTTATGAACTAAATGATATCCATGATTTTTGTAATCAAACCACGTGATAGAATTTTAATTGTATATGCTGTAGGTGGTTGATCGGGACCGTCTTCTGGTGCAGCTCAACATCGGGCAGCAACAGTTGCGAGAGAAGTTAGATGACGGAAAATCGAAACGGCGGCTCGCCGAGAAGCAAGTCGTCAACTATGAAACAAGATTGGCTCTCCGAAACGAGGAGGTGAGTTAACAATTCGTGCATTTGAATTCTCTTCTGTTTCGAGTTACTGAGCTGCTCATCTAGCTTGAGCATCTAGCGGTAGAGCTCTAGTTCAACGTTTGTTTGAGTCTGATTATTTAAAATTTGAGATAACTTGCGAACTAAGTTGTTATTGAGCATAAGCATGAGCATGAGTGAGTTTGTGAGCACGAGTAATCATTTCATGCTGTACAATTAATATACTTCAGATTGAGGGGTTGAACTCAAGGATCGTGCGAATGATGGTGGCTGCCCAGCGCGACTGATCTACCTCCGTACTCTTCACTCTACTTCTATCGAACCCGCTCTCCTCAACCGACCACTCCGACTAAACCGACAAACTGACCCAATGAAAAGTATGGAAAATATTTTGTTGTATTTTGTTGTCTAATTCAAATCAACAACATGAAAAAGCAAATAAACACAAACAATCAACGCAGAGGCAAATAAACAACACGATACACGTGCAGAAAAATTTATTTTAAAATCAGAGTTTATCAATTTTTTTTGGTGTGTCTGTTATAGCGGGTGCCAAGTTTTTAGAACTTTGGCTCTTGTCGGAATCAAACCTGCAAGCAAATAATCGGAAGCTGACCGCTAACCACTGGGCTACTAGAAGTGGGCGTGGCTTATCAAAAATCACACAATCGCCAATTTAGGGACTTGGTCGTGAAAACGGATACTTCGGTTTCATGTTCATTTCTGTACAGTAGGCATGTGTGAGCATGATTTATTACAAGAAAATATTCACCTCTCACAGTTACGCAAACGTATATTGTTGGTTTTCTTTGGTGTTTGATTATATACTGTTTCAGACCGTAAATGTCAGCTTTGTGAGTGCCGAAACCACTTCGACCTCGGTTAGCTGTCGATTCATCGCTCCTCTGTTGCCCGCCGCACGTTCCGAAGAAGTGTACGAAGTCGCACTGGGAGATGGCAATGGTTGGTTTTGTTCTGCTATTATTTTCGCTCATCAATGTACATATTTTCGCTCATCAAATACATTACTACTGCTACAACAATAAAGGCCTAAAGGGTGACTGTTCTTCTAAACGGAAAAATTTTTTTGCATCAAAAATCTGCTCATTTTTTTTTTAACAACA
>OZ038436.1:11962327-12016938 GCA_964036275.1 Litoditis marina
GCTTGAACTTCTAAAAACATTCGGGATCATCATTGTCAAATGCCACTTTAATAACAGAAAGAAAGACGAATTACGGGTTGACAAGGCCGCTTAGCCTTGTCTGAATAACTAGTTCAGATTTGTAGTTTGTTGCTTCAACTATGAAATGCGTTCATATTTCTCTTTTTTGTCTCGAGTAGTCAGTTCATGCAACAAAAAAACTATTTTCTTCACAATTCAGAAGCGAATGGTTTCCCGGTCAAACGAAAACAGCCAAACGAAACGGTCAAACGAAAACGGCCAAACGAAAACGGCCAAACGAGTTTTGTCAGTCCTGTTACCAGACAGGTTTAACGAGTTTCTCAACAGGAAGCAGAAGTCCACGCAGATTTTCAGCGCGTTCACAGGAATACCGAGAGGAGTTCTGGTATAAAAAGCGATTACCGGCCATTCTTATCACACTTACTAACACTGCTACCTGCACATCCCCCTCCTCTCCCAATGACCCAAAGGAATCAACGACTATTAGACGAGGAAGTATTCGACGGATCGGAGGCGCATCCCACCATACAGGATGTTGAGGTAATTTTATTTTTTTTATATGTCAGTTCACTTTTGGCGAAAGTTTTGGTTTTCTATGTTTTAAGCTTGCGTTCATTAGCTCAGTAGATGCCTCTTTCTTTTTAGGTTTTAAGTTTCAGTTTAGGTCCGAGTGTTCTTATTGCTCTCTGAAGTGCATACACTCGATGAAATCAGTTCTACAAGTAACATCGTCTGATTTTCGATACTCCGATTGAAAGGGTCCGTGTCTGGTCACGTTCATTTGAGAATTGCTGTTTCGGTTGCATTTCACCCTGTCGCTTTGCTGAGCCAGATTGGTTCCACACTTCTATTTCCAGTTAACGCCTTTATTTTAAAATCACATGTTCACAGATCGCGGAGTTGAAGGCGAAGCTCGAACATCAGAAAACTGAAACTCGTTTGACCAACGCCCGGGTCAGTCAGCTCGAGCGGCAGCTGGCGGAAAAGTCTAATGAGGCTCAAATAGCGAAAGAGGAGGTAAACAGTTTGTTGAATATTCATTTTCCCACCTTTTCTCATTTGAATCGTTCCAAAATATGAACTATTTTTTATGATTCTCTATATCTATGATTTTATCTATTTTATCTATTCCCCATTATTATTATTTTATCTATTATTATTATTTTGTCTATTTTATGTAGTTTAGTGGTTTATCTATATCTATCTATCTATGATTTTATGAACTAATGATATCCATGATTTTTGTAATCAAACCACGTGATAGATTTTTAATTGTATATGCTGTAGGTGGTTCATCGGGATCGTCTTCTGGTGAAGCTCAACATCGGGGAGCAACAGTTGCGAGAGCAGTTACATGACGAAAAATCGAAACGGCGGCTCGCCGAAAAGCAAGCCGTCAACTACGAAACAAGATGGCTCTCCGAAACAAGGAGGTGCGTTCACAATTCGTGCATTTGAATTCTCTCCAGTTTCGAGTTACTGAGCTGCTCATCTAGCTTGAGCATCTAGCGGTAGAGCTCTAGTTCAACGTTGGTTTGAGTCTGATTATTTGAAGTTTGATATAACTTGCGAACTAAGTTGTTATTGAGCATAAGCATGAGCATGAGTGAGTTTGTGAGCACGAGTAATCATTTCATGCTGTACAATTAATATACTTCAGATTGAGGGGTTGAACTCAAGGATCGTGCGAATGATGGTGGCTGCCCAGCGCGACTGATCTACCTTCATACTCTTCACTCTACTTCGTATCGAACCCGCTCTCCTCAACCGACCACTCCGACTAAACCGACAAACTGACCCAATGAAAAGTATAGAAAATATGTTGTTGTATTTTGTTGTCTAATTCAAATCAACAACATGAAAAAGCAAATAAACACAAACAATCAACGCAGAGGCAAATAAACAACACGATACACGTGCAGAAAAATTTATTTTAAAATCAGAGTTTATCAATTTTTTTTTGGTGTGTCTGTTATAGCGGGTGCCAAGTTTTTAGAACTTTGGCTCTTGTCGGAATGAAACCTGCAAGCAAATAATCGGAAGCTGACCGCTAACCACTGGGCTACTAGAAGTGGGTGTGGCTTATCAAAAATCACACAATCGCCAATTTAGGGACTTGGTCGTGAAAACGGATACTTCGGTTTCATGTTCATTTCACATGAGATCAACCAGTTTCTCAATCAAAAAATCCATAAAACTGTTTTTATTTTATGGAAACAGAATCAGGCTTCTTATTCAAAAACTTTTTTCAATTGAACAAAGTTGGGATTTTGATTTTTAAAAACATTTTTAAAGAGACCGTACCTCTATAATGTGCAATGTAGGTAATTTTTGAAAAATGAAAAAGTCATTCATGCTGTTTTGAGATGAGAGTTCATACCTAAAGTACAGAGGGTTCAGAAAACCACATTATTACGGAGCAAAACAGAAGCCAACATGATTTGGGTTACTGTAATACAGCAATCCTTAATCTATCACTACTTTGTAGTATTCATGATATTTACAAATCTTTCTCCACAGATTTCATATCGGTAATTTTGGCCATGTTTTGAATATGGTTTTGTAATTTTATGGACATTTTGAAAATTTTGTACGTAGGTGAACTCGGCGGTGTATGTACGTGCACGTGGTCGCGCCGCATTTTCGAGAACACGGAGCAAGACAGGAAGTTGACACCTATATGAATGGTTTTGGTTTTTTGATGTGAACAATATCGACTAATCAGCTCAAACCTCCAAATTAAAGAGGAACGGTCCCTTTAAATCCCAATGAAAAAAAAACTTTATTTTTTTCGCTTATAAACTATGTGTCTTCTCTGTCAAGGCACTTTCAGCGCGAGATTAACTTGGTAAACTGTGTAGTGTTGATAATTGCAACTAGTCTGTGCGTTTGTGTTTGATGTACGTTTGTGTTTCATGTGTTTGATGATGTAGTTTGTGGGCATGATTCTATGCTCATGATTCGCTGATTCGCTGCTATAGATATTCAGATTTGTTTCTAATCATGTCACTTGTTCCTGGTTAGTTTTAGGAAAAATGTAGTCCACTGAGTGATTTAACTCTACTTTACATCACTTTTGGGATGAACAGTGTTATTATCGAATAGTCAAAAAAAAACAACCCTATCAAAGTATATCGTTCGTTGAGACTTGGTTAGAACGTAAAAAGGAAGATAAAATTATGCTCTTGATATGTATAAGTCTCACGGAAATACATGGAACGAGATTCCGAAAAAACAATTCCACGATTCAGTACCGTATTTTTGTTGACACAAATCTGGTGTGAGATATAATAACCCCCACTAGGATGTAGCGTATTAAATATTGAAATTTCTGCGGTGTTTACTAGAGGCTTTCTCCAATAAGGAAAGAATATCCAATAAACACGAGTATGAGATCAGCATGACAATATAGTTCATATAGTGTGAATCCGAAGTGTACTTTTATAAAAACGCAATGGAGTTGATTTGAATCATTTCTGCTAAGCTGGAACACAACTTCAAAAAAAAGCATGAAGACTGTTTTGTTTTATAATTTTATTGCATGCAAAATTTGGCATTAAATTTACCATGTTTTTTCGGGATACTAACAACTTTTCGTGCATCAACATGTTGAATTTTTATACTTGTAAACATCACTGAATCTCGATTATCCCTGAAATCTCTCTGATAGCACCCCATTTGCCCCCTACTTTGCCCCTGTCCATATCCGGATATGGACAGAGGCGAAACAGGGGGCAAATAAGGTGCAATCAGGGAAAAAGTGGGAGAATTTCCGAGAAAAGTCAGGGAAATTTCAGAGAAAAATTAAGCAAATTTTTTTTCCACATTCAGAAAGATTTCTTACTTTTACACTATTTACGGTGAATTGTTAACATTAAATGAGAATGAACATCTCCAAAAATTCTCTAACTGATGCTCCTCAGATTATATAAGCATCTATTTTCCCTGCTTATTCTTTTATAAAAAACAAAGTGTTTTCAAAAAGAAATAGCCAAGAGAAAGTCTTTCCTTCAACATCTAATCAAAGTTAAACTTTTTTCGAATGTTTCAAAGGGCTTTCAACAGAAGCGAAACGATTTGAAATGGACGAATTGCGCACAGACGCACCCCTGGCTGCGCCGTATCTAGTACGGGTTTCTCAAAAGTGCGGCAGAACACAGTTTTGACCGGTATCTTCAACGAAATGACACTAAAACTTTATAATGTGTAGGTATAAGGTTCTGCTAATAGATTATAGTAAAAAAAGTGGTAAATCAGCATTTTTCAATATCTCTGACACTTCTCTGACATTTCCCTGATTTCACCCCATCTTCTCCCTGGTTTACCCCTGACTTACCCCCCTTCTACCCCAGAAAAAGCAGAGAAATTCTTCCCCCCTGATGCTCCCTGACAGATCAGGGAACGTCAACTTACTATGATAGGAGGCCACTCAAACGAAGTTGTAGTTTGAGTTGCGTGCACATAAGCATTTTGCAAATTACACCTAAAATGCCGCTGTATCAAACTACAATAACAGCAAAAAAGATAACAGTTTCTGACAGCCGAACCTTCAGCGATACCTACAGCTTTTTTGGCTTGTGTCAATGGCAATATGTTGTTGTTGCTATTTACGATAAATAATGAGAGAGAAAAGATCGAAACAAGAAAATTTACAATGTTCAGTGGATGAGCTCCGTATTCAAAACTCATTGAAGTTTTTTTTCAGTTGAATTTACCAGTTAACAATATTAATTTCAACTAGTTCGCGAATTCGAGTTTATCAGTTCCCGTTGTTACCACTCCACCAATTGAAGTTTACTACTTTACCGTTCATCGTTTAAACTTCAAAAGTTTTCTACCCTAGGGCAATAATCCTGAAATTCACGGGTTCTGTTCAATCAAGTGACAGTTAAATACAAATTCAATACCGAATCTTCAAAAATTGATCACAACCCGATGTTTCCTACGCAAAAAGCGTCAACTGGTTTGCTTTTTGTCAACCCACAGAACTGCACCTAAAAATTATGTCCTTATCTTTAGCTAGTGTGTGTGTGTGGGTGTCATATTTCTGCTTTGGCCTAGCCCGACCCTAAATGCAGATAGCTACACGATGCATTGAAGTAGGGATGTTGAGATGTTAAGCGAATAGTTTTAGAGATTTATATCATAAAAGCTGTTTCTAGAGATTCTGATATTTTTACCGTTCGTTAATCTTAATCGGTATTCCGTTAACACTCTCAGTTACCAAATTATCACTGAACTATGAATAACCTTTCCCTGGAACGGTTTCGATAGTTTGAGAATGAAAAAAGAAGTGAGAATGAAAAGAGAGATAGAAAAGGAAAATGAGAACATGGTTTTTGTATAGAAAAGTCTGAGCAAGTTCTTAGTTTCATTCAGAAAGTGGACATTCCATCAACTTTCTATTGGATAGAAAACCATTATGTGAATCAAAAAAGATTCGAAATATATTAGTTCTGTGCAGACTATGTTGAACTTAGGTGTGTCTATTGTGCTGTGTAGATCATACTCCATTTCGAGGTTGAAAATAACCAACCTTTATCGTTAAGTTGCTCCCTCTTGAACGAAATCCGAGTTTCGTTGGAGTTTTGGTTTCCAGGCGGTTGAAACATGTTCAAAACCTATTGTGTTTCAGACAGGTTAAAAGAGGCATTTTTAACAAGACAGGGAATCGAACCTTTCGAAAGTGACCGACGGAGTCAAGGAATTTGGAAAATTTCCCCCATCGAGACTCCTACAGTATGCTTATACTATTTCAATCGTATTACTGCTTCTCTTCGGTTATTGAATGGTATTCCGGTGTTAAAGAGCGGTTTTGCACCACTTTTTCGGTTAAAAATTCTGCCAATTGGCGCCAATTCCTGCCAAATGGCGCCAATGTTTCTGTATGTCGCGCAGCGAGCGCTCTAGCCATGGAGCGCTGTTTCCCATTCCGTTGGAGAATTACGCGACAAATTCCCCCCCCCCCCCCCCCCCCCCGCGTCGCGGTCGGACACTCCCCCCTCAGCTACTACTCTCTCTCGGACAACTAACTCCCCCCTCAACCTATTTTTGATTAATTACTAATACATTGTTTATAAAAGTTTTAAAAGATCATTAGCCCCGTATGCCTGGGACATTCTTTGTTTGAAGCCGAAAAACAACATGAAATAGTGATGAATTGATTTCCATTGAATATCCTAAGTTTTTTGACCTCAATTTGGACACCAAAGTGATTTTTTTTGTGTTTGACATATTACTTTACATTCTTACTTACACTAGACGTCAGAATATATTCAAATTAAGAGTATGCTCAAATGCTCACGGTATGCTCACGGTGAGACCGATCCCCATTAATTTGGAGCTTTGCCCGCAGTTGAAAAACGGCGTACCCCGCCAATTGAAATGCCGCCGGTCATCAGCCTAGACAGGGCGCGTACCCGCGCGGAAAAAATGTACTGTAGCTTTTTGGCACGATGCTTGGTTGAAATTTGCACACAATTTATCAGAAAGTGCGCTCCATTAATAATACCGCTCGTGCATTATACGCGGTGCGGTTTTGTCTTTCTTCTGTTTTTTTTTACTTGGACCGTTTTTGTCGAGCGGTCTCACCGTGCAAACAGCAGCCAGGTTTTAAGACAAAATTAGAGGGGGGGGGGGGGGGAGTTGTCCGCGCAGAGGGCGGAAATTGTCCGACCGCATTCGCGGCGGTGGGCGAGGGATTTATTGTCCTATAAACCCCCGTGGGAGCGGCGCGGTGTGCTTTCTGGCTTTCTGATTTACTTTGCTTTCTGCCAAATTTGGATGAAAACATTCCACCATATATATTATTACTATTTCCGTCCATCTATCTAATCTACAGACTTACTATGCTATTATAACAACTATTGTGTTTTTGACCAGTCCGCGTCCGTCCATTATCGCCACTTTCCCATACCTCGCGTTCATGTCAATCATACACACACCAGCCGACTTAATTTCCCAAAAAGTTTTTTTTGAAAACTCGAGTCACGATATTTGGGGTCTTCAACAAATACACCGTGTTTCACATGAAAATCGGGTCTCATGGAGGGAGGGTCGCTCACGAAATTTAGTCTGCTGCTGTCAATCTGTTCAGTTCTTTATTCATTCATGTTGTGTTTTATTTCTAGGTATTCGCTTTGTCCCATCGCTTCATGAAATATGGGTAAGAAGCAGCATCAGAAGGATAAACTGTGAGCTATTTCCCATACGAAGAAAGTCAATCCGATAAACGCAATGCAACAAATTGAATTTGTAATCCTTATGATCATCCTTCATCTTGTAAGCTGCTCAGTTTAGCGCAAGTGTTTATTTTCAGCTATTTGACCACCTCGGAATGGAAAGCAATTGGTGGACACAAAGATGGTATGTACCTTATATTATTTTTCGATCAAGCTACACCAGGCCCGATAACTCCGACCCGATCACATCAGGCGCGGAACAACACTGTCAAATTAATGTGTTTGATCGTTTAATGGCCTGGCAACGTTGAAAACTTGGAAATATACAAGGGGTGGAATGTAGCACCTTTGACATTAGTTGTTAGTTTCATCTACAAATAAGTGTTTCACGTCTAATTTTGTGCAGATACCGGTACTCGGCTTCAACGAGCTGCATTCAAACGTCTGCCTGTCACCCACTGTGCGCTCTCTCTGCTCCCATTCGAGGATCCTGTCTGCTCACCAACTGGAGAAATTTTTGATCTCACGTCAGTTTCGGTTTTTATCTTTATCTTGTTCCAGTCCCAGCCAAAAAATCTAACCTAATATAGTGATATCACCAGGCTATACATAGTGCACAATCATGACGAGACAGCTTCTATTCTCACGGTTTCTATCCACCATATCATAATAAGAACTTTCTCTCTGTATCAAGCAATATATCTACCAGAAGCGCGATACTGTATTCGTCATAATGGTTCATGCATTTTGCTTGAAATGGGGGAGGGGGGCTGTTTGACATGTCAGACCTTAGCAGATCACTAATGTGGTTGTGCTTGAATTTCGGTCACTATTCACTTCATTTTAGAAGGGGGGTGTTGTCCAGTATGCCTAGACATTGATTGAAACGGTGAGGCTCTCATCAGTAGATCATAGATGTTCGGCTACGGGGTCCATCGAAGACATTATATGTCCTAAAAAACAGTTGTTTTTGATAAAAGTAGTAGTAATTCTACATGATTCACTTGATTCCTTGATTGTAGAAAAGACAGGAAAAAGTTTCTTTTCAGGAGCCTTCGCAGTTCTAACTTTGAAAGTTGTGAAAAGGTATTATATAAAATATGATTCGTTTCACGGAAAAGGGTTCGTTCTGTTATTTTTTTCACCCGTTTACAATCTAGTTTTGCAGTCACATCGTACCATATTTGAAGAAACATGGAGTCAACCCCGTAACTGGCAAAAAGTTGGCAGTTAAGGAACTGATTCATCTGAAGTTTGATAAGGACGGCGAAGGTATATTTCCGTTTCTCTTTTCTCGTTTTTCTGGCTTCTGGGGAAATAAATGTATAAAAGTACCTCAGTAGTTCAGTAGTCACAGTTAGTTTGCAGTTTATTTGCGTAAGGATTCCTTGTCTTTTTTGGACTTGTCGATGATCTCTTACTATATTTTAACTCACCTACTACTCAGTTTTAACGAATCTTTGAACCACGTCCTACCTGCTGGAGCCTGTACACTAAATGACTACTGTTTCTCTGATGTTCTTCTCTTTCTGGTTAACAAAACCAGATCCAAGTGAGAGGAGTTCAAATTCCTCTCAATTCAATTTGTATTGTTTCAGGAAGGTTTCGATGTCCCGTGACATTCCGCGTCTTCACTGATAATAGTCATATCGTGGCTATTGGCACAACTGGAAATGTCTACTCAAATGAAGCTATCCAGGTATTCATGTATTTGTTTATCAACACAAATTATCACTCTTCATTAGTAGAACGTGAACCAATCAGTGAAAAAATAATAATTTTTCGATGAGTATGATTAGTTCTTTTCGATTGAGAAATCGGGAGAAGTTCATGATCTGAAATCGTTGTGCTTTAACTCGTGTTACCTCTCGTTGTCAGACTTTCACACTCGGTAACGTTTGGCTTATGTTATCTTTTGTGCAGGGAAAAAGTATTATATTCGGTTAAAGCATGTGTCTTTGTGGTGTTGGTTAGGCAGAACCAAATCATCATATTACACATCTCAATTCGAGCAGAGAAGTTAGCCATGTTCGATGCTAATTCTTCTCTGTTTCTGATTCTAAAGAGTATATAGATTTCCGTGAAATATTTGCTTTCCAGGAACTGAACCTAAAGGCCAATCATTTGAAAGATCTTCTCACGGATGAGCCGTTTGCCAGATCCGATATCATTCAGTTACAGGTGTGTAAACGATCATTTCCTGAACGTGTTGTGTGTCGTCTTTTCTATAGACATGTTCATATTGAGTCATTAATTTGTATATTTCCTCAATTAATTATGCTTCACATATTTTCTCATTATCTTTTTGTAGGACCCCAATCATCTGGAGAAGTTCAATATGGAGGAGTTTCATCACGTCAAACTCGATCTCAAAACCAAAGATGAGATTGCGAAAGAGAGAAAGGCAATGCAGGTCAGCTGTGTTTCTGAAACACTGAAAACATCTAGTGACTAGTGTCAACTACTTCTCTCTTTAAACAGTACCGTACTGGCTAATTTCTATGCATTGATTAGAAATGTTCGCCTACCACGAAGTTGATTTCGATACATTCACTCTAAAGTCTCTAAACGTTCTGATCCATTGTCCATACTCATTTTTTATCCTTCGCACAACATTCATTGAAGAAAAAGTTGTTTGCAACACGATAACCTGAAGAATAAACACGTTTCTGCGGTTTTGCATATCTTATATTATTATTTAAAGGATCCTCGATTTTTTATTCGTCGAATGAACAATGAAACGAGGGAAGCCTTGGATCAACTGAAAAAGGACTACGTGCCCAAAAAGGTTTTTTGTTGTTCTTGTGATGTGTACCAAGTTGTGTTGTATGTGTTATTGCATCAACAGTGTCAAACGTTTCTACAACTTGTCCTAAAAAGCGAGTCACCTGTCAGTCCCAGCAGGAGTGATATACCTCAGGAAGATAATTAACGTTTTCAATTTGAATTGAAAGTAGCGTTACGCTTTACTGGTTCATTTCGCAGGTAGGGAAGTCGTTATCTATTATCAACCATTACTATCTACCAATTCTTCATTCATTTATTGTCTGAAAATTTATTTTCATATACACGGTTTTCAGGTTGCCGCAGAAGTCGAATCTACAGCAGACGATGTTAATGCTGCACACTACAGGTACATTATCCAAATTGAAGCCACAAACTCCACCATACGTAACACAGGTGGGATGTCACGGTCCGCTGACCGGGGGACCCTCAACTATTTAACAGACTAGACGAGAGGGGACCTATAACTATTCAACAAATTACCCATTTTTGTGATTTCGTGCCACTGAATCGGAGAGGGACCTCTAACTTTTCGTGTTTTTCTGCGGGAGGGATCATTAACTCTTTGTGTCCCTAACCAGGACTATCCCACATATGATACGTAAACAAAAGGTTAACATCAGGTCAAAAAAAGTGAGCATGAATCTCCCTAAAACGTAAGCATATGTCATTGGAAAACACGAATTTTTTCAAGTTTTACCGAGAATCTGTTACATTACGCGATTACGCCAAAAGGTGAGCATGCCCCGGTCAAAATCGGCCAAAAGTGAGCATCAGCCAACATCAAATAAGTGGGTATTTTACTTATGAACTCCACCCATTAGCTGTAAAGCGCTGACCGTGTTTTGAGTTACTTGATATCATAATATGGTGTTGGTTTTTCGTCAACTTTTTCTTAATAATTTCAGTCAGGGAAAGGTATCGGCAGGGTTCACTTCTACTGTCATGGAACCTGTTACGAAACAGAAGGCAGCTGTTCTAGCTGACGATGTTGTCAGGTTGGTTTCACTCATTCATTTCAAATCAATTATTCGTGTGTTTTAATTTATCATGATAGGCGAGGTAATGCTGATTTGTGTTCATGAGCTCATTTTGCTGATCACCGTATCTCTACTTAGTTGATGGGCAGATGTGGAGTTCGGTCCCCTTGCATGAATTCCTAAAGCAGCAAATAGGTTGTAGGTAGTTGTGTGCATACTCCGAAAAACTTGGTAGAATTTCGAAAAAGCAAAAAAAAAAGTAGGCGTGACGCTGAGATCTTAGGAGAAATAGTGTCAGTTTCAAGTACCCCTCTACTCAAATAGAGAAGAGTTATGAGTCCCCCTGAGGCATTCTTTTTCATAGAACAGAAAGGCCTCCCCCTTCTTTTCACCTCTCCAAAGTAGAACATTTTCTGATTAGCTGCTCTGTATCATCGCATTTTTGTCGAGAACGAAAACTGAATTATGTGATCATCGAAATGTGTCATTTACTTGTTCAAATTGGAATACTTTTGTGACTTGCAGATATCAGCGTGTCAAAAAGAACGGATACGTTCGAATTGTGACAAATCATGGCTCAATCAATTTGGAATTGTGAGTCTTTTAATCTTCACTGATAATCGTGTGAAAAGCTATACGATCCGTTTCATATTGTTCGTTTGATTTGAACGCGTTCTATAGTGTTGTGTTTTATAGTTAGACCTTTTCAAATTGGCTGGAATGGGCTTTATCATTTCTTTCGTGATGCGTGAACGTTAGATTATGTTATTTTTTTTCTCCAGATACTGTACGAAAGCTCCGAAAGCATGCGAGAATTTCATAACGCACTGTTCGAAAGGATACTACAACAACACATTGTTTCATAGAGTCATCAAAAACTTCATGGTGAGTTGTTTCATTCTAAACAAAGCGTAAAAGGCCATATATGGGCACTAACAGAACTTTCTATGTCTGTTTAGAATCATCAACGTTTTATTTATCTCTTCTTCTCTCTATTGCTGGTTGTTTTTTTCTTCCGGCAGTAAACGAAGCAGAATTGCTCTGCTAGCCAGGAAAGTCGAAGGTTTGTTTGGTTCATTTTACCAGTTGTTCTCTAGATGCAAGGCGGTGACCCGACTGGTACTGGAACTGGTGGAGAGTCGATCTGGGGTAAACCCTTTGAGGATGAATTCGTCACTGTGAGTTTGGATTACTTTTTGGTCTTTGAATGTAGTAGTTGCTTCACTGAGTGAGAGTTGTTTGTACACTTTCATGCAGTTATCGTGCATGTTTTCACCATCTCACATGAGTTGTGGGTTTTAGGTTAACTTTGGTCTAGCCATAGGTGCGATGCTACAAACCTCTTAACTTAACTTTTTTTACCAGACTGAGCAAGAGAAGACCTATAACCATTTAACAAATTATCTAGTATTGTCATTATGGCGCCACTGAATTGGGGAGGGACCCATATTTTTTCGTAGTTTTTTTTTTGCGGAAGGGATCATTAACACTATCCCATGTATGGGTCTCAGCCTATGAAAATTTCCTGTGACTTTTAAAGATCCAACTGTTTACTGTTCTGATTTCAAGGGTCTCTCACATGATACTCGCGGACTTCTCTCAATGGCAAACAAAGGAACAAACACCAACAAGCACAGTTGTGAGTTAATGTCGTTTATTAGCAACATTGGGAATCCGTTCATATGCTCTCAAATAATCGGTGCGTACTTGTGCTAACCCTCTTTATGCTTATGCTTCATCCTCAATCTCAAGGATTGATTCTGAATCCAAAATTGTCTACAGTGAGTGTTTCAATTATGTAAAGGGATTTTGATTCCATTTGAGAGTGAGAGGCACCCCGGTTGCATTTGAGATTTAAGATGCGACCATGCGACCTGGTTGCATCTGGAAAGCAATGGAAAGTTTTCTACAAAAGCAAACCGATTGCCCATTGGCTGCATGCGACCCGGTTGCACGATTGGCTTTGCCAAGGTGTTATTGGTATTATCATGTGAAAATAAGATAATTATGAATGGTACCGCCAAAATGGACGTCGGCTGTAATGAATTCAGGATATGAAGTGCTTCCGAAGTACTGCTGTTTTCAGCTTCATAACTTTCCGACCCTGCAAGTATTTGGACAAGAAACACACGATATTCGGTCGCGTGGTCGGTGGACACGAGGCTCTGACCTCGATTGAGAGAGTAGAGACCGTTGATGGCACTGACAAACCAAATGAGGTCTGTTGATTGGGGATCACCTAGTATTCCGGGTACTGACCAAATAATCCTTAACGTTTTTCTTTGCTGGTCTGAGTAGACTGCGGCAAAATTTCCGAGGTTGCTGGGTTTGCACTAAAATAATCTAGAGGATACCAATAAGCAATAACTTTTCCTTTTTTATTTGCTAGAGAGGGGATGTTAAACTTCAACATCTCTTTCGTTTGCGGCTCTCTCGGGGGATAATTCAACACCGAATGCTTGATTGTGTGTCAGCGGAAATCGCTCCAAACTGGTGCTATAGTTTTCAGTTTTCAGTGCTAGCTGTTGTTTGCAGTTTTAGCCTCCGTCAATACATTACTTGATTCACGTTACCTAGCGACTTGGTAGTTTGTAGAAAAAAAGTTGCGCTGAACGCGAATTATAATACATTCTGAAATTCTCTGTGTGAAGTATTTTGGCGCTATTTCTTGCAAATGGTTTGTTTTTTATTATTATTTTAGTGCAAACCCAGCAACCTCGGAAATTGGAGGGTTTGTCTCTAGCGAGTACACATTTCAGTTTTATAATTGTTCGCCTGATCAGTAGTTCGATAATCCCTACCATGTTCTTATTAATTATATACGTGTATCTGTTCAGCCTGTATTCTTCATGCGAGCAGAAGTTTTCGTGGATCCTTTTGAAGAAGCCGAACTCGAAGTACAGAAAGAAAGAGCCGACATTCTGAATAAAGGTAGTGTCGAACCATAATTGTCGTGGTAAATACTTTCAGATTTAGCAAATGTCCGAGTTACTTCAGCATCAGAAGTCCAAAAGTCATTGAACGTTGAAGTCATGTCTTGCTGAGAAAATATAGTATTCATTAGTGGTTCAGTTGCTACTTACTAAGTTGGTATATGACAGTCATTAAAATGCCCTGATATTAGTGTTTGGATCGATCGCTCGTAAGCGATATATTGGTGGACAGATCTTGTGGATTTTGTGATTATCAAAATCAATGTTTCGACCCGCCCCGATACAACATCGTACAAACAGCATAGGAACTTCTAGTTCTAGCCTACAGTTAAGGCACTGGTAGAACGGTAGTAACAGTTAAACTGTGGTGATATGGTCGTAAACGTCCCGCAATTCAGTGGTAAACTTCTGGTAACTTTGAATCACGATTACTACCAGTAAATCGGTAGTGTATCTCAAGTAACCTCAGAAATGAACTAGATATCTAATACCACACGTGATACCTATACTAGATACGGATGTCTGCGAGACTGCTCTGCCGGCTTCTGGCTGTTTTCGGTTTAATTACCCAAGTTTGAGGTACTTTTCACCTCTGAAGCGAACTTAGAATTTAGTACGTGAGGACTAGATACTAGAGGGGCCATGAAAAGATAATTAAATTTTGTTTTATGAAAAAAATAATTTTTAAGTGTTTTATTTTCGATAATTCGAAATAATTTTACTGCTGTTTTACTGCAGTTGAACTACAACTTTACTGGCGTTTTACTGCAGTAGCGACACTGTAATACTACCGTTTTACGACTGGTGATACTGCAGTAACACTACTAGTAAAACGGCAGTAGTACGGTGTCGCTACTGTAGTAGAACGCCGGTTTTATCTTTACAGTGGTGAACTGTAAACCATTCAAAATCCTATGGCTTTAGTTATTCCTATCTATCCTTTTCCCTCTTTCTGTAATGAAAAAGAGTCACATTCTTCGAATGTAGAAAAATAAATAATTCTATCAGGCGAGAGACGCAAATATCTTGTCGTGAGGCCAGTCACGTGTTTTCCTATTCTACCACTGATTATACTCCTCGCTTACAGAAAGGCGGGAGTGTACCTGTATATCTCACTTTGCGCTGTGTAAGAACACATATACTCGATTCGTCCGCGCTGCTCGTATAAATCCAGTTGGTGTAGTGGTTAGCGTTCGCGCTTCCCAAACTTTTGAACCCAGTTCGAGTCTCACATGAGGCGGCTCTTTTATAAATTCGGCACGCACTATAACACACCACTAGTTTAGGAGCGAGAGTGGCCGATGAATCCCGGAAGAAAGAAGCGGCTAAGCCAAAGGTATATGGAAATGGAGTAGGAAAGTACATCAATCCACAGATTAAACGTCTTGGAGCGCTTGAGGTGAGCATTCGTATACATGTTCATATTACTCCCTTATTATGATATTGGCGGCAACCAAGATGTCATTCAAAGTTAAAAGTCATTAAAGTAAAAGTCATTTAAAAGTGAAAGTCATTGATAAAAAGTACAGTATCAGCTTAGAATCAGAAATAATGTTTCCAAAAATTTTAGTTTTTTTTCCAAATCCTGATCCTGACTAAAAGTTGATACTTTTGAATGACTTTCACTTTAATGACTTTCGATTTTGAATGACTTATTCCTGGTACCGATATTGGCTGATGCTCACTTTAGCCGGATTTCGATCGGGGCGTGCTCACTTTTTGGGGAAATTACTATTATTCTGTGTTTTTGGAGCTGCTCATGTTCACTTTTGAGGCTGTTCATGCTCACTTTATTCGCCCCGATTCGGAACTATTTCACGTATGTACATGTTTTAGGCATGTGGTTCTATCACATCAAAAAAGCCGAAAATCGTGAAAGCTGGATTGTCGGATTTTTCTGCTTGGTAGATGTACACTGTGAATAAATTGGATCTCATATATTGGCTTTCTCTTGTGTCGGTTTTGAAATATTGTGACGGAACTCTGCGGTGTACGCCAAATCGATAATAAATGTGGTGACATCATGTTCAGTGGTATTTCTTTCGATTTCGCAATTGTGTCGTTGTACAAAAACATTACCTGAGATATCTAAACGTTTACTCACGTTCTTCGCCTTCATACGACGGAAAGCTACTATAGACCCAGAACTCAAACCGGGTCTACATCCGCTGGTAACCTCCCATTTTAGTGTCTCTCTCTCTCCTAGGATGTTTGGGTTACTTCGGATTTTGGGTTACCTGAATATTTCGGGTTACCTGAAAATTTTTGGGTTACCTGAAAGAGTAACCTTTTCAAAAGAGGTTACCAGAGGGTTACCTTATTGAACTTTTAGGTTAGACACCAAAAGCGGTTACCTAAATTTTCGGGTAGGTTACTAGAAAACCCGGTTAGATATAGAATTCGCCCTTTTGTAACCTTCACAGGGTTACCTGGTTAGCCCTTTTGTAACCTTCACATGATTATCTGGTTAGAGCTTTTGCGACCTCGAAAAGGTTACCTGGTTAGCCTTTTTGTTAAATCCTCTGTAATACTTTTTTTCACAATGCCTTTGGGGAAATTTGTGTTTTTTAAAGGGTTAACCACTTAATGGTTGACGAAAAACCGGGTTGAATAAATATATAGCCCCACTCGCCCCTTAATGAAATAATTTTCTTCATTGGAAAATATTATAATAGCCTAGTTATAACTCGATCGAAGTATACATTCTCTTTATATCAACTGGAAGAAAGTAAAAAGGTCTTGAAGCGCGCGCCCTGAGAAGAGTTAGCAAAATACAGGTTGAGTTGAATTTCTAAAATCGTTCAGACTTAAAAAAATTGATTTGCGCTCGTTCTATTCTATTGTTTGTTGTTATCTCTTTTCTTTATAACCAACCAATTTCAGTATTTCAAGACTCGTTACAATGGCCACGACGCAGCCTGAGGAAAATGTTGAAGAGGATGCAACTGAAATGAAGTTCCCAAAAGGCTGGTTACTCATAATAATCTCATAAGAACTGTTTCGCTCTATTTCGTTGGCAACTCTGATTTTAATTTCGGTTCCGTGCTTGTTTTACGGAAGTGGTTCGTTCTCGTACCAAACCAAATGATTCGTGAAGAAATTTGCCTATTTTGTATTCTAAAATAGCCGGGTACGCTATTTGAGCAAAATTCACGCCTTCTATAAAACAAAGCCAACACCTCAGTTATCTCTGTATGTTCCATATTACAACCATTTTCTCTAGAGTTCGAGTCAGCTGGCTGTGATGCTCTTCTCACATCAGAAGTGTTTCTTCTCTTAGAGCATCGTCGACAGCAAAGTGAGCAGAAAGATGAGATTGAGGAAATGAGCGAAGTGAGGATTTTTTTTTACTCTTGCACGATTATACTGGCTATAGTACAGCTTGAATAGAGAACATATTAGCTTCACAGTTGAAATTTCTCGTGTGTACGAGATTGGTGATTGTCGGCAGACACCAAACTTTTTTCTGCTTTGTAAACTAAAAAGTGTACTTTTGGGAAACGTTGCTAATCCACAGAGCAGAGAGCTTTCTGTTTCTTACAGACAAGTTTTCTCGCCCACCGCTTACGCCCTGTACGCCTGTACTTGTTTATACATGATTGTCGTTAGAGTCATGCATGATCTTTTCAGGTCTTCATCAAAACATTAAACTACGCACGTCGTCTCTCGAGGTTTAAAAATCGCGAAACTATACGAGCAGTACGTGCTATTTTTGCTGGAAAACCGCTACACAAGTTTGAAGTCGCTCAAATCGCCAATCTATGTCCCGAGAATGCCGAAGAAGCAAAGGTACGAAAACTTTTATTTTCAGCTCTGTATTGTGCTTTTTATACATAATCTAAAATGCGGAGGTGCTCGGACTAAGAAGAACGTTTTAGTGTGAACGAGTGTTAATATATTATTATCAAGGAAGGATTTCTGTGTGAACAACTTGTGTCCCGATGAGAACTTTTGTTGTGGTGAGACCCTGAATCTACTTTGAACATCTTGATTCTTAATTGTACAGGCTCTGATTCCGTCTCTTGAAAACAAACTCGAGGATGATGAATTGGACGAGATTCTGAAAGATCTACACAGCAAGAAAACTTTCCAATGATCTCTCAATTCTTTGTTTTGTACATTTTTGACGTATATTGTTTGCTGAGACCACCATATACTATGGTCGAGTTTGGTATTCAAGTGGAGGTTGAATGATATTAAATCAACTATTGGCCTCTTCTATTCTTGTTTGATTGTGTTTTGTTGGCATTTCCCATGTTATTTGTATTATTGTCAAGATATGAATTCATTTGCCTAGTAAACGTATCTGATTGTTCTTTTGCTATCCTATCCGTTGTTTGTTACGGGTTACTCTATCTCGATTGTTTTCTTCACAATTGTTCTGAAATTAAATATCATGGTTTTTACTTTTCCCCAGAATTTGATGTCTGATAGTTTGGAGGAACAATTGGATGAACTTGAAGCCTTGAAGTCCGTCTATGAGGGGAGAGTTCGCTGCCACCATACTACAGGAACCGTGCTCGGTTCGATAACCGTGGAATTAGAGCCATTTTCAACACCAAGCTTATTACATGCCACGGTGAATGGAGGTGTGTTCATTTTCACAGAATTGTTCAGCTTCATTGCCGTATTCTCTCTGCGTAAAACGTCTGATGATGAAAACTCATCACATATATCGTTTTGAAATTTGGAGTTTCGCAGTTTTTATAGCGTCGAAACCCGGTGGTTGTACTGGGATGCCCGGTGGGAATTCCCTTTAAGTATTTAACTGATCCGCCGTTGAAGCATTCACTCCCTTTTGCGTAAACCCCAGGTCTTGTCAAATGGAAGATGGCTTGTCATTTTGATATTGTGTTTGTTTATTTCGTGCATATCCAGTGAGGAGTTCAATATCCGTGAAAATTCTGTCCCCCGTTATATTGAATTTCGAGCTACCGCGTGATTACCCCTCCACATCGTCGCCTAAGCTCGACATAGAATGTCAATGGATGCATGAAGACATGGTATGGTATGATTCTGACGTAGCTAGAAGTTAAGAGTGGAGTCTCGGCTGTACACCGTACACATGAAGTTGTTGACAATATAGTTGAGTTGGCGGTTCTGCCGAGCTAAGTTCTGCTTTTACGAGAAACGTGAACGACAAGTGCAGTGCTGTGCAACAGCTTACAAGAGGAGACATGTGGACGACAGAAGAAACCCATCTGTTGCTTATTTTCTCTTCAATTTCAGGTAGTTGCTATTCAAAAAGTATTGTTTACAACATGTTCGGAAAACCAGGGAATGGCCGTTCTTTTTTTCTGCTGTCAGACTATAGTTGACTTCATTGCTGAACACGAGGCAGAATTGCTGGATATTTCTGTCGATTGCTCTTCATACGGATCTAAACACGTGAGTTTCTGATTTTATATGTTGGAACATACATCAGCTGATTTAATGGTTGAGCTTGGGATTCTACACCTGAGAGTCAATTTAAGTAGAACGGAACAGCTCACTTTTCTTTTCAGTCGAGAATAGTACAGAAACTTGCGATTTCGGAGTACCCGATCCTTACAAATGATATCATTCGAGAAGCCTGAATTTCACAAGAAACATGAACATGATATGTGCTTCAAAAAATATCTAGTGTATGGTTATAAAACATCTGGTTATTTTTTGAAGATTAAGTTGTGTTCACAGCTTACGACACACGACTCAGCTCTCTTGATCATGGTCTATTTCATTCAGAAACTGTCAGGAGCGGAAATTCTGCAACAAATAAATGAATCTAGTGAAAAAACAGTGGAGATGGTGTTCAATTCTAGTTGTTTCGACTGCGAGGTGAGTTTTTTGTACATTATCATAACTGGTTTTAATTTATTCAGTGACACTCGATATATTTATTTGTTATTTCTGATCAGATTGTTAACCGAATCTTTCTGGCAGAAAGGAGAGGTCAGTCATGAGTCATCGTTTACAGCACTATGTAATCTTGAGTCCGAGAAGCCATTTGTTGAAGGCAGTATACAGTGCGGTGAACATCCCTACCTTTATAGCCGATACCCTTTGCTGTTTTTCACTCTGTCTTGCTACGTCTCGGCAAAAATTGATCAAACGAAAAATATTCACTATCTTTATGGTAGATTTGCAATTCGAAAAACAGAATATATTATATTGTGTTTAGCTTTTTCCTGATTAGACTGTCTGCAGGTGTGCTTGGAGAACAAGATTGGTAGAAACTGTGTAAAATTCACGCCCTGTGGTCATATATTTTGCAAGGAATGTGTTTCTGGGTATTTCACTTCACAGCTTCAAGATCTGCAGGTGAATCCAAATATTCATTAGGTTAATTTTGAATTTTGCTACTTGAAGTCGGCTTTCGTTCAAATGGTTTTCTTTGTTTTCAACATATTTCGACTATTTCAAATGAACGAGTGTTTAGAAGTTTAGATCAAAGCATTGGAGTGTCTGACTGGAAGCTGTGAATCGATACCTTCGCACACAGTTGTCAGAGAAGCTGTCGGAGAGGCTAGTTTTTATTTATTCATTCAACAACAAATGTGGAAAATAATAATTATTCCCTACTCTATACATCATTCTAATTAGATGAATACAACAACAACAGTATTCTCAGCTCCTTAACTTTTGTTAATGGTTCGGTTTCGATGTCAACACGGAAAACGATGCTCCAATTTAGTTCCATTCAAAAGTAAACTCGATTTTTCAGCTGGAATTCGAGCGTTATGAAAGAATTCTTCTAGAACGAGCCTTGGGGCAAATGGATGATGTGGTAATGTGCGCTAGACAACGCTGTCAGAAGCCCGTTGTGATTGGCAATATGTCAGTTTGAACATAGCTGCATAGTTTTAGTGTGTTCGAGAATTAGAGTGAGTGGTGATTGGATGAGATGATTACCTTGTACATCTTCGACATGATAGTACATACCCGGAACTGATGAACAATCGCCCCACTTCCTATTTTAGTAATGAGTCCGCTTTTAATTAACACTTCGCTTCTCAATTTAAATGTGAATATTCGTTTTCGTTTTCAGGAATCCCACCCTTGGGTCTTGTGAATATTGTGGATACTCCTTTTGTATTGTTTGCAAACGAGCCTATCATGCGCTGGAAGAGTGCAAATTCAAGTCAGGTACTCATTTTGGTTAAGCTTAGTTACAAAGTGGCAATCTGGCAGTAGTCACTTAGAGTCCTGAAAGTTTCTGAAACGTGCATTCCGTGCTCACTAAACTTTGGAGAACTGCGAGTGCACACGCTGACTGTTACAGCGAGAAGTGTCTGTTCATTATTGGATCCCGGCTGTTTTGTTATGAATTATTGCAGCGGATCGGGTGGCCCTGATACAGAAGTGGGAAGATTCGAACGAGGAGGAACGAGTCGAGATGGGTCGGCGTTTCGGGGGAATGCGTCAACTGCAGGTGAGTAGACCAACTTCCTCCAATTCAATTACCAGTCATACACTGCAAGTTTGCAGGGGTTTCCGGGTGGAAAACGGCGATTAGTGGGTTCCTACCTTCAAGTATGACATGAGAATGTAGTGTTTACTGTTAATTGGTTAAAGAATGTAGTGTTAATTGGACGAAAAATCATATATAAGTTTCGGGTGGAAACTGCGAAAGTGTGTTAACGTGCTTAAAAGTTTTGAGCCAGGGTCGCGTGAATCAATTATTACGTTCTTCCGATATCGTCGCTGCGACATTAGATTCAACTGGGCCCTATTTTTGGTTCTCGTATTTTCTGTTAGCGCTTATATTTATATATATATATATTTATATATCTGAAAGACTGAACCCAGAATAAGTTCTGTTGTTTTAAAAAAATGTTGCCGACGATAGCGTTCTCACAAAAAAAGAACGAGATCGAGGAAAGATCCAAAACTCTTTTCCCGTCTTATATGTTGTCTTTTATTATCTCCGCCTGACCTAACCACCTAACTGCTAGTTTTCAGCGTGTAATTGATACGGTTCGAAATGAGGGTTGGATAGAGGGAAACAGTCGACCGTGCCCCAAGTGCAAAACCAATATCGAGGTACGTGTGAGAGTGTTTCAATTTCCACGATGGTTCCGTCGTTACTTTGCGAACAGGACTACAGGGCTTCTTGGTGGTCTTAGGAAGTCACGTAGGGCCGTAGGACGATATTTCAGTACCCCCGACCCCCGAGCTTTCGATCATTCATCATTCTGTCAGTCCCATTAGGCGGAATAATCGTTAGTAATAACACATTAGCAGGCCATTGAGTATGGTGGTTTATATTCTAGACCTTGGGTCTGTGCCAGTGAAACTTTGCGTGAATGTTTTTTTCATAGAAAACACAAGTAGGTTTCTTGAAAAATGTGATCGCTCACATGAAATAACAAGCAAAACAAGCGTCTCACCGAGGCTGACGATAATTGTACATTGCAAAGAATAATCTGAGGTGCTCGTTCGTGTTTTGTTCGTTTATAATCGATAAATGTTCTTAGTACTAATGTTGCAGAAGAACGAGGGATGCAACAAGATGCATTGCACTAAGTGCGATTCCTCCTTCTGTTGGCTTTGCAGCACAGTTCTCGACCCGAATAATCCGTATTCTCACTTCAACGGAGAAGGCGAGGTTGGTGTTTTGCCACTTTGAAATACGTCGTACGGCCATTCATTCACGCGAAACGGTGTCAACCGAACTTTTAGTATTTCTTTTCTCAAAGTAAGAATACTGTTCCTTGCTGGTTTTAATTTTAAGAAGGTCCACAAGTAAGGCTTCTGACCATTTAGTGGAAATGTGTTGGAAGAGGACCCCCTATCGAAGGCTTTGAGACGGGAACATTGAACATTGCGACTTTCAATTATCTTTGAGTTGCGAGTTCTTTGACGTTGATTGATAAATGAGGCGTACTATAGTATGTTTCCTGTAGTCTTTCGGTACACCTTTTACAGCCCAAATGACAGATTCAATTCTACAATTTGTAGGCCAACTGTTTCAATCGTCTTTTCGAAGGAGTTGAGGAGGAAGATCGCGAGGATGTAGACGGCGTGGAGGAGCGGCAAAATATGCTTATCATGCGTATGTTAATCAGCATTATTCCATAGATTAATCCAAACACGCACGTGAACCTACAAAATTTTCAAGCAAGGTACAAGGTTCTCCACTCTTCCCACGCGCAATCGCTCTCAACATCATTTAAATGTAAACCTGAAATTGTGACTAATGTCACATGAAGCCGGGGTTCCAATTATTCCCCTTTTTCTTGTGAATGCCTCACATAGGCCAGTACGCTCGGTCGGTCGTTTTCTGACTTCAAAATCTTTTCCATACACCGTCAAGTCATATTATAAGATGAGGGGTTGAGAACTAGTTTTTGTGAAAAGTAAGGGTCGCGAGTTGAAAACCAACGAATTCCATACAAAATTGGTGGAGATCAAACGATAAATGAATGAAAATAACAATTTTTGGTTTTTTTGGAGAAGTCGCAACAGGAAAATAAGGAAGGTATCGCGAGTTTTCAGAGTGATAAGAGACGCTTGGCGGTGTATGATCTATTCATTCCTTTGAAAATGGTCTGAATTGGTACATATAACGTATGCATGCCTTCTCCTTAGGCGACTTTTCACCACTTGGTAACCGGTATTTCTTTCAAAATCCAAAAGGCGTCGTAAATACGGGTTAAAAAGTTAAAAATGGTTGATGAGAACCCGGTTCATACGTAAAATACCGCCTATTTTGATATTGACTGATTCCCACTTTCACACGATTCCGATCGAGCCATAGTCAGTTTTCGGGGCAACCTTGATGATTTCATCTCAGATTCTCTGTGTTTAATAATCTCACATGCTTGCTTCTTATGCTCACTCATTTGCTTGTATGTGAAGCAGTTTCACGTATTACCCGGTTGATGTTTGTCTACTGGCGTAAGCAACTAAGTAGCCTGTTCTTGTGGAATTGGCCTGACTACTATCACATTCACAAGTACAATGGCATGACATCATTTAAAAAATCAAATGTTTCAGGTCTTCCTGATGATCATCCTTATAATCAATTGAACGATCGCTGGGACATGTACGAGGATGACATAACTTTCGAGGATGACGAGTCTTCTGCATCAGAGGCTGACCTGCAACTGTAGTTGTGCTTTGTGCCAGCCACATTACTTGATATTAGTTTCCTCGCAGCTAGTTGTTTTATTTGCTACCTATGGCCACGTTTTACTTCCTTAATGAGTTCCTAAAGTGAGTAAATAATAATGAGACGTTTTCGATATTTATTGGCTTTATAGTGTGACTGTTCTATATTATAGTGTAGTAATCTCTAGCGATTCGCTTTCTTTTCATTCTGTTACCTACTTCTGCTAAGAGCGCAGTACTGCTGTGTAACTGAATTAGTCAGTTACCCCCAATTGTGTATATGACCCCAGTTCGAATGTGATTCTTGCTCTAGATGAGCTTTTTTTAAATTCTTATGCTTGTACAATAATGATTTGCTAACGTTTACGATTACATTATTTGGGTCTTGCGTTATTGTGCATATCCGGGTATTTCTGCACGTGGTGTCTACTATCACGGTCAGGTCCCTTCCTGTTTTTTGCACAGGTTATCCAGTCCCATCCCATTCTATAAATGTGATAACAGTTCCCTTGTAAATGTTAATTTACAGATTGTTGACATATCAGTTTATCTTACATTCAGATTTTACCTTTTATTATTTACTGCTTGTGAACCTATGTGACTATATTTTGAAAATGTTTGTGATGCGACTATGTATGTTTACAGCACGTAATGGGTGGGTGGAAGCTGGAATCTGGTCGATTCTTCCTCATGATAGCTTTTCCCGTCGGCGCCTTTTGGTTGTTTAATCAACCTTCTATTTTCAAGGAGTTTGTGAGTGTTGTCTTCTTTCAAGAACCTGCTTTCGCTGTTAGAAAGATTTAATTCGGTTTCTGCGACCCGAGTAAAACTAGGAAGCTGTAATTTAACGTTTAGTAAATGTATACTAGGGACAATCTTTAGAGGAAGGTAACTGATTCGAACTAAACGATTCATCGGGCGTCGACCGATTAACGCTGGGACCCGCATGAGATGTCGCGTCCTCGGTGAATTCTTAAACAGTAACATCTAGTAAGTAACAAACAGTGACAAATTCCTTTTGAAACCGTTTTTTTGGGCAAGATTTTGAACCGGTTTGTTGACCGCTCTCGTTACTCTCAAAAGGCATTGCTACAACCGATTCAAAAATGGCTCCTAAAATGTACTTATCGGATTACTCAGAACCCAGTTGTCTAGTTAATGCTTCCAAAACGCCGGATCCCTGCGGAATTGATCTGAATTAATCCTATCCCTCGTTCTGTGTGTTGCCTACGTCTACTGAATTGTTTCAGATGAGAGGATATAAAGTGCCGGATAGCTCTGCGGGTGACGCGGCCATGGCTAGATTCAAGGAACAGTTGATGGTACAGAAGAGGAAGGAAGAATACGAGAAGTTTTTGAGGTGATTGCTGAATTCTCTCTCATATGAACTAGTTAGATTACTGGTATTGGTGTGTTATGTATATTTTCGGAAAAATGGCTCAACCAGTACTGTGCCTTACCTTGTCTCATGAACTATCATTTCCACCCTTTAAATCCGGAATGGAAATTGCAGGAAATCGAATAACGGGGAATATGTTTGTGGCTTGTTTGAATAGATATATACTATTAATATGCTTCAGAGAGCAGATGGCATTTGAAGAAGCGAAGCGTCTTCGAGATACATTATAGACGGCTCAGTTTCAATGTGTTGTATTAGAAGTACAGTTGTGAATTTCTTCTCACTCGCATACTTTCTGTTCCTCTTGTGTACATAGATCATAGAATAGTGAATGTTTAATATAAACGTATGCATATGTTTGTTTTGTTGATGCGATGACAGGGATTTCCCTTCGTTTACTCATGTGGCTCATCATTCAAGTGCTCTGCTCATTGCATTCTTGCAAACCAATATCCATCAGTTAGAATGTTCTCCAACCGTGTGGCTGGGCCCCAATATGATGACGATGAGTCTTCGGAGGCAACGCGAATAGATCTGGCCAAGGTAGTTTACGACTCAGTTGTGTTGACCGCATATGAAAATCGAACATTTGTCTCTATTACAACTTTCTGTTCTTGGAAATTAGCAACAACCACACCATTGCCCTCGAGATGTCGGTATGGAATTGAACGTGATATTGGCAAAGTTTTCACTTGTATCGTCTTATCAAGACTTGAAACAAATGCAGAGGATAGATGTCCCATAACTATTTTGTACCGCTTCAGTCGCTGGCGTTCCTGCGTCGTGCGGCTCCTTTGCCAGAAGAAAGAGCAGGCCGTCCCATCGCACCTGGAATCCCCTCATCCGCCGCAGTCAAAAAGAAACTCAACTTTGACGATACCGAGAATTCATTTTGTTTCGATCCTCCCACGCGTGAGTTGTTTAGCAACCATATAGCTTATTGTGTATAGTTCATACCTGGTGCTATTTTGGAAAGTTTAAGCTGACCGTCAGTTCCTCTCGAGTACCCCACAATGTTTCCTGAACAGTTTTATGTGATTCTCTCGCCTTGCAGTACCAGGTCTGAAGGCTCGCTTAGCTGAGGCTCAGTCGGAAAATGAGTCGCTCAAGAAGAAGCTAGTTGATCAGAAATCTACACTAGAAAACTTGCGTAAAGGGAATGAGGTTAGTTTAGAGTTGTTCGGTTTTTGCAATAACGGGTGTGCATCAGAAATTTACAACTTTCGCCATCTATATTACAACCGCAGGTTCTGGTGAGACAGTATCCGAATATCGACGGTGTTTTTTCTGAGCACGCTTACATCATTTTGTTCATGTCAGGACCACTTAGCCACCATTCAAAATCTTCGCCGTGAGGTCTCTCATTTGAAGAGGTCTTTATCAGACAAAGAACAGGAGATGAGGGAACAGGATAGTCTGAACGAATCCTTATCGGTAAGATTAACGTTTATGCTTTGTTTCAACCATAAATATAAACTTTTTCTCCTTTCGAATTGTTGCGAGATTATTAACAATAGTGTGCCGAGAAGGGTAAAACACTACATACAAAAACACAAATGTTTATTGAAGGCACGACTCCAAAAAACCTCTAGAGAACTAGTGATAATGAATGCGTGTAACACTGTGACTTATTCGTTTGTCATTCAGTTTCCCGAGCTTAGCCACTACATTCATTCAGGAAAAAGTGCTGATGGATGACTGGCGTGTGATTGCGAACAAATACTACATCTGGTACCACACTGCCAAACGCCAGCTAGATGTTGCTGGGCAAATAATGGCAAGGAACGGCCTCCTAACCAAAGATCATAGAGCGGAGGTAAGATGTTGTTGAGTTGTGCCATGTCCATATTATTTCCACATTGTACATTTCGACATATTGATCGAGGAAAAATGTACGGTGCATAGATATAAGGCAGTACCTCAGTACAGATGAAACTTTGGCAGATCGCTATTCGATTTCTTGGAGCTTGCTGAGTTTATTGTGTTATCTACAAAGGCATTTATCTGGGAAATCGTCTTAACCGACTTTTCAACCTTGCTCAAATGTTACTTTTTCTTCATTCATTATGCATTATATATATATATATATATATATATATATATATATATATATATATATATATATATATATATATATATATATATACTTATATTTTGATCGTGTTTTGCTCCATATTGTACACTTCCAGCTGCTCGATGCTCAACGTTTAACATTGGTCACGATCACAGAAGGTACGTGTCTGGTTGGACATTCGTGTTCGTGGAGTTTGTGAAAATACTAACGTTATTTATTGAATACACTTTCATTGCTGGATGGCTTTCACCGTGAATATGTTCATTTAACGACCGTACAACGCAATGTTTCTCGGGGTTTGGCTGTTCAATAGTATTTCCCTGCGTCCAGCAATCTGGTCGAAGCTAGTTGCAATGTTTGACACGTACGTCGTCATCTTCCGAACAACGTAGAAAACGTGTTTGACTCACGTTCACGAATCACGTTCCCATTCTCTTCGGCTTGGCTTCAGTATTGTGAGTCTGTGAACGTGATCACAATTGCGCAAGGGCCTCCCAGCGGTAGCGTCTTGCTATTCCTCTTCCCTTCCCATTTCTCTCTGAGAGCGCATCCTTTTTTCACATCGATGTGACTAGTGAAAAAAACGTGCGTCACGAGCCGCCTTTTTCCAAAACATCGGGTCACAAAGTTTGAAACATCGGGACTCTAAAATTGGGGTTTTGACAAAATACACCGTTTTCCGGCGAAGGAGGTAAGGGCCCTCTTACCAACGGGACCTTATTGTAAAAAATCGGGTCCCGTTGGTAGGAGGGTCGTTCGCAAAAAGTCAGCTGGTGTGTGATCGATTTAGTTTCACCGCCGGATTACTCAGCATGTTGCTGTGACCGCTGGTTAGATGTTGTTTCTTTCAGATCAGCTGCCGGCGCTATCAAGTGGATCCGTTCAATGCTACGAGGGGATGCCCGCTCTTTGTGGGGAGGGTGTCGATGAAGAAGAGTGTAACCCCGAGGATGCCACAGCTCAGTCGACCATGTCAAGACAGTCCGTCTGCATATCACCTATTTGCGCTGGTTCGTTTGCCATATAATAATAATAATATAATCATTTACGGCAACTTTGTTTAGCCGTGTGATAGTTTAACTAACAACCGTGACAATTATTACTGATAAATTCATAAAGGGGTGGGGTTCGTAGAATAGATACTAGGAATGAGTAAGCGTTGTTACCAGCCTATGCGGTCCGGCATAGATACCGAGTCGAGTGGGATCGAACAGTGGTACGTTGAGTGCCAGCGCCACACAACTATTCGACCACTGGACCCTTTCAGTTTTTTTAATCTGAACTTCCCGGCAAAAATTTAATTTCAGGAATATGGTTTCCAGCGTGAGCGATTCTTGAATACATAATGTCCCCGTGCTGAATAAATATGTGCCATGTCTTTGGTTTTTAGACAACGATTCTGCTGCGCTCAACGAATCGTCGGTGTTGAACAGTACTCTGTTCAACACCTCTATGGACTATGAGAAGGACGAAAAAATTGTTCGCCTGGAAGTACAAAACGATACCCTTCTCAATCGACTGAAATGGACTAAGTACGTTTCGCGATAAAATACATTATCTTTTACTCGCGCGTGTTTCCTGGATTCAGGGAGGGGTGTAATTTCCGAAGTTCTCCCTCTACACATTTACATTGACTCCTACCCACCCGAATTGTCCGTTCCATCACTCTCTTTCCGTGATCTGCAATTTGACCACCGCCGCGCCACTGTCCACGAAAGCGATGAGTGGTAGTGGAAGTGAAACTGACTGTTGCTTGAAGTAGGACGATTATGTGGACCAATCCCGTGTCAACGGTCCTTTAAACTGCAATTGAAGAACTTATTGCAGTTCAAAGGACTGAATCGTTGGAATTGGACCAAACAATCGTCATTCTTCAAGCAATGAATGAACAGCGAATGAAAAGACGGACGGAAATGCTGAATTTTGTTTTTGTATACGAAGTACAATTTTAATCAGTCGTGGCTCTCGCGAACGACTTGGCCATCGGTGAACCAGTTCTGTGTTAGTAATGATTTGTAAGCAACAAAGTAGAATCAGCCTTTTGGCTGATTCCAAATATTATTGTATAAAACATAACAAAAACAACTTATCATAGGGGAAAAGCTGATATGGCGCTTCTGCTGGAGGAACAAAAACGTGGATTGGAGGAGCGAGTCACTTTACTCCAAGCCAAACTTGGACAGTATGTAGTAAGTTTGTGGAAATTAGATCTGGCCTTTCTCGCAATCAAACCATACATGGGTTGGATACTGAATGGGTAGTATCCCGAATAGATTCAGCAGGCACGATGTCTGTGAGAACTTTTGTGTCTTCTGAGTATTTTGGGGTCGCTGTTGAGAATTGCTAGATATCTACCCCCTCTACACAGTATGTTCTAGCGTCACGTATCAGAGTTGTGGTTTGTTTAATAACCGGAAATGTTTATGAAAGATGCTTGCTTGTTTCCATTTCTCTTCGAATGTTTGCAGGCAGAGGTGGAAGCTCTTCGAGCTGCGTCGGCCAACCAAATGTTCCACCTGGCCGACTCGACAACACAGTCGAGAGCGTTCGAGATGACAGATCGGGTGAAAAAGTTACAAATGAGGTGAGATCTTGGTGGGGGAGGGGGTGATTAGCTATCCATTTACAATCAACTACCTAATTGTTTGATCATATATCAGGCGACTTCGTGGTCCACAGAAATTGATTGAAAATCAGGTGTTGTATTCAGGTAAGCTATCTGTAAAACTGTAGGTGTTCTGTCATTCAGGAGTGCTGTGCTTTTTTATCTCTTCCTCATATCACGATAATTTCAATTAACATTCAGAGTTACCCAGCTCGAGGCGGATCTGGCAGGACGGGCAGAAAATGAAGAAAAGCTGAGAGAAGAACTGCATATGGTGTAAGTGAATTGAATTATTCATATGCTCTTAAAATTAATCTATTTAATATTGTGGTATCATTCAACAGCTGTCATCTTGCTCAACATCGCTAATTCTCATTTCATTCCATTTGCTTATATGTGTTTGTTATTATTCGTACGACGTACGAGTTTCAAGTGTGTCATAGTTGTTGATTGAAGGAGGAGAGAAAGGGAAGACCTCGACGAGCGTGTCTCGTGCGCCGTTTCAGCTGAACAGGAGCACCAGAGGTAATGTTAACTTATTCTCAGAAAAATAATTTAGGGATATTGTCATTTGTAACCGACATAACATAACAACATGTAACCATCGAAATACAACTTCAGTCGTTTTAGCCGGCAGAATGAGACCACGGTCACGGTTCAATTAGAGTCAAGCCAAACTCGAAATTTTGAATTTTGTGTTTGGGTTAAACTGTTTACAACCCTAGTCGAATTCATATTTTTTCTGAAATAATACTTTTGTTCTCAGGTTTGTAATTGAAAAGGAAGCAGAATTGGCTGAACGTGACGAGAAGTTCAACTCGATTTCGGCGGATCTCATTAGACTACAAGCGGAGGTGGTGGAGGTAGTGTTGGGTTACCTAGCTTCTTCACTTCTTTAGTCTCTTTGCAAACGGGCAAACGGGGCAAAAAGTCTCTTTGCAAAAACTTGCGAATAGTAAAACCAACATATAACTGCATTATGTCGAGAGTTTCATACTTCATTCTCAAGAGTTTCATACTTCATTCTCAATGTAGGTTCATTTATGTTCTCGTGGAACGTATAGTTTTCAGTCGGGCCCACACTTATTCTACATATTAAGTACTTCTGAAGAAAAGCGTAGATGGAACCTATAATGTTCTGGTTTTTCCACGGACAATGTTTAATCCTTGGAACCGTGGAACAGACACTATTTCCACCCATGTTCCCATCAGCCTTGTTTCCAGATGGGTAAGAGAGAGAAGACGTTGAAAGAAGAACTTGCGCGGGCAGAACTCGACGAAACAGTCCAACCGCCCACAGATGCTGGAGATACCACGCAGGTCAAACATTTTGAGTTTCCATCCAGTATCTCGAATTGCGTTACTTCCGTTCCAGCACGTGGTATATATAGCAACGTATGACTGATTTACAAAATCGAGCCCGTTTTTCGTTTCTAGAATTTCAAACCGTATTTGTTGACAGATTTGGCAATTTTCCTGTGTTCAGACAATGCAGACTAGACAGAGCAACGTTATTGAAGAGTATGTTAAATTCAAAGTTTAGATCTTCCACATGGCTGCCAATCCACTTCAAACAGCACATGACGAGTTGATGGAGGAAAGTCGGAAAAGAAAACTTGTAAGTGCAAATACCGCATTCTGTGCATTGTATCTCTACTTGACATAAGTTTTGTGTTTCGTAGCCTCTTTCCTAACCTGCTAAGCAGTTCTAGATTGATAGTCTGCCAACAATTAGTGGACGTTGCCACATTTTCAATCGAAATCTAAATGTATATATCACGGTGTTCTGCGTTAGTTGATTTTTACGCAGTGAAACGCGGCCAGTCGCAAAGACCGCGACGCATGAGATATTACTCTAGATTTCAAACATATTTGAAATTCGCGACCGCACTCTCTCGCTCCTCCACACTATTTCTTGCGAGCCGCACGCGTCAGAGCTCCGCGAGGCGACGGCGCGAACATTCAAAACGCGGCGCACTTGAACTAAAGCGTCAATTGGAGCATTGTAGGGTTCAAACACCGTGATATATTTGTATCCTCACAACAAGAGCACCATCAGACATCAGAGGATGGTGGGGGTAGTAATACTACCATGTTAACAACCATTATATGAACTGAGATGTCAGTCAGAGTCATGGGTTCGAAGTATTATATATTTTTTCTATTCTTTTTTGCCATTCTAGTGCGATCAGTCAGAGTTGGATCGCTCAGGGACCTCGAAAAGAATGCGAGATGATCAACTGGAGCAGATTGAATTGAAGCTGATGAGATTGGAGAAAGATAAACAACGCGCAGCCTCAATTCATGCCGATTTCACGAAGAAATATCGGTCAGTATCAGTACTAGTTTTCAGTTTAGGGAAACTTTTTACTTTCGCCTATTTTTACTTCATTTTTACTTTCCCAATAGCCCCCACCCGTCTGATTCTTAGTTGAAACGAAGCCATGTTACTTTCACCCCCCATGGTGGAAGTGAAAGTATAACAGGACTTATTTCGGCTAAAACGAAAAATTGGGGGCGAAAGTAATATAGTCCCTCAGTTTATTCTCAGAATGGAAAAAAATCTTTTTTCCTGCATATCTGACCTTGCGGAAGAAATGGAAATGACAGCCCACTGTCGCTCGAAATACTAAACATTTCTGGAGTAACTATTACCAGAAAGGTTGCGGATTATTAATTCAGAATGAACATATTTCATATCAAACATAATGGTTGGATTTCAGGACGATTATCACTGTTTTGACTGGCTATGATGTCAAAGTTAAGGACATTGAAGAGGGAATTTGTCATGTTGACAGTGTCTACGATGAATCCGAGAAACAGTTCATCTTCAAGGTGGGTTTCATATTATTCTCCCTCTAATGGTGTGTGTTTCTATTCTAGTTTTGGGTCCACTCAGCTAAAAAATGTTTATTCACCGGTTTTTGTTTATGTTCTCCATTGTTTGAATCTCGCTTCTTGATTGAGAAAAACCTGATGTACCTCAACAGAAGTTGTTCATCGTCTCTCGAATAGTTGACTCGTTATAGTATTGTGCGGACACTCAGCGAGTCGATTTACTGGATTGTGGGATGGACAGTGCATCACAGGGACGACTGTGGGAGGAAGAAATGCGCAGGTTCGACTTCTTTTATAATAGGGCGAATCAAAAGTATGTTGTAATCGGTACAAAGGGCGGTCATTTTTCCTTCATAAGGACCTTTGTTATCAAGAACCGGTAACCGCGTATTCAAGGTGTTCCTACAACTTACAAATTTGCCTTATATAGTGTTGCTATCTACGGCTGGTGCGGTCAATTTTTTTTGGATCTAACAGGTTTTTTTGATAACCTGACCGAGATGATCCTTTTTTGAGGTTGTTTTACAAATAACCGGTAAAACTGAATCCGGGTTACCTTATAAAGTAACGACACGTTTTACGTCAGAAAAACAGGAAACCAACAGGTTTCTCATTTTAGGTTACCAACCGGTTACCCACTGAGGTAACCTGTAAAGAGGTTATTAAAAACCGATCCAGGTTACGAAAAACCCGGTTGTATATCTAATTGACCACCATTTGCAGGTATATTGGCCAGCGTCAGTCGGTTCCCGCCTTCCTGGCAGCAGTGACCCTCTCGCTCGAGGAAAGACGCGATCTTGAAGAAAAACCCGAGGATGATTTCGAGAAAACGCATACATACAGTGTGTTGCACCACGATTAGATCCTTGTCTGCAGCACAATATTTCGCCATTTTGTCTGTGTTGACGGGTTTCTTTGTTATCATTTTTGACCTAATCAAGTGTTTCATGTAAATAGAGTGTGACTTTACATACATCTAAGCATCCTATTCCTTTTTAAGCGGCAATAAATGTAAGTGTTTCATAATGTTAGTGTTTTGTGTATCGATCGCCAGTTCGATAATTTACAATCAGAACTACAATTTAAAAACAGGTCAAATAATCTTAGCTTTGGAATTGTTCTGTTTGCCGTTGTTTGATTGTACGTTTATTTTACTATTCTTCTTGGAAATACATTTTCTTGAACAATATCCTACAAACTTGTTATGCGCAATTTGGTTATTGGTTTATCGTCCAATACAATGTTCCTATCCTGTTATTTTTATTGTGTTATGTTTGTTTGTGACTAGATCCAAAGTACTACGGAGTGAGTTGTTGTGTAAGCAGACACGGCTGATTGCGTATTCTTGCACAACATTCTCTCTCACCCGCTATTATCGATTCCTCTCAGCGAAAACATTTCACTTACATCATAATATCATCGCATCTGAGTCGGTTATTTACTGCACTGTTTTCAAAAGTAGCTTGATTTAGAAAAGTAGCCGTAGTTCGTTTTCGTAAGAGATTTCGCAAATAGCCGTGGTGTTTTGGCGTTGCAAAATTGATGATTCGTGTCTCAAAAAATTATGTTAAAGAGCGTTGATATGATGCCCAAGAAAGTGGGTGTCTTCTGGTTTATATTGAATGACCGGTTATATCCATGCTCTGAAATGCGCGATGATTGTTTCTCCCTATTAGCTCTGATGTTTCCATTTTCAAGAGGTATGTGTACCAGACATTTTTTCTATTTCTCAGCCAATCTCATCAGCCATGGCCAAGGGAAAAAATAGGGGCTCTCAAGGCCAGTCAGGAGGGGCCAATCGACAGAATATATTGGCTGCTAAGGCGGAGGCATCCATCGGAGATCAAATAAGACCGGGTCAGTATAGTTCGTGTATTATTTAAAGAGGAAGTGTTTTTTCTTTCCATACAACACAAAGTTACGGCTATCACTCATTGTGATAATGAGGTTGCTGAGATGCCCTAAACTACAATATAGTTACTCAAATTGTATTAAACGTTTGTATCACCGTGATTTCATTCATATTGGTTATATGTTCACCTAGAATTGAGAACTCTATGCACTTTTTGACAAGAAGCCTTGAAGATATCGGGAAATATTTCTTCTTTGGCGGTGAACGACTACTAGTTTCGTGTCGAACATGTTGATGTGAATTCAACAGAATAAGGCTACTTTCAAGTATTTAGTATGCAACATTGTAATTTTGTTAGTTTAGGAAGACATGCATGTAGTTGCCAGGCGAGGATCCATGGTTTGATTCTCAACTGCATGGGATGTGGGAAGATCGTCTGTGAACAAGAGGGTAGTGGACCCTGCTTCTATTGTGGAACTCTTGTATGTACCAGGAAGGAACGAGAGGTATTGCAAATTCATGGCCCGTTTTTCCCATGCTCGACGGGTGAACAGTCGTCGTTTAGTTGCAGAGTTGTGAAAAGAGTTTAGAAGACCACATCGACGTTTAGTTTTCCATGTCGGTGTTCCATTGCTTCAATAGTCTGGTTCCGTTCAATATGAGAACTAGTGCCTGCTTGATCACTCAGACGTATAGGTACATTTGAACATTATTTTTCAGATTCTGGATCTTGGAACTCGCAAGAGTGCTGAGTTGATGCAACAGCTCATGGGCAGTACGGCTCACTGTGGAAAGGTTGGTTCATATCTCGGTAATGTGCATGCTGATTCTGGAATTGGAAGTTTAGTTATCTTAAACACTCGGAATCTGTGAGAAATCAAGTACTTGTTGTTGTGTATATCATTTCCATACCCTATTCCGTACCCTATTGCATATTTTATAGTTTATTATCATAGTGCAGAAAACTGCATTGTCTAGTAGTGATTATCAAAACCACATTCACCCAGTTCGGGAAGGCAACTTCAAAAGTACTGAACAGGGATAATTCCAGGGTCTGTCGCTGTCATCGATAGGAAAAGATCTTGAAAAGGCCACCCAGTTCCGGAACAGGTTATTGGAAGCCGATGCCGACTCGTGAGTTGTTGACCCATAACCATAATATCCTCTCCTCTCGTTTGCTCACTCGGACTTGTTGATTCGTCTCTGTTGTTTCATTTGCAATTACAAAGTACAGCTTTGTGGAAAATAAGGCGATACTCTGCCCTTGTTATATAGTATACAAAACAATTAAGTAGTTTGTTTATATGGATAATAACGGGAGTGAGAGAAGAGATAGAGTTAGTCACAGAGAACGAGTTACAGATAATATGTCGGAACTCGGAAACGGCTCGCTCGTAAGGTGCTAGTTTGCGAATCAGGATGCGATATAGTTTACATTCCTGATATTGTTTAGTGGCCGTTGAACGGTATTAAGTATGATGATAATATGTGACGAATGTCACGTAGAGTATAAAAGATTATGTAGCACACAAAGAACGATTATTGTGGTATTGATATTTCAGCAATACTCGACAGTCTCATATTCTTTGACAACCCCGTGTAGTTAGACAACAAAGTGCGAACAACGACCTTCCTTTCTAGGTCACACCTGCAAAGTTCGGCCGTTGAGTTACGAACTATTGCGTATTCCGATGGAACCGTGTATTCATACTCGAGATCCTAGTGTAAGTTTTTTTTGGAAGTACTAATTCTATTGATGTTTTTTCAGTGAAAGGCGTACCAAGGTAAATGATCTGGAGAGCGACTACTCATCAGTGGAGAACAATGCATTTCTCTCTCCAGAAGTGAGTTACGTCTAGTTATCACTAAGTGTTCGATTTATGGGAAAAGTTAAGGTATTAGTAATCTTGGAGAAAAAGATCATTGAATATCATCTTCTCCTCTACAAACTTTATTGTCAAATAGTAGACGTGCGTGTAAGTGTGTGTCATTTTCACATTCGATTTGCACGTATATACTTAGGTTCAGCATCGATTATCTAAAAACAGTTATAGATAGGTTGCTATTGTATTTTCTATTTTCCTCACATAGCTCCGATATGCAATAAGTTTATTATTGTTCAAGGAACGAGAACACATTGTTCGTCGCCGTGCCGATTTGCAAAGAATGCGCGAGGAGAGAAAGCGAGCTCTCGTTTTCAATCTGAGTCTAGTTGATGGATCGGTCGAAGAGCAGGTACGGACCTTCAAACAACTCTGACTGCTCATCTATTCATTAAAATAATATCAGTTATACTAATAATTATATAGCGATAATGGTCTTTTGATTCAACCCCGGCCATGAGTCATGAGGAGCGACACTCGAATGATAACCACTTGACTCGAACGATAACCACCACTCATCCAGTTGATTGCTTGCTGTCATCTGTTGAGTTTGTTCTGTAACTGTTTCAGAAGCAAGGTTGACGTTATAGGGTTTGTATGTGGGTGCAGCTGCAATGTGAACTGGTCATTTCCATTGGTAACCTAAGTTGTTCCAGAAGGGGAATCTGCGTGATACTGATCCAGCACACGATCCTGTCATTCGTAGTATCCTGGATAAATCGGAGGAGAGACGAAGAGCTGCCGACGCCGCCTTCAACAGCGCCGTCGACGCTCGATGGGTCCCCAAGGGATTTGTACCCAAGGTCCGTCAATCATGCGCTAGTAGGGACCGACCATTTGAGTGGCAAGTTGTTCTTTTTCATATTGAAACACGTGAGAATCTGAGAGTTAATGATTTAGCAACAATATGGAGAAATTTTCTCGTTTTTGGCGAAAAAAAATAGCGTTTCCATGGTTTTTTTTACGGCTTTAGACAACTGCACTGGAATATGCGGTCAATGTTTCTCTTTTCACAAAGACCGGGTCATGTGGGGTTTCGGGAAAATAGTTGAAAACGAAGTCGAAAGAATATTTTACCAGCCAAAGTGTGTACTGAGACCATTATCCGAATTTACATAAACAAAATACTACTAAATAGTTGAATATATTTCTTGTCTCGATTCCAAAAATTGCAGTACGATGATGGCTGTGGTACGAAGTTCCCCTCGAATGTGGTTGATTTTGTGGAGGTGGACAATATGGCCATGCTGAACGATGAGGTGGCGCGACTGGAAGTGGAGCGGAAGGGGTACGGACTCACGCTGCCCCAACCATTCGCCGCCCTCGTAGCTCATGGAGTTATCAGGTGTGCTAGTCATCCTATTCGATTATGGTGTCAGATTAGGTTATCGGGGTATCAGGCGGGGGTTATCAAAAATCAACTTCGACTATTTAACCCTCTGGTAAATAAGTGGCCAGACGTTTCACACGAGAATGGTTTTTTGTAACAATGTAAAACGGCTGTCGTAGTATGTTGTCTGTATGGTCGGGTCAATTTCTTTCCGTGCCAAACAATTCTTCGCGAACCATGTGGTTACGAAACCACACCAAAGTTGTTTAGTCGACTATTTCCGGCATTAATCACTTCAATTGCTTCTCCATTGTGGGCTCGTGAATTCGGTTCGGTCTAAAAAGAACCACGTGATTCGGAGAAGAGCGCCGCAATTCACCCATATATTTGTCTATTCATTCCTCTTTTCTTACTAGACAAGTTTGTTGGCCGGAAGATCTTCATTTGAAAGGACCAGTTTATATCTCATCTTCTGCACAATCCTTCAATAGCGCACACCTCGAACCTACCATCAAAAAGTTTTCTAATCGTGAGTAATTATTAATATTTTCCATCAAACTAACAAACCAGGTTACGAGATAACGTGACGAAAGTGTCTCAACATTCTCGATTCTCTGTGATGTGCACACCCATATTGGTACACAGTGATTCTATAACGACAAGTAAACTACTAGTGAACTCCTACCACACCCCTATTCTACTACTAGAAAACTACTAGTTTTCTTGTAGTAATGTAGGCGTAGGGGAGGAGTTAAACTATAGTTCTACTCCTACCTAACTACTAGTGAGATGGTAGTCAGCTACTAGTTTATCTGTGGTAAAAGTCAATTTTGAAAAATAAAAAATAAAATAAAAACAAATTATATTTTTTAGAATCATATATCTTCTATAAGTAGTTACGTTTTCCTCTATCGCATTACTCTGCTGTTTACCATGTTTTGCACCATCCGGGACTCGAACTCTCGAGCTCTCGCTTCTGAAGCGAGACACTTACCACTGCGCCACGCTGCTGATGTGTGAAGGCGCGCCACAATCGTATACGATTACAGGCGCGCTTCACTGTTCAGCGCTCACTATGGAATAACGTGAATGCGCCACGAGCCCTAACAAAAAACCTTAAACTTAAGCTCGTTCTACAGTAGCACTAATTCTATAGAAATTTTCCCATATTATGAGTGTTCAGCACTTTCCTGCCTAGTTAGCGTACTACAGGTTTCTACTAGCCTACGAGTAAGTTACTACTAGCCTACGAGTAAGTTACTACTAACTGTCTACGTGCTCATAATGCCTACAAATCACTGTGATTTGAATTCTGTGGAGATAATGTATCGTAAAAAGACTAGTTTCAGACTGCCAAAATGCATTTTTTAATTTGACGTCTGTATTCACTACTAGGTTTCTACCAGGATACCCCTACTCTACTACGAGAGTACTCCTCCTTTACTACTACCACTAGTTTACTACAAGTTTACCAGTAGTCCCAGATTTCCTATGGTATATTACTTGCTCCATGGTCTATAGGGAAAGTGTTTTCCTGAAAGTTTACTCTCCTATTTGTACTCGACTATTGTTGTTCATCTTATCATACATGTTATGTGAAATGCAATTTCAGAGTCACATGTCACTTCTACCTTAATCGATTACTCTTCCGGTAGTTTGATGGGAAGAGTTTATCTGGATGATTGTGTCACGAAAGAAGACTTCAAACAGGAGGTCAGTGAATTTCATTTATGTGTGTTCCTTGATTTTTTGATTACTTCAAATGCATAATTTTTTTGATTTCTCGTCGCTGAGGTTAAATCTTAACAACTGTGAGTTGAGGCAAAGATGAGATGATAGTAGTATTGTGTTGTTTTCAGTTCGGCTCATGTCCACTCGCGGGCTCCGGCGATTTCGTTCTCAACTTCTCTGCGTGTGAACCTCTGACTATTCCCATTCCCCACCTCCCACCCTCCACTTTCTATCAGCTCGATAAAGAGTTGAAAAGTGCCCTGGATAATGTGTTGTGTGGTTAGAGAAGGAGTCTCATGGGATTTAATCGTGCGAATTTCTATCATACATTTGCTATTTGTTCTAAAAAGGTTCGATTGTTCTTTTGTCCATTTTTATTCTGGTCTGTGATTAGGATGTGTGGTTTTTAGAAAAAATCTGTTTGTATGTTTCTGTCTTTGCACACGATATTCTGTTCGGCGGGTGATTTTTTTTGTGATAAAGATGATATATTACTGTATTGTTTATAGGTATGAATTGTGTGCGGTTTTCGATCCGACATTTGTATCTCATTTCATTACTTGCATCCTCATTATGCGTGCATGATTCAAAGTCTGCCGAAAGTATTTGTTGATCCAAGTGTTGCAGTTCGATCGATATGGCTGATGCTGTTGCCCCTCGCGAACCCTTCCTCGGTCTCAACGAAGAAGAGGTCAGTGACGTATTTATTAATGCGGTTCAAAGATATAATGTTTCTAAGTCTATGTTGGAGCTGGCGACGAATGGGTTTATCACCGCCGAATACCGATTGTGACAGTTTTTTGTGGCGCTTCAACCAATTGTAAATGTTCATTGCTGTGTGTTGTACTGGTTTCTGGAAAAAAATATGTTGCTTGCAGGAGACATTAGCCAAGGGTCTTGTGGTGAAGTCGCTACTCGGCACCGCCACCTACCCTTTGAACTGTGTCAAGACACTCATCCAATTGGGTCATGAGCCATTCCCCCTTTCCACTGGAAAGACCCTCATCGTTGCTGGTCGCAATGCCTACTTTCTCCCCAATGCATTCAGCTACGGTCAGTTGTTTCAGCAGCTGGTTCATTTTTCGTCATGGCGAACAGTAACTAACGTTCTGGTGGAAGTATAACGGGGACGAAGGTTCGAAAAAGGGTGAAACCATAATTGCAAGGGAATTCGAGAATGAAACATAATTTTAATATCAACAAACTATAACACATTTTAGGTATAAAAATATGCTGCAAGACTAAAATGCCTCGTTTTATGAGAATAATTAGTTGGCACTACTAAATTACCATCAAATTGTAAGGTTTTCTAGCTTTTTTTGGAGAATATACTCTAACTATAACATTCTTCCATTGCAGCCCACCAGCTGTACAAACTTCGTGGTCTTTCTGTGTTGTTCACTGGCTTGGATTCAGCCATCGTTTCTCTGATCACCCAAGGGTATACATCATTTGTGACCACCAAGGTATGAACTAGCTCATTTTCTTCGTTGCTGCCCATCCACTACATGATAGTGCTCAAAGTACGTTATCAGTATTTCTTATTATATTCTCTCCTTGCCAATGAATGAGAAATATTTCAGTACATTGATCAAAACTACCCAGAGATTGGAGGAAAGCCCGAGTTTTTGAATGAAGAGGAACAGGTACGTGGTACTCTCCATCTAACTTCAGATGTTTCTTGGTCTACGTTCAGTTCTTTCGAACCTGTAACTGAAATATGACCAATTCCACAAGGAACCCGGTATTTTGTTAACCCAACCTTAACCGGGTTACCTTGTTAACCCTTTTGTTAACCTCTCTGTAAATCTCTTTCACAATGTCTTTCGGGGAAAATTTGGGGTTTACAGGTCGTTAACAAAATGATACCCAAGAAACCCGGTTAATGGTTAACTTCCGGGGGTTAATAAATTATCGGGTCAAATAAAGAATTCGTTTCTAAAATATGGCGGTGAGTGGATTGTTGACAGGATCTGACCGACCACCAGTCCTTCCAACGCAAGCTGCGTCTCGCTTTCCGCGACTCGGTCGTCCGCACTGCGGCTATAGCCGTATCTCGACCATTCACAGGTTAGTTACGTTCTCCTCTAAGTTAGTGTGTGATGTCCAATCCGCTCTTTTGTCTCCAGATCACTCGATTATCAATCAGATCGAATTATATTTGATGTGCGCTTGTAATTGGTAGATTAACGGTAGATAAGCTGCTGTCCCTAGGGTTGGGTTTTATAGATATTAATTCTATCATTATTTCTGGCTGGCTCTAGTAGCCAGTTTGTTCTGTGGTTGGTTTTCACAGTTAGTCAATTTCTGTTTAGCTCATCTACAAGTTGGAAACGACGCTTTTTCTGGCGTTTCTTTCATCGTTGAATCAAACATTATATTGGGTTTTGTGTCGTAATTGGCGTGGTTCTTTTTAGTTGTGATGGTTCGCCAGATCGCGCAACTGATTGGAAATGAGACCAAGTACACAAATGTATTCTCCAGTCTCCATACAATTGGAGTTGAGGAAGGACCAGCTGGTCTGTTCAGGTGTGTACGCCTGTGCTAGACTGACTACTGGTTATTGGAATCTTCTTTCCTTACGAACCTAGCGAGGTGCATGCTTGTATCAGACAATACGAAAAGTCTATCCACAACTGCGGAGTTTCAAACACATTTCGGATCGAATTGACCATAGCTCAAACATTTTAGAATATGACAGGTTTGGCGGCCTGACGGGGCTCTACGCTCAAGTGCCTTCTTGCAGTTGAAGCACGGCTATCGAATTTTTCTACAACATGGTTATTTCTGGCATTTTCAGCGGTATCGTTCCTCAAATTATTGGTGAATTGATGATTGTCTGGGGAACACATGCTTTCCTCTATGGAGCAGAGAGGGCCATTGTTCACATGGGAATGTACGAACAGAAGGATGAGAAGAGCAAGAAAGTGGGTATCTTTATCTATACGTAGACTTGTCCATCGGATAAAATTGTAAAACAAATATATCTGATTCAAAAGAAAGTATAAATTCGGATATACAAAGCGTCATATTGTTCGTATTGGAACAGAAAGGAGAAAGAAGGTTTCATTCACATTTTTTCAATTAGCCAGGTCTATTATAGACATAGAACGATTTGAGCGACGAAATTATTGAGTTTTAGCACTTTCCATTCTGTTGAGAAAGGTGGCGAACCCGTTCTTCCTGAGGAAAACCTATCACTGGTCACTCAACCAAGGTCTCCGAACTATTTTCTCCCAAAATTTAAAATGTCGATTACAGGAAGTGGCCGACGTGCGTTCATTCGTCAATATGGCGGTTCCTTTTGTTGTCAACTCGTTCGGATATCCCTATTCTGTGGTCAGCACTGTCATGGCTGTGGCTGGATCTGGTGAGATTTGTGAAGGCGTTAGCATTCCCCCAGCTGGTGTTGGCTGAGCGAAGGCTTGAGAGCAAAGTTGTTCGGTGTTCGGTCAGGCTGAAACTTGTCACGAATGTATTAAAGTGTTCCACTGGAGGTTATACGTGTAACCATCTATTTGAAGTGTATTCAGACTGCTCAGGCTGAACTGAGAACTAGATTACTAGATCAAACCTTTGCTCGGGTTGTCCACGCTTTAGTTGGTCACATAGATGGTTGTATTGCATGGTACTGTTGCAGGACTAGCGGTGTCCTTCCTGCCCTTCTCTCCCTCATTTGTGTCCTGGCACAGTGCCCGCGACTATCTGCGTCCCCATGGCCTGAAGCGGGGGGCTCGTCTGTTCCTTCGCGAACAGACCGGGGCAGTTAGTGTGGGACCCGACCAGCAGCTCTACGCCAGCAACAAGTACTTTGCATAGGTCAGTCATGTTTCTGTTAACTCTATCAAATAGTATATACCAGAGGTGAGGTGACTCTGTTGGATTCTCACGTTCAGCACCGGTTTTTCATTGAATGCTCTAGTGTGACCCACCTGATTTTTGAGAACAACAACGAAAGTTGGTTTCTTAAGTTTGTCAACCCAATTTTTTTTCATTCATCAATGAGCCAAAACACCTGATTTTCAAAAAAAAGTCCGTGCACAACAATGTCGCCCCACCAATGGTATATACCCATGAGAGCTCGTGATTGTCAAATTTATTACAAGAGTTATCACTGTTAGCAGATTCATAAATAGCACTATCCGTTGTCTTCTTCTGGCCTTGACAATAAGTAAACGATTTGGTTGAAAATACTTGATGAGCTGTATGTTTCACGGTCTGCTGCTTGTTTTAGCATACCTAACTAGAATACTTATTGTTCACTGAATTCCGATTATCCCTGAAATCTCTCTGATTGCACCCCATTTGCCCCCTACTTTGCCCCTGTCCATATCCGGATATGGACAGAGGCAAAACAGGGAGCAAATGGGGTGCAATCAGGGAAAAAGTGGGGAAATTTCCGAGAAAAGTCAGGGAAATTTCAGAGAAAAATTAAGCAAATTTTTTTCAACATTCAGAAATATTTCTTGCTTTGATACTATTTACGGTGAATTGTTAACATAAGGTGAGAATGAACATCTCCAAAAATTCTCTAACTGATGCTTCTCAGATTGGACAAGCATCTATTTTCACTGCTTATTTCTTTACAGAAAACAAATTGTTTTCAAAAAGAAATAACAAAGAGGAAGTCTGGCCTTCAACATCTAATCAAAGTTAAACTTTTTTCGAATGTTTCAAAGGGCTTTCAACAGAAGCGAAACGATTTGAAATGGACGAATTGCGCACAGCCGCACCCCTGGCTGCGCCGTATCTAGTACGGGTTTCTCAAAAGTGCGGCAGAACACAGTTTTAACCAGTATCTTCAACGAAATCACACTAAAACTTTATAATGTGTAGGTATAAGGTTCTGCTAATAGATTATAGTAAAAAAAAAGTGGTAAATCAACATTTTTCAATATCTCTGACACTTCTCTGACATTTCCCTGATTTCACCCCATCTTCTCCCTGACTTACCCCCCTTTTACCCCAGAAAAATCAGAGAAATTCTTCCCCCCTGATGCTCCCTGACAGATCAGGGAATGTCAACTTACTATGTTCTCATCGTGGGATCATGGGGTGAACTGCTCAGTTTTGGAAGGGGGAGTGCTTACGAAACTCATTTTCTTACTTCTTACTTCTTCTTTCAGACAATTCTCATTGGAAATTGGCGAACCTATCGGTGTTAGTCGGCATCTCATTTAGTTTAGGATATTGGTAAATTTGCTCGTAATTCTTCGTAATTCTGTGTATAATTATCAGTGATGTTCGCGTTTGTAGGATTAATTTAGAAGTTATGTATAATCTCTAGTGGTGTTGTTTAACGAAGTCATTAAACCTGTAATTAGTATCTGTGTTCAGTGTTCACACTTGATAAAACAGTCATAATAATGTTTATTTTTCTCACATGACTAGATACATACATTAGGGTACGATCCTGGTGTAGACGGAATGCCAGCTATTTCTCGTGGATCATATAACGCACGGTTTTCGATCGTAGTTTGCTGTGGGTGTTATCGAATACAAATTTGTAGACACCGGGTTCTTCCGCCAGAATCTTAAATTATGTATAAATATATAGTTTGGACCAGAAATAAGATACATCGAGGAAAGAACGACATATAAATATGTCTATGTAGGATACTGTTGAAGAATGTGTTACCTCTCCGTCCTCCGGTACGAATTCCGTTTGTAGTCTGAACTTTGGTTCCAAGACGACGTCATCGGGGTGTTCGGCCACCTTTTCTTGCTCGGGCGCCGAGCGAGTTACGCAGAAGTTGACGTCGTTCGCCTCCAGTCGCCACCACCAGCCAAGACGACGACCCACCACCGTTCCTGAAGCACATTCGAGGTATAGGCTGTCGCCGAATCTTTGTTCTAGTTTGATCTCAACACCAGACGTAATCACCAAATTTCAATCGAAAATCGCCGGCATCAAACTACAAACACAGCGGCATATCTGGAAATAGCGAATTATGTAAAGTTGTCGTTCAACAAAATGGCGGCGTACTGTATCCCAAGTTTTATACTGTGTTCTCAGCACAGGTTCGACGCAACTGACCGTTCTTCAGTCGAACAGTTCAGTAATAACAATTCTGACGTTCATCTATCTTAGTCGTCGGACACACCTTATATGGAGTGACCAAGGAAATTCTCCCGTGTATTTTTTCTCACATACTCCGAAAACTCTTCGTAAACCAAAACTACGGACTACTTTTTCTATCAGTTTTCTAATATACGTTACTCGACTTGTAACGCCTACAGAGAAATTTGTGTTCACTACCTAAACACTCACGTTAAGGCCAGAACAACTTGGGAACTTAAGGTTTGCAGCGATTTCACAGAACAAGCGGTAACCGTTGTTTTCACTTGTTTTGATGGGTGAGATTCAATACTAGCACAGCAGAAAGTTGAACACAGCAGAATGTTGAACACAGGTTATACTGTTAACCAATTGCACAGTCACGTGAAACATGATAAACACAGCAAAACGGAGAAACGTGCAATGACAAAGGGCACGATGCCCTATTAGAATGCTAAGTTAGCGACTATTCAATTTACTTCTAGTATACCTTCTAGTGTGATGGGAATGAAGGTAGTCGTTCTAGCAGACACCGTCAATTTCTGTAGTTTCTCAGCTGGAACATCGTTGGCCGGGTCGTATCTGGAAAGGAGGAAGAAGTAATAATATTACATTATTATTATCATATGAAGAAGGGTGAGAAAGTTGCTACTCCCAATTATGAGTATGTTTGAAGGTTTACGAAATCATTACCTGGCTGGATGAATTTGATGATGAATCATTCTCTTCAGCTGTTATAGTTCGATACTGGCATGTTTTACTCGACTTTGCAGATTATGCTGCATGGAAATGAAAGATAGTCGTATCACAATGAGTGATAGCCCCCACCTGAGTTCTGGCGGTACCTTTCCGCCCATCCGGACGGTGCCGAACTCCGTTTCCCCTTTCCGCGTGCCACCCCAGTGCTCGAACAGCACCTCCTCGCCTATTGAGTCCTGGAAATAGACTAGAAGTGAATTGAACAGTCACGTAAAGTTAGCATTCTAATGAGGAATCGTGCACTTTGTCGTTGCACGTTTATGAATTCTGCTGTTTTTAACATATGTTTTTAAGTGTTTTTGTTGTTCGTTTTCAACGTAAAAGAGGACTGTGCAATTGACTAACACTGTAGTTAGATAAGCGGCACAAATTGCACTATTTCATCAACTGCCTGAACCGACTGCTCCCAAACCGAAACCGTGAATCACCCGGTTCGGAAAGAATACGTTCCATTTTGGGGCAGTTATTTGGTAATGGAAACGACTTAATACCTTCAACACTTCCTTCCAATTGTTTCCTAGGATTTTCACTTTTTGTTGCGTCTGTTTAGCGAGACACGGAGAAATCATGCTCCAAATGACCTGAAAAGAATGAAAACTCACGAGAGTAGAGAAATTCGTGGACTGACTTATTTCTGAAAGAGTCGTTGAATTCACAACTTTGTTCTATTCAATTTGCATCCTCATTACTGACACCCTTTAGCGGCGGTTGTGCCAAACCGTCCATTGCGCTTTCATTGAATGATAGCAGGAGTACGTATGCTATCCCGACACCTTCCCATCCTGGGTCTCCTCAAACACACGCCTTTTCTCTGCTCTTACATCCCGTCGGGATGTAAGAGACAATAAGTAGTGAGCCAGAGGAAGAGACGCAGGATGGGATGAAGTGGCTGGGATCTTGCATACGTACTCAGCTGGCATGCTTTAGAGAACTAAAGGCAGCTAACACATAGGTAGATCTGAAGAGTACCGTATCGGAATTCTACCTGTATGAAAGACGGAGCATTGATGATATATATCTTTCGCACTACATCGGGAAACATCTCCTGGAATGAAGCCGAACTTTCCAAAACATCAAAGCTAAAGTGTTATTTTTCGTCAATTAATTACTGTCCCTTCACAAACTCTACACGGCAGAATCAGAAATGAAATAAAGTAGTGATTCAATTTTTGTGAGCAGTCGTATGAGTACACAAGTTTGCAACTTTGGCAGATTTTACACGTGGGTTCTGAAATTTTGAAGGGTTCTGAAATGAAAAAGTTCTGTACGCGGCTTTTCGCTTCACGCTTGTTCAGATAGTTCAGATTACATTGATTCAAGTTAGCTTCATCGTCAAACGACATCGAAAACCAAGAAACTGAATAAAAATTAGAGGACATGCGGTGTAAGCTTACGAAGTCGTAATTAACGATAATATGCATACCTGAAGTTGTGATAACATGGTGGTGATACATTTCATTGCGCTCATGTCTAGTTGGCCCATGCTCAAGCCCTCCAAATCGAAAATGACCGACGTTCCCAGAGGTCTACCACACTTCTTCTCCGACGCCCTGCAACAGAAGCTGAGTTGTAGTTTGAGCTCGAATCCTAGTCTGTTCAGGCATCAAACTACGCACGGATCACCGAAAACAATGTATTTTCCCTGTCTTTTCCAGAGCGATATTCCCTTTCTCCCACATTTGCTTGTATGATGGTCATCACCAAACCAATATGCGGTGGGATACTGTATACCTCGAACAAATCGGGGATCAGAGTACATATGCTAGAAGATCCCGGCACCTTCCTCCCATCCTGCGTCTCTCGCTCCGCCTCACTATTTCCCGTCTCTCACATCCTGGCGGGATGTAAGAGCAGAGAAATAGCGTGTGTTTGAGGAGACGCAGGATGGGATGAAGGTGCCGGAATATTCTAGCATACGTACTCAGCGCTCCCTTTTCTTGGTAAACATGTCTTCCTGGTTCTGTTGTAATCATTCTCAACAGGAGCCACCAATAACCTGTCCTTACAAGGTTGTGACCGCGTTGAAAAAAGGGCCATAAATCTGTTAGATAGCTGAACGAGGAAGCCGAGCATATATAGTCTTTTTCATTCCGACTGAGACTCCTACAGTAAGATTACAAAACTTCAATCCTGTTTTAGTGACGCTAATATTATCAAAATTGGTTACAATTTCTGCATTCGGATCTGATCACCTAAGAAAAAGTATAAGAAAAGTGTTCGAACTATCATTTGATAGGTTGAAGTGTTCATTAGAAATCAATGATTGGGAAATTCGAAAGTGTACTGTAGGAGTCTCAGTAGGAAGGATGACGACTATACGTAGCGCTTTTTGGGAGACGAGTGGGCGGTGTGTGTTACCCCATTTCGCTGTGTCCGATCTCAGTAAGCACACCTACTTCTCCAGCAAGTGCTCCCCACTACTTCTCTTCCGTATATGTTCTGTCCGTACCTTTGTTCTGTGCTCAATTCCCGAGTTCAGATTTCGAAATGGTGTGTAAACTGACCGTAGAAGGTGCATGACGCCTTCACTCTCTGCTATCCGCATCTTGTATAGATCACTGTTTCTAGTGCAGGGCAACATGCCGGCGCCGTCCAATCTGCCTATCATTTGGAGAGACAGAATATTCCCGTCCTTGTCCGCCCCTACCAGCGACCCTGAAGCAGTGGCTTCGATTACGACGTTCTCTACTACAAGTAAATTGAACAGTCACGTTAAGTTAGCATTCTAATGAGGCATCGTGCACCTTGTCATTGTACGTTTCTGAGTTCTGCTTTATTTAAGATGTTTTACGTGACTGTACAATTGACTAACAGTTATCGACTATACCCACAGGCTTGACTGTCGTAATGTAGGAAAAACTGTAGGAAAAACGAAAATGTGACAAAGTTTCGCGGCACTAAAATTGAGCTCTAATGCGTACAAAATATAAGCGAGTGTTCATTTGAGTAACTCAGGAAGAACTTAATGTTGTTCATTATGTGTTTCCGAGCGAAACAAGAATGGTAATGAATAAATGAGATTACAAGGTGCCAAACTAAGTATACAACTAGATACTTAGTTTGGTACCTCACCTAGCTACCGTATAATCTGCAATAGAACAGTTCATAACTAGATACAAGATACGGAACTAACCGGGCAAGTACTGCAGTGGTTTCGAGTACGAGTCACATTTGGCCGTGATCTTTTCGATGCTGTCCAAATCGGCCGTATCCAGTCCCAGGGCGTGGATGGCTCGCAGCGAGAATTGGATCTTCGGAACAATCACATCTGAAACTATTCGTGGTCAATATGAATAGCACGAATTCAAGTAGGAATTCAAGTATTATGTGGTCCAATCGCAACGCTTTAGTCCTTCAAACTGCAATACATTTTTCAATTGCAGTTTGAAGGACCGTTGACACGGGATTGGTCCACATAATTGTCCTTCTTTAAAGGAGGACCAAAAGGAATGCTAGTTCAAGTACCCCGGGGTACCCAAACATAACGCGCTCCACATCAGACTAAAACCAGTGTGCTAAATAGGAGCATATACTTGAAACACGTATCAGTTACTTTAAAACAGAACGATTATGTGGACCAATCTGGTGTCAACGGTCCTTCAAACTGCAATTGAAAAACGTTCGCAGTTTCAAAGACTGAAGCGTTGAGATTGGACCTCATAATCTTCACTATCCTTTCTGGTCTCCTAATGTTTTGTCTTGAATCAGGGTCGGAACGATGTTGAGTACATCTACTGAGCACATCAATTTAACTAATACCATCTTCCGAAAAGTCCTAGTGACGCGAACATATCTTATTACCTCAAACCTCAAAACCTCAACCTCAACCGGACACTTTAGTTTGATGTCATTTTACTTGTGACCTCGATCCCGCTGTGTTTGTACTTTGATCTTTTGTTTACCGGTCGAAATTTGTACATTCTGCCGTGTACCGAGATCAAACTACAACCAAGATTGGGTATTTATATTCTTTGCACCAATGGAACTGCGCCTCAACTCGTTGGCGAAGAATTGGAACTTACCCAACAATTGGAAAAAAGTTATAACAATGCGTTAAATTGTAATTAAGTCAATTGTATAAGAATGTTGTAATAATGTTCATAAAAGTTGAATGTTTCGCTGGTCTCCCATTGAACAACCCACCAATTTTTCTATCCCATCCAATAATCCATCGCATCAATGAAAAATCATCGAATAGGAGGGAACCAGCTCGAGCTCCTAGAAAATGACAACAGATGCCACAGAAAAGTATCTATAGTGGCCAACGAAAAGGTGGGGAGGGTACTGTATATCTCAATTTCCGCTGTATACGCACACACGTCATCGATTCCAATGCTTTCTGATTATGTGCTCTAATAGCGCAGTGGCAAGCGCCCTGCTACGAAACTTTTGCTCGCACGTTCGATTCCGGCAAGAGACAGAAATTTATAATTTGGCACTCACTATAAAATTTTCTTGTAGGGAACGTTCGGATTACTGATGTTAATCTCACCGAATAATATAAATATTACTGTTTTAAGCCACCATTGACAGTAAACTTCAGAAGTTGACAGGAATGACAAGTGTTATGGGGTGAATATATTCTTCATTCTTTTCTTCTCTTCTGTTCATTTCTCTCTATTTCGTCCTCATTTTTATATTTTTCACGCTTTCAACACTCAACTTGCGTTATAACGCAATCAATCAATATTGTTGCTACCTTTTTTATCCTTTCTCTGAGCTCCGCCAATAACCGTCTGTCTGCCTCCGTAATTTCTGTGGCAGTCATATTATGACGTTGACCTGAAAACAACTAGTAGATCACACTGTCCATTATTTATGTGAATCCTGCGAGATAGCAATGTAAACTTTATGCTTAAAGTAGCAAGATTATGAGGACCAATCTCGTGTCAACGGTCCTTTAAACTGCAATTGAAAAATGTATTGCGGTTTAGAGGACTGAAGCGTTATGATTGGACCCCATAATCGTCTTCTTTAAGAGGGGAAAAGTCATTCAAAATAATGGTACGGCTAAAATATGTTCGAACAAAGTTGCAGACATACAAACGAGAGAGGAAGAGGATGAAAACAAACTTAGAGACGGGGGAGAGAGGGAGAGAGAAAGAGAGGAAACAATGGCCTCCTGCACCGCTGATCGTCAAGGCAACATCACTAACTAGGTATTCTATGAATGCGGCTAGGAAACTAGGGATTGATCAAGTTGAAAGTTAATGAACAGAAGAAACTTCTAAATTTCTCATGTCTGGAACTTTTCATTGACTATTGTGCTATTTTTACAAGTGTCTACAACTACGAGCAATAAAGTAGAAGTGAGATGGAAGGAAGGGAGAGATAGAGAGAAAGAGGATGACGAAAACGAGAGAGAGAGAGAGAGAAAGAGAGAGATAAAAGTAAGAGAGATAAGAAAAGAACTACTCGATTTCGACTATTTTTGCGATTTCCAGAAGTGTAGAACTGTTTTGTTTGTGATGGAACGGGCGAGCAAATCTGATCAAAAGATGGTTTGGTCTGATATGAATTGGCTGCTTATCTCGGCATTACTATCGGGAATAGTTCATGCACGGATGCACCGTCCTTAGGCCAGTTTCCAGAACTTTCCGAAGACTAAGAACAGGGTTAACCCTTTTGTTAACCCATTTGTAACCCTCTTTTACCACGTGTTTTGGAGGAAATTTTGGGTTACCAAGTGGTTAACAAACGGGTTAACCAGGTTAATGGTTAACTGCTAGGGTTAACGAACCGGGTTAAATAAAGAATTCGCCTAAGAACAGTCGATAGTAAAAAGAAACTATGTGTGAAGTTGAAAAAATACAACAAATATTTTGTTTCAAAATAGATATAACAATATGTGTGTATAGTGTATACCAACTGTCATATAAAAACAAGCAATGATTCTTCCTGAATAAATCAATACTATCTACTTTTTCAAGTTCTACAACTGGAGCTTACTGAAATCAAATAATGCAACAAAAACAATGAACGTCAGCAAATGCGCACCTACTCTATCAGTACACTAGAAATAGAATGAATAATCACGTACTGCTAGCATTCTAATGAGGAACGTGAACTTTTTCATTGCACGTTTCTGCGTTCTGCTGTGTTTAACATATTTCACGTGACTGTGCAATTGACTAACAGTATAATTGATCAGTGCACGTCTGAGAGTACCTTTCACTTCGTCCCATGTATTTGGCTAGCAGTGTACTATGTGTGTGCACTAGAACAACGGGACTTGGAAAAAGCTTGTATAGTTGTCACTCGAAGAAAGGCGGAGGTATACTGTATATCTCGCTTTGTGCTGTGTAAGAACACATACATTTGTCAAGGTTACTAGCGTGTGCGCACGCGTCAAACTGTCGCGTAACTCGATCAGAAAGTTATGAATCCCGATTAGTAAACGTACAAGTTTTGTCCAGAAGTTCTGGCTCATATACAAACTCTATTTCAGAGTGGCATACCCCCCTCCCACTTCTGTACACTGATTTGAATGTAATATAAAGGGTATAAAACACACTATTATTCGAAAACGTGCCCTGATTAAGCGATAAGACGTGTAGTTCGAGCCATCAAAATGACGTAAAATAGGCAGCCGGAATAAGTCATTCAAAAGTGAAAATCATGCAGGGAAAGTCATTAAGTACAAGCATGTTATGGAAATCAGCAAGAAAGTCGTCATTTTTTTGTATTTCAAAAGCTTGACTAATACCAGGTTAATGACTTTCTATTCTTGATTTCTAATGACTTTTCCTGTTAACGTAAAAATAGCTGGTCACTAGGATGGAGAGGACAGAAAAAAGATCGAAATCGGTCGGGCGCACACTTTCGTCTGTATTTTGGGAAATGAGCTGGTTTGGCGCCCTAAAGAGAGAGAGAGAGAGAGAGAGAGAGAGAGAGAGAGATGAGAGAGAGAGAGAGAGAGAGAGAGAGAGGAGAGAGAGAGAGAGAGAGAGAGAGAGAGAGAGAGAGAGAGAGAGACAGAGAGAGACAGAGAGACAGAGAGAGACAGAGAGAGACAGAGAGAGAGAGAGAGAGAGAGACAGAGAGAGACAGAGAGAGAGAGAGAGAGAGAGAGAGAGAGAGAGAGAGAGAGACTAATGAAAACATATAAAATGTTAGGGTTCTCTTTCTGCCCCCCCCCCTCTCTCTCTCTCTCGCTCTCTCTCTCTCTTATACAGACTAACAGAGTACACATGATTAATAGTGGGTACATTCGGGGAGCTTTGTGGCTCATATTACATATAATTTCGAACACGGTTACGAAAGGTTTCATCAGCTAGATAGAGAGGGACAAAGAGAGAGGGGGCGAGAGGGACAGAGAATAAGAGAGAACATGAATAGAGAGAGAGAGTCAAGAAAGAGAGTGAGAGAAAGTAGAATAGAGAGAAAAAAAGAGTTTGAATAATACAGATTGGGCTTGGGGTCTTGGCCGACTATCGATTGTGCAAAGTCAATAGATTCGCTGAACCCCCATAGACAGGCTGAAATGGGGGGGGGTACAAGAATAGATCAAACAGAAGGAGAGGGTACACATGGTATAGTGCGTTTCGCTCGCTTTGAGACTGTTGGCATCGTGCCAAGTTTTGGGATCACCATACTCAGAACGATTGGCGCCAATTTTCTTTGATTGGCCAGCTACAAAAGCGAGAGAGTGTGCAGGTCAATGAGAACGCAGACATCTGGGTCTCTCTGACCCTGCACACTCTCTCGCTCAGCGAATAAAAAAAGTGGCTAGCCAATTGGCTGGGAATTGTCTGAGTATTTCTTAGTGCACATATAGGGCGTGCCATAATTTATAAATTGTTGTCCCTCGCTGGAATCGAACCTGCCAGCAAAAGATTCGTATGCCAGGCGGGTAACCCACTGCGCTACAAGAGCGGATGATGACAAGTTTTGGAATAGGACACTTTTGTCCACACACAGCGGAAATTCAGATTAACAGTACCCTCTCGTCTTTCCGTTGGCGACGACTATATATGTCTCCTGAAGATGCCTCAACCACCAACTAGAGTAAATCATCGTCGAGATTGAGAGGCGAAACGATGCAAAACAAATAAACCCAGCAATTTTTTTTTTCTCATAATCAATAAGAAA